>OX451739.1:313439768-313999768 GCA_948472305.1 Vicia faba | reverse complement strand
TGTTTATTTGACGTTGTTGTTGCTATTGTTGTTGTTTATTTGACGTTCTTGCTGTTGTTGTTTATTTGATGTTGTTGTTGTTGTTTATTTGACATTGTTGTTGTTGTTGACGTTGTTGTTGTTGTTTATTTGATGTTGTTGTTGTTGTTTATTTGACATTGTTGTTGTTGTTGACGTTGTTGTTGTTGTTTATTTGACATTGTTGTTGTTGTTGTTGTTGACATTGTTGGTGTTGTTGTTTACTTGACGTTGTTGTTATTGTTGTTGTTTATTTGACGTTGTTTTAGTTGTTGTTTATTTGACGTTGTTGTTGTTGTTGTTTATTTGACATTGTTGTTGTTATTGACGTTGTTGTTGTTGTTGTTGTTTATTTGACATTGTTGTTGTTGTTGTTGTTGACGTTGTTGGTGTTGTTGTTTATTTGACGTTGTTATTGTTGTTGTTGTTGTTTATTTGACGTTGTTTTAGTTGTTGTTGTTTATTTGACATTGTTGTTGTTGTTTATTCGACGTTGTTGTTGTTTATTTGACGTTGTTGTTGTTTATTTGACTTAGTTGTTGTTGTTGACATTGTTGTTGTTGTTGTTGTTGTTTATTTGACATTTTTGTTGTTGTTGATGTTGTTGTTGTTGTTTATTTGACGTTGTTGTTATTGTTTATTTGACGTTGTTGTTGTTGACATTGTTGTTGTTGTTGTTGTTTATTTGACGTTGTTGTTGTTGTTTATTTGACTTAGTTGTTGTTGTTGACATTGTTGTTGTTGTTGTAGTAGTTGTTGTTGTTTATTCGACATTTTTGTTGTTGTTGATGTTGTTGTTGTTGTTTATTTGACGTTGTTGTTATTGTTTATTTGACGTTGTTGTTGTTTATTTGACGTTGTTGTTGTTGTTATTGTTGTTGTTTATTTGACGTTGTTGTTGTTGTTGTCGTTTATTTGATGTTGTTGTTGTTTATTTGACGTTGGTGTTGTTGTTGTTGTTGTTTATTTGATGTTGTTATTGTTGTTATTTATTTGACGTCCTTGTTGTTGTTATTGTTTATTTTACGTTGTTGTTGTTGTTGTTGTTGTTTATTTGACGTTTTTATTGTTGTATATTTGACGTTGTTTTTGTTATTTGACGTTGTTGTTGTTGTTGTTGTTGTATTTGTTGCTGTTGATGTTGTTGCTTATTTGACGTTGTTGTTATTGTTGTTGTTTATTTGACGTTGTTGTTGCTGTTGTTTATTTGACGTTGTTGTTGTTGTTTATTTGACGTTGTTGTTGTTGTTGTTATTTATTTGACGTTATTGTTGTTATTGACGTTGTTGTTGTTGTTGTTTATTTGACGTTGTTGCTGTTGTTTATTTGACGTTGTTGTTGTCGTTGTTGTTTTTTATTTGACGTTGTTGTTGTTTATTTGACGTTGTTGTTGTTGTTGTTATATATTTGACGTTGTTGTTGTTGTTATTGTTTATTTGACGTTGTTGTTGTTTATTTGTGGTTGTTGTTGTTGTTGACGTTGTTGTTGTTGTTGACATTGTTGTTGTTCTTGTTGTTTATTTGACGTTGTTGTTGTTGTTTATTTGATGTTGTTGTTGTTGTTGTTTATTTGACGTTGTTGTTGTTGTTGCTTATTTGACGGTGTTGTTGTTGTTGTTGTTATTGTTGTTGTTGTTGTTTATTTGACGTTGTTATTGTTATTTATTTGACGTTGTTGTTGTTGTTGTTATTTATTTGATGTTGTTGTTGTTGTTGTTGTTATTTATTTGACGTTGTTGTTGTTGTTGTTTATTTGACGTTGTTGTTGTTGTTGTTTATTTGACGTTGTTGTTGTTGTTGTTTATTTGACGTTGTTGTTGTTATTTATTTGACGTTGTTGTTGTTGTTGTTGTTGTTTATTTGACATTGTTGTTGTTGTTGTTGTTTATTTGACGTTGTTGTTGTTGTTTATTTGACGTTGTTGTTGTTATTGTTTATTTGACGTTGTTGTTGTTTATTTGACGTAGTTGTTGTTGTTGACGTTGTTGTTGTTGTTATTGTTTGTATATTTAAGGATTTTGTTGTTGTTGTTGTTTACTTGATGTTGTTATTGTTGTTGTTGTTTATTTGACGTTGTTGTTGTTGTTGACGTTGTTGTTGTTTTTGTTGTTTATTTTACGTTGTTGTAGTTGTTTATTTGACGTTGTTGTTGTTGCTATTTATTTGACGATATTATTGTTGTTGTTGTTTATTTGACGTTGTTGTAGTTGTTTATTTGACGTTGTTGTTGTTGTTGTTATTTATTTGACATTGTTGTTGTTGTTCATTTGACGTTGTTGTTGTTGTTGTTGTTGTTTATTTGACGTTGTTGTTGTTTTTGTTGTTTATTTGACATTGTTTTTTTCATTGTTTTTGTTGTTTATTTGACGTTGTTATTGTTGTTGTTTATTTGACGTTGTTGTTGTTGTTTATTTGACGTTGTTGTTGTTGTTGACGTTGTTGTTGTTGTTTATTTGACATTGTTGTTATTGTTGTTGTTGTTTATTTGACGTTGTTGTTGTTGTTGACGTTGTTGTTGTTGTTGTTATTTATTTGACGTTTTTATTGTTGTTGTTATTGTTGTTGTTGTTGTTGTTGTTTATTTGACGTTGTTGTTGTTGTTATTTATTTGACGTTGTTTTTGTTGTTTATTTGACATTGTTGTTGTTGTTATTGTTTATTTGACGTTGTTGTTGTTGTTTATTTGACGTTGTTGTTGTTGTTGTTCACGTTGTTGTTGTTGTTGTTTATTTGACGTTGTTGTTGTTGTTGACGTTGTTGTTATTGTTTTTGTTGTTGTTTATTTGACGTTGTTGTTGTTGTTGTTAATTTGACGTTGTTGTTGTTGTTGTTTAGTTGACGTTGTTGTTGTTGTTGTTTATTTGACGTTGTTGTTGTTGTTGTTGACGTTGTTGTTGTTTATTTGACGTTGTTGTTATTGTTGTTGACATAGTTGTTGTTGTTGTTGTTGTTTATTTCACGTTGTTGATGTTGTTGACTTTGTTGTTTATTTGACGTTGTTGTTGTTGTTTATTTGATGTTGTTGTTGTTCACATTGTTGTTGTTTTTGTTTATTTGACGTTGTTGTTGTTGTTATTTATTTGGCATTGTTGTTGTTGTTAACGTTGTTGTTGTTGTTGTTTATTTGACATTGTTGTTGTTGTTGTTGACGTTGTTGGTTTTGTTATTTATTTGACGTTGTTGTTGTTGTTGTTGTTGTTGTTTATTTGAAGTTGTTTTAGTTGTTGTCGTTTATTTGACGTTGTTGTTGTTGTTGTTTATTTGACGTTGTTGTTGTTGACATTGTTGTTGTTGTTTATTTGACGTAGTTTTTGTTGTTGACGTTGTTGTTGTTGTTTATTTGACGTTTTTGTTATTGTTGATGTTGTTGTTGTTGTTTATTTGACGTTGTTGTTATTGTTTATTTGACGTTGTTGTTGTTGTTGTTGTTTATTTGACGTTGTTGTTGTTGTTATTGTTGTTGTTTATTTGACGTTGTTGTTGTTGTTTATTTGATGTTGTTGTTGTTGTTTATTTGACGTTGGTGTTGTTGTTGGTGTTTATTTGACGTTGTTATTGTTGTTATTTATTTGACGTTGTTGTTGTTGTTATTGTTTATTTGACATTGTTGTTGTTGTTTATTTGACGTTTTTATTGTTGTTTATTTGACGTTGTTTTTGTTATTTGACATTGTTGTTGTTGTTGTTGTTGTATTTGTTGTTGTTGTTGTTGTTGTTGCTTATTTGACGTTGTTGTTATTGTTGTTGTTAATTTGACGTTGTTGTTGCTGTTGTTTATTTGACGTTGTTGTTGTTGTTTATTTGACGTTGTTGTTTTTGTTGTTGTTGTTTATTTGACGTTATTGTTGTTGTTGATGTTGTTGTTGATGTTGTTGTTGTTGTTGTTGTTTATTTGACGTTGTTGCTGTTGTTTATTTGACGTTGTTGTTGTCGTTGTTGTGGTTTATTTAACGTTGTTGTTGTTGTTTATTTGACGTTGTTGTTGTTGTTGTTATATATTTGACGTTGTTATTGTTATTGTTTATTTGACTTTGTTGTTGTTGTTGTTTATTTGACGTTGTTGTTGTTGTTGTTGACGTTGTTGTTGTTGTTGTTGTTGTTGTTGACGTTGTTGTTGTTGTTGTTTATTTGACGTTGTTGTTGTTGTTGTTTATTTGACGTTGTTGTTGTTGTTTATTTGACGTTGTTGTTGTTTATTTGACGTTGTTGTTGTTATTTATTTGACGTTGTTGTTGTTGTTTATTTGACGTTGTTGTTGTTGACGTTGTTGTTGTTGTTGTTTATTTGACGTTGTTGTTGTTGTTTATTTGACGTAGTTGTTGTTGTTGACGTTGTTGTTGTTGTTGTTGTTGTTTATTTGACGTTGTTGTTGTTGTTTATTTGACGTTGTTGTTGTTCACGTTGTTGTTGTTGTTGTTGTTTATTTGACGTTGTTGTTGTTGTTTATTTGACGTTGTTGTTGTTGTTGTTTATTTGACGTTGTTGTTGTTGTTTATTTGACGGTGTTGTTGTTGTTGTTTATTTGACGTCGTTGTTGTTGTTGTTTATTTGACGTTGTTGTTGTTGTTGTTGACGTTGTTGTTGTTTATTTGACGTGGTTGTTGTTGTTGACATAGTTGTTGTTGTTGTTGTTGTTGTTGTTGTTTATTTCACGTTGTTGATGTTGTTGATGTTGTTGTTTATTTGACGTTGTTGTTTATTTGACGTTGTTTTAGATGTTGTTTTTTATTTGACGTTGTTGTTGTTTATTTGACATTGTTGTTGTTGTTGACGTTGTTGTTGTTGTTGTTGTTGTTGTTTATTTGACATTGCTGTTGTTGTTGACGTTGTTGGTGTTGTTGTTTATTTGACGTTGTTTTAGTTGTTGTTATTTATTTGACGTTGTTGTTGTTGTTGTTTATTTGACGTTTTTGTTATTGACATTGTTGTTGTTGTTGTTTATATGACGTTGTTGTTGTTGTTGTTGTTTATTTGACGTTGTTGTTGTTGTTGTTAATTTGACGTTGTTGTTGTTTATTTGACGTTGTTGTTGTTGTTTATTTGACGTTGTTGTTGTTGTTGTTTATTTGACGTTGTTGTTGTTGTTGTTGACGTTGTTGTTATTTATTTGACGTTGTTGTTGTTGTTGTTGACATAGTTGTTGTTGTTGTTGTTTATTTCACGTTGTTGATGTTGTTGACGTTGTTGTTTATTTGACGTTGTTGTTGTTGTTGTTTATTTGACGTTGTTGTTGTTCACATTGTTGTTGTTTTTGTTTATTTGACGTTGTTGTTGTTGTTATTTATTTGGCATTGTTGTTGTTGTTAACGTTGTTGTTGTTGTTGTTTATTTGACATTGTCGTTGTTGTTGTTGTTGACGTTGTTGGTTTTATTGTTTATTTGACGTTGTTGTTGTTGTTGTTTATTTGAAGTTGTTTTAGTTGTTGTTGTTTATTTGACGTTATTGTTGTTGTTGTTTATTTGACGTTGTTGTTGTTGACATTGTTGTTGTTGTTTATTTGACGTAGTTGTTGTTGTTGACGTTGTTGTTGTTGTTGTTTATTTGACGTTTTTGTTATTGTTGATGTTGTTGTTGTTGTTGTTTATTTGACGTTGTTGTTATTGTTTATTTGACGTTGTTGTTGTTGTTTATTTGACGTTGTTGTTGTTTATTTGATGTTGTTGTTGTTGTTGTTTATTTGACGTTGGTGTTGTTGTTGGTGTTTATTTGACGTTGTTATTGTTGTTATTTATTTGACGTTGTTGTTGTTGTTATTGTTTATTTGACGTTGTTGTTGTTGTTTATTTGACGTTTTTATTGTTGTTTATTTGACGTTGTTTTTGTTATTTGACATTGTTGTTGTTGTTGTTGTTGTTGTATTTGTTGTTGTTGTTGTTGTTGTTGTTGTTGTTGCTTATTTGACGTTGTTGTTATTGTTGTTGTTAATTTGACGTTGTTGTTACTGTTGTTTATTTGACGTTGTTGTTGTTGTTTATTTGACGTTGTTGTTTTTGTTGTTGTTGTTTATTTGACGTTATTGTTGTTGTTGATGTTGTTGTTGTTGTTGTTTATTTGACGTTGTTGCTGTTGTTTATTTGACGTTGTTGTTGTCGTTGTTGTGGTTTATTTGACGTTGTTGTTGTTGTTTATTTGACGTTGTTGTTGTTGTTGTTATATATTTGACGTTGTTGTTGTTGTTATATATTTGACGTTGTTGTTGTTGTTATTGTTTATTTGACTTTATTGTTGTTGTTGTTTATTTGACGTTGTTGTTGTTGTTGTTGACGTTGTTGTTGACGTTGTTGTTGTTGTTGTTTATTTGACGTTGTTGTTGTTGTTGTTGTTTATTTGACGTTGTTGTTGTTGTTGTTTATTTGGCGTTGTTGTTGTTTATTTGACGTTGTTGTTGTTGTTGTTTATTTGACATTGTTGTTGTTGTTGTTGTTTATTTGACGTTGTTGTTGTTGTTGTTTATTTGACGTTGTTGTTGTTGACGTTGTTGTTGTTGTTTATTTGACGTAGTTGTTGTTGTTGACGTTGTTGTTGTTGTTGTTGTTGTTTATTTGACGTTGTTGTTGTTGTTTATTTGACGTTGTTGTTGTTCACGTTGTTGTTGTTGTTGTTGTTGTTTATTTGACGTTGTTGTTGTTAATTATTTGACGTTGTTGTTTTTGTTTATTTGACGTTGTTGTTGTTGTTTATTTGACGGTGTTGTTGTTGTTGTTGTTTATTTGACGTCGTTGTTGTTGTTGTTTATTTGACGTTGTTGTTGTTGTTGACGTTGTTGTTGTTTATTTGACGTGGTTGTTGTTGTTGACATAGTTGTTGTTGTTGTTTATTTCACGTTGTTGATGTTGTTGATGTTGTTGTTTATTTGACGTTGTTGTTTATTTGACGTTGTTTTAGATGTTGTTTTTTATTTGACGTTGTTGTTATTGTTTATTTGACGTTGTTGTTGTTGTTTATTTGACGTTGTTGTTGTGGTTATTTTTGTTGTTTATTTGACGTTGTTGTTGTTGTTGTTGTTGTTGTTGTTTATTTGATGTTGTTGTTGTTGTTTATTTGACGTTGGTGTTGTTATTGTTTATTTGACGTTGTTGTTGTTATTATTTATTTGACGTTGTTGTTGTTGTTATTGTTTATTTGACGTTGTTGCTGTTGTTGTTGTTGTTTATTTGACGTTGTTATTGTTGTTTATTTGACGTTGTTTTTGTTATTTGACGTTGTTGTTGTTGTTGTTGTTGCTTATTTGACGTTGTTGTTATTGTTGTTGTTTATTTGACGTTGTTGTTGCTGTTAGTTATTTGACGTTGTTGTTGTTGTTGTTTATTTTACGTTGTTGTTGTTGTTTATTTGACGTTGTTGTTGTTGTTGACGTTGTTGTTGTTGTTGTTTATTTGACGTTGTTATTGTTGTTGCTGTTGTTTATTTGACGTTGTTGTTGTCGTTGTTGTTGTTTATTTGACATTGTTGTTGTTGTTGTTGTTTATTTGACGTTGTTGTTGTTGTTATTTATTTGACGTTGTTGTTGTTGTTGTTGTTTATTTGACGTTGTTGTTCATTTGACGTTGTTGTTGTTGTTGTTTATTTGACATTGTTGTTGTTGTTGACGTTGTTGTTGTTGTTTATTTGACATTGTTGTTGTTGTTGGTGTTGTTGTTTATTTGACATTGTTGTTGTTGTTTTTTATTTGACGTTGTTGTTGTTGTTTATTTGACGTTGTTATTGTTGTTGTTGTTTATTTGATGTTGTTGTTGTTGTTTATTTGACGGTGTTGTTGTTGTTGTTTATTTGAGGTTTTTGTTGTTGTTGATGTTGTTGTTGTTTTTGTAGTTGTTTATTTGACGTTGTTGTTGTTGTTTATTTGACATTGTTGTTGTTGTTGTTTATTTGACGTTGTTGTAGTTGTTATTGTTGTTGTTGTTGTTGTTTATTTGACGTTGTTGTTGTTGTTGTTTATTTGACGTTGTTGTATTTGTTGTTGTTTATTTGACGTTGTTGTTGTTTATTTGATGTTGTTGTTGTTGTTTATTTGACGTTGTTGTTGTTGTTGTTTATTTGACGTTGTTGTTGTTTATTTGACATTGTTGTTGTTGTTGACGTTGTTGTTGTTGTTGTTTATTTGACATTGTTGTTGTTGTTGGTGGTGGTGGTGTTGTTGTTTATTTGACGTTGTTGTTGTTGTTGTTGTTTATTTGACGTTGTTTTAGTTGTTGTTGTTGTTATTGTTGTTTATTTGGCGTTGTTGTTGTTTATTTGACATTGTTGCTGTTGACATTGTTGTTGTTGTTGTTGTTTATTTGACGAAGTTTTTGTGGTTGACGTTGTTGTTGTTGTTGTTGTTGTTGTTTATTTGACGTTTTTGTTGTTGTTGATGTTGTTGTTGTTGTTTATTTGACGTTGTTGTTGTTGTTTATTTGACGTTGTTGTTGTTGTTGTTGTTGTTTATTTGACGTTGTTGTTGTTATTGTTGTTGTTTATTTGACGTTCTTGCTGTTGTTGTTTATTTGATGTTGTTGTTGTTGTTTATTTGACATTGTTGTTGTTGTTGACGTTGTTGTTGTTGTTTATTTGATGTTGTTGTTGTTGTTTATTTGACATTGTTGTTGTTGTTGACGTTGTTGTTGTTGTTTATTTGACATTGTTGTTGTTGTTGTTGTTGTTGACATTGTTGGTGTTGTTGTTTACTTGACGTTATTGTTATTGTTGTTGTTTATTTGACGTTGTTTTAGTTGTTGTTTATTTGACGTTGTTGTTGATGTTGTTTATTTGACATTGTTGTTGTTATTGACGTTGTTGTTGTTGTTGTTTATTTGACATTGTTGTTGTTGTTGTTGACGTTGTTGGTGTTGTTGTTTATTTGACGTTGTTATTGTTGTTGTTGTTGTTTATTTGACGTTGTTTTAGTTGTTGTTGTTTATTTGACATTGTTGTTGTTGTTTATTCGACGTTGTTGTTGTTGACATTGTTGTTGTTGTTTATTTGACGTTGTTGTTGTTTATTTGACTTAGTTGTTGTTGTTGACATTGTTGTTGTTGTTGTTGTTGTTGTTTATTTGACATTTTTGTTGTTGTTGATGTTGTTGTTGTTGTTGTTGTTGTTTATTTGACGTTGTTGTTATTGTTTATTTGACGTTGTTGTTGTTGACATTGTTATTATTGTTTATTTGACGTTGTTGTTGTTGACATTGTTGTTGTTGTTGTTTATTTGACGTTGTTGTTGTTGTTTATTTGACTTAGTTGTTGTTGTTGACATTGTTGTTGTTGTTGTAGTTGTTGTTGTTGTTTATTCGACATTTTTGTTGTTGTTGATGTTGTTGTTGTTGTTTATTTAACGTTGTTATTATTGTTTATTTGACGTTGTTGTTGTTTATTTGACGTTGTTGTTGTTGTTATTGTTGTTGTTTATTTGACGTTGTTGTTGTTGTTGTTGTCGTTTATTTGATGTTGTTGTTGTTTATTTGACGTTGGTGTTGTTGTTGTTGTTGTTTATTTGATGTTGTTATTGTTGTTATTTATTTGACGTCCTTGTTGTTGTTATTGTTTATTTTACGTTGTTGTTGTTGTTGTTGTTGTTTATTTGACGTTTTTATTGTTGTATATTTGACGTTGTTTTTGTTATTTGACGTTGTTGTTGTTGTTGTTGTTGTATTTGTTGCTGTTGATGTTGTTGCTTATTTGACGTTGTTGTTATTGTTGTTGTTTATTTGACGTTGTTGTTGCTGTTGTTTATTTGACGTTGTTGTTGTTGTTTATTTGACGTTGTTGTTGTTGTTATTTATTTGACGTTATTGTTGTTATTGACGTTGTTGTTGTTTATTTGACGTTGTTGCTGTTGTTTATTTGACGTTGTTGTTGTCGTTGTTGTTTTTTATTTGACGTTGTTGTTGTTTATTTGATGTTGTTGTTGTTGTTGTTATATATTTGACGTTGTTGTTGTTGTTATTGTTTATTTGACGTTGTTGTTGTTTATTTGTGGTTGTTGTTGTTGTTGACGTTGTTGTTGTTGTTGACATTGTTGTTGTTGTTGTTTATTTGACGTTGTTGTTGTTGTTTATTTGATGTTGTTGTTGTTGTTTATTTGACGTTGTTGTTTTTGTTGTTGTTTATTTGACGGTGTTGTTGTTGTTGTTATTGTTGTTGTTGTTGTTGTTGTTTATTTGACGTTGTTATTGTTATTTATTTGACGTTGTTGTTGTTGTTGTTATTTATTTGATGTTGTTGTTGTTGTTGTTATTTATTTGACGTTGTTGTTGTTGTTGTTGTTTATTTGACGTTGTTGTTGTTGTTATTGTTTATTTGACGTTGTTGTTGTTGTTGCTGTTTATTTGACGTTGTTGTTGTTATTTATTTGAAGTTGTTGTTGTTGTTGTTGTTTATTTGACATTGTTGTTGTTGTTGTTGTTTATTTGATGTTGTTGTTGTTGTTGTTGTTTATTTGACGTTGTTGTTGTTATTGTTTATTTGACGTTGTTGTTGTTTATTTGACGTAGTTGTTGTTGTTGACGTTGTTGTTGTTGTTATTGTTTGTTTATTAAGGATTTTGTTGTTGTTGTTGTTGTTTACTTGATGTTGTTATTGTTGTTGTTGTTTATTTGACGTTGTTGTTGTTGTTGACGTTATTGTTGTTGTTTTTGTTGTTTATTTGACGTTGTTGTAGTTGTTTATTTGACGTTGTTGTTGTTGTTGTTGTTTATTTGACATTGTTTATTTCATTGTTTTTGTTGTTTATTTGACGTTGTTATTGTTGTTGTTTATTTGACGTTGTTGTTGTTGTTTATTTGACGTTGTTGTTGTTGTTGACGTTGTTGTTGTTGTTTATTTGACATTGTTGTTATTGTTGTTGTTGTTTATTTGACGTTGTTGTTGTTGTTGACGTTGTTGTTGTTGTTTATTTGACATTGTTGTTATTGTTGTTGTTGTTTATTTGACGTTGTTGTTGTTGTTGACGTTGTTGTTGTTGTTGTTATTTATTTGACGTTTTTGTTGTTGTTGTTATTGTTGTTGTTGTTGTTGTTGTTTATTTGACGTTGTTGTTGTTGTTATTTATTTGACGTTGTTTTTGTTGTTTATTTGACATTGTTGTTGTTGTTATTGTTTATTTGACGTTGTTGTTGTTGTTTATTTGACGTTGTTGTTGTTGTTGTTGTTCACGTTGTTGTTATTGTTGTTTATTTGACGTTGTTGTTGTTGTTGACGTTGTTGTTATTGTTTTCTTTGTTGTTTATTTGACGTTGTTGTTGTTGTTGTTAATTTGACATTGTTGTTGTTTATTTGACGTTGTTGTTGTTGTTGTTGTTTATTTGACGTTGTTGTTGTTGTTGTTTATTTGACGTTGTTGTTGTTGTTGTTGACGTTGTTGTTGTTTATTTGACGTTGTTGTTGTTGTTGTTGACATAGTTGTTGTTGTTGTTGTTGTTTATTTCACGTTGTTGATGTTGTTGACGTTGTTGTTTATTTGACGTTGTTGTTGTTGTTTATTTGACGTTGTTGTTGTTCACATTGTTGTTGTTTTTGTTTATTTGACGTTGTTGTTGTTGTTATTTATTTGGCATTGTTGTTGTTGTTAACGTTGTTGTTGTTGTTTATTTGACATTGTTGTTGTTGTTGTTGACGTTGTTGGTTTTGTTGTTTATTTGACGTTGTTGTTGTTGTTGTTGTTTATTTGAAGTTGTTTTAGTTGTTGTTGTTTATTTGACGTTGTTGTTGTTGTTGTTGTTTATTTGACGTTGTTGTTGTTGACATTGTTATTGTTGTTTATTTGACGTAGTTGTTGTTGTTGACGTTGTTGTTGTTGACATTGTTATTGTTGTTTATTTGACGTAGTTGTTGTTGTTGACGTTGTTGTTGTTTATTTGACTTTTTTGTTATTGTTGATGTTGTTGTTGTTGTTGTTTATTTGACGTTGTTGTTATTGTTTATTTGACGTTGTTGTTGTTGTTTATTTGACGTTGTTGTTGTTGTTATTGTTGTTGTTTATTTGACGTTGTTGTTGTTGTTTATTTGATGTTGTTGTTGTTGTTTATTTGATGTTGGTGTTGTTGTTGGTGTTTATTTGACGTTGTTATTGTTGTTATTTATTTGACGTTGTTGTTGTTGTTATTGTTTATTTGACGTTGTTGTTGTTGTTGTTTATTTGACGTTTTTATTGTTGTTTATTTGACGTTGTTTTTGTTATTTGACATTGTTGTTGTTGTTGTTGTTGTATTTGTTGTTGTTGTTGTTGTTGTTGCTTATTTGACGTTGTTGTTATTGTTGTTGTTAATTTGACGTTGTTGTTGCTGTTGTTTATTTGACGTTGTTGTTGTTGTTTATTTGACGTTTTTGTTTTTGTTGTTGTTGTTTATTTGACGTTATTGTTGTTGTTGATGTTGTTGTTGATGTTGTTGTTGTTGTTGTTTATTTGACGTTGTTGCTGTTGTTTATTTGACGTTGTTGTTGTCGTTGTTGTGGTTTATTTGACGTTGTTGTTGTTGTTTATTTGACGTTGTTGTTGTTGTTGTTATATATTTGACGTTGTTGTCGTTATTGTTTATTTGACTTTGTTGTTGTTGTTGTTTATTTGACGTTGTTGTTGTTGTTGACGTTGTTGTTGTTGTTGTTGACGTTGTTGTTGTTGTTGTTTATTTGACGTTGTTGTTGTTGTTTATTTGACGTTGTTGTTGTTGTTTATTTGACGTTGTTGTTGTTGTTTATTTGACGTTGTTGTTGTTATTTATTTGACGTTGTTGTTGTTGTTTATTTGACATTGTTGTTGTTGTTGTTGTTTATTTGACGTTGTTGTTGTTGTTTATTTGACGTTGTTGTTGTTGACGTTGTTGTTGTTGTTTATTTGACGTTGTTGTTGTTGTTTATTTGACGTAGTTGTTGTTGTTGACGTTGTTGTTGTTGTTGTTTATTTGACGTTGTTGTTGTTGTTTATTTGACGTTGTTGTTGTTCACGTTGTTGTTGTTGTTGTTTATTTGACGTTGTTGTTGTTGTTGTTGTTTATTTGACGTTGTTTTGTTGTTGTTTATTTGACGTTGTTGTTGTTGTTTATTTGACGGTGTTGTTGTTGTTGTTTATTTGACGTCGTTGTTGTTGTTGTTTATTTGACGTTGTTGTTGTTGTTGACGTTGTTGTTGTTTATTTGACGTGGTTGTTGTTGTTGACATAGTTGTTGTTGTTGTTGTTGTTGTTGTTTATTTCACGTTGTTGATGTTGTTGATGTTGTTGTTTATTTGACGTTGTTGTTTATTTGACGTTGTTTTAGATGTTGTTTTTTATTTGACGTTGTTGTTGTTTATTTGACATTGTTGTTGTTGTTGACGTTGTTGTTGTTGTTGTTGTTGTTTATTTGACATTGCTGTTGTTGTTGACGTTGTTGGTGTTGTTGTTTATTTGACGTTGTTTTAGTTGTTGTTGTTTATTTGACGTTGTTGTTGTTGTTTATTTGACGTTTTTGTTATTGACATTGTTGTTGTTGTTGTTTATATGACGTTGTTGTTGTTGTTGTTGTTTATTTGACGTTGTTGTTGTTGTTAATTTGACGTTGTTGTTGTTTATTTGACGTTGTTGTTGTTGTTGTTTATTTGACGTTGTTGTTGTTGTTGTTTATTAGACGTTGTTGTTGTTGTTGTTGACGTTGTTGTTGTTTATTTGACGTTGTTGTTGTTGTTGTTGACATAGTTGTTGTTGTTGTTGTTTATTTCACGTTGTTGATGTTGTTGACGTTGTTGTTTATTTGACGTTGTTGTTGTTGTTTATTTGACGTTGTTGTTGTTCACATTGTTGTTGTTTTTGTTTATTTGACGTTGTTGTTGTTGTTATTTATTTGGCATTGTTGTTGTTGTTAACGTTGTTGTTGTTGTTGTTTATTTGACATTGTCGTTGTTGTTGTTGTTGACGTTGTTGGTTTTATTGTTTATTTGACGTTGTTGTTTATTTGAAGTTGTTTTAGTTGTTGTTGTTTATTTGACGTTGTTGTTGTTGTTGTTGTTTATTTGACGTTGTTGTTGTTGACATTGTTGTTGTTGTTTATTTGACGTAGTTGTTGTTGTTGACGTTGTTGTTGTTGTTTATTTGACGTTTTTGTTATTGTTGATGTTGTTGTTGTTGTTGTTTATTTGACGTTGTTGTTATTGTTTATTTGACGTTGTTGTTGTTTATTTGACGTTGTTGTTGTTTATTTGATGTTGTTGTTGTTGTTGTTTATTTGACGTTGGTGTTGTTGTTGGTGTTTATTTGACGTTGTTATTGTTGTTATTTATTTGACGTTGTTGTTGTTGTTATTGTTTATTTGACGTTGTTGTTGTTGTTGTTTATTTGACGTTTTTATTGTTGTTTATTTGACGTTGTTTTTGTTATTTGACATTGTTGTTGTTGTTGTTGTATTTGTTGTTGTTGTTGTTGTTGTTGTTGCTTATTTGACGTTGTTGTTATTGTTGTTGTTAATTTGACGTTGTTGTTACTGTTGTTTATTTGACGTTGTTGTTGTTGTTTATTTGACGTTGTTGTTTTTGTTGTTGTTGTTTATTTGACGTTATTGTTGTTGTTGATGTTGTTGTTGATGTTGTTGTTGTTGTTGTTTATTTGACGTTGTTGCTGTTGTTTATTTGACGTTGTTGTTGTCGTTGTTGTGGTTTATTTGACGTTGTTGTTGTTGTTTATTTGACGTTGCTGTTGTTGTTGTTGTTATATATTTGACGTTGTTGTTGTTATTGTTTATTTGACTTTGTTGTTGTTGTTGTTTATTTGACGTTGTTGTTGTTGTTGTTGACGTTGTTGTTGTTGTTGTTGTTGTTGACGTTGTTGTTGTTGTTGTTTATTTGACGTTGTTGTTGTTGTTGTTTATTTGACGTTGTTGTTGTTGTTTATTTGACGTTGTTGTTGTTTATTTGACGTTGTTGTTGTTATTTATTTGACGTTGTTGTTGTTGTTTATTTGACATTATTGTTGTTGTTGTTGTTTATTTGACGTTGTTGTTGTTGTTTATTTGACGTTGTTGTTGTTGACGTTGTTGTTGTTGTTTATTTGACGTAGTTGTTGTTGTTGACGTTGTTGTTGTTGTTGTTGTTGTTTATTTGACGTTGTTGTTGTTGTTTATTTGACGTTGTTGTTGTTCACGTTGTTGTTGTTGTTGTTGTTGTTTATTTGACGTTGTTGTTGTTAATTATTTGACGTTGTTGTTTTTGTTTATTTGACGTTGTTTTTGTTGTTTATTTGAAGGTGTTGTTGTTGTTGTTGTTGTTTATTTGACGTCGTTGTTGTTGTTGTTTATTTGACGTTGTTGTTGTTGTTGACGTTGTTGTTGTTTATTTGACGTGGTTGTTGCTGTTGACATAGTTGTTGTTGTTGTTGTTGTTGTTGTTGTTTATTTCACGTTGTTGATGTTGTTGATGTTGTTGTTTATTTGACGTTGTTGTTTATTTGACGTTGTTTTAGATGTTGTTTTTTATTTGACGTTGTTGTTGTTTATTTGACATTGTTGTTGTTGTTGACGTTGTTGTTGTTGTTGTTGTTGTTGTTTATTTGACATTGTTGTTGTTGTTGACGTTGTTGGTGTTGTTGTTTATTTGACGTTGTTTTAGTTGTTGTTGTTTATTTGACGTTGTTGTTGTTGTTGTTTATTTGACATTTTTGTTATGGACATTGTTGTTGTTGTTGTTTATATGACGTTGTTGTTGTTGTTGTTTATTTGACATAGTTGTTGTTGTTGACATTGTTGTTGTTGTTTATTTGACGTTTTTGTTGTTGTTGTTGTTGTTGTTGTTGTTTATTTGACGTTGTTGTTATTGTTTATTTGACGTTGTTGTTGTTGTTGTTGTTTATTTGACGTTGTTGTTGTTGTTGTTGTTATTGTTGTTGTTTATTTGACGTTGTTGTTGTTGTTGTTTATTTGATGTTGTTGTTGTTGTTTATTTGACGTTGGTGTTGTTGTTGTTTATTTGACGTTGTTGTTGTTGTTATTTATTTGACGTTGTTGTTGTTGTTATTGTTTATTTGACGTTGTTGCTGTTGTTGTTGTTGTTTATTTGATGTTGTTATTGTTGTTTATTTGACGTTGTTTTTGTTATTTGACGTTGTTGTTGTTGTTGTTGTTGTATTTGTTGTTGTTGTTGTTGCTTATTTGACGTTGTTGTTTATTTGACGTTGTTGTTGCTGTTAGTTATTTGACGTTGTTGTTGTTGTTGTTGTTTATTTGACATTGTTGTTGTTGTTGTTGTTGACGTTGTTTGTATTGTTGTTTACTTGACGTTGTTGTTATTGTTGTTGTTTATTTGACGTTGTTTTAGTTGTTGTTTATTTGACGTTGTTGTTGTTGTTTATTTGACATTGTTGTTGTTGTTGTTGTTTATTTGACATTGTTGTTGTTGTTGTTGACGTTGTTGGTGTTGTTGTTTATTTGACGTTGTTATTGTTGTTGTTGTTGTTTATTTGACGTTGTTTTAGTTGTTGTTGTTTATTTGACATTGTTGTTGTTGTTTATTCGATGTTGTTGTTGTTGACATTGTTGTTGTTGTTGTTTATTTGACTTAGTTGTTGTTGTTGACATTGTTGTTGTTGTTGTTGTTTATTTGACATTTTTGTTGTTGTTGATGTTGTGGTTGTTGTTTATTTGATGTTGTTGTTATTGTTTATTTGACATTATTGTTGTTGACATTGTTGTTGTTGTTGTTGTTTATTTGACGTTGTTGTTGTTGTTTATTTGACTTAGTTGTTGTTGTTGTTGACATTGTTGTTGTTGTTGTTGTTGTTGTTTATTTGACATTTTTGTTGTTGTTGATGTTGTTGTTGTTGTTGTTTATTTGACGTTGTTGTTATTGTTTATTTGACGTTGTTGTTGTTGACATTGTTGTTGTTGTTGTTTATTTGACGTTGTTGTTGTTGTTATTTATTTGGCATTGTTGTTGTTGTTAACGTTGTTGTTGTTGTTGTTTATTTGACATTGTTGTTGTTGTTGTTGTTGACGTTGTTGGTTTTGTTATTTATTTGACGTTGTTGTTGTTGTTGTTGTTTATTTGAAGTTGTTTTAGTTGTTGTTGTTTATTTGACGTTGTTGTTGTTGTTTATTTGACGTTGTTGTTGTTGACATTGTTGTTGTTGTTTATTTGACGTAGTTGTTGTTGTTGTTGTTTATTTGACGTTTTTGTTATTGTTGATGTTGTTGTTGTTGTTGTTTATTTGACGTTGTTGTTATTGTTTATTTGACGTTGTTGTTGTTGTTCATTTGACGTTGTTGTTGTTGTTGTTGTTATTGTTGTTGTTTATTTGACGTTGTTGTTGTTGTTTATTTAATGTTGTTGTTGTTGTTGTTTATTTGACGTTGGTGTTGTTGTTGTTGTTGTTGTTTATTTGACGTTGTTATTGTTGTTATTTATTTGACGTTGTTGTTGTTGTTATTGTTTATTTGACGTTGTTGTTGTTGTTGTTGTTTATTTGACGTTTTTATTGTTGTTTATTTGACGTTGTTTTTGTTATTTGACATTGTTGTTGTTGTTGTTGTTGTTGTATTTGTTGTTGTTGTTGTTGTTGCTTATTTGACGTTGTTGTTATTGTTGTTGTTAATTTGACGTTGTTGTTGCTGTTCTTTATTTGACGTTGTTGTTGCTGTTCTTTATTTGACGTTGTTGTTGTTTATTTGACGTTGTTGTTGTTGTTGTTTATTTGACGTTATTGTTGTTGTTGATGTTGTTGTTGTTGTTTATTTGACGTTGTTGCTGTTGTTTATTTGACGTTGTTGTTGTCGTTGTTGTGGTTTATTTGACGTTGTTGTTGTTGTTTATTTGACGTTGTTGTTGTTATATATTTGACGTTGTTGTTGTTGTTGTTATTGTTTATTTGACTTTGTTGTTGTTGTTGTTTATTTGACGTTGTTGTTGTTGTTGTTGTTGTTGACGTTGTTGTTGTTGTTGTTGTTGACGTTGTTGTTGTTGTTTATTTGACGTTGTTGTTGTTGTTGTTTATTTGACGTTGTTGTTGTTGTTGTTTATTTGACGTTGTTGTTGTTTATTTGACGTTGTTGTTGTTATTTATTTGACGTTGTTGTTGTTTTTGTTTATTTGACATTGTTGTTGTTGTTGTTTATTTGACGTTGTTGTTGTTGTTGTTGTTTATTTGACGTTGTTATTGTTGTTTATTTGACGTTGTTGTTGTTGTTTATTTGACGGTGTTGTTGTTGTTGTTTATTTGACGTCGTTGTTGTTGTTGTTTATTTGACGTTGTTGTTGTTGTTGACGTTGTTGTTGTTTATTTGACGTGGTTGTTGTTGTTGACATAGTTGTTGTTGTTGTTGTTTATTTGACATTGTTGTTGTTGTTGACGTTGTTGGTGTTGTTGTTTATTTGACGTTGTTTTAGTTGTTGTTGTTTATTTGACGTTGTTGTTGTTTATTTGACGTTTTTGTTATTGACATTGTTGTTATTGTTGTTTATACGACGTTGTTGTTGTTGTTGTTTATTTGACATAGTTGTTGTTGTTGACATTGTTGTTGTTGTTTATTTGACGTTTTTGTTGTTGTTGATGTTGTTGTTGTTGTTTATTTGACGTTGTTGTTATTGTTTATTTGACGTTGTTGTTGTTGTTGTTTATTTGACGTTGTTGTTGTTGTTGTTTATTTGACGTTGTTGTTGTTGTTGTTTATTTGATGTTGTTGTTGTTGTTTATTTGACGTTGGTGTTGTTGTTGTTTATTTGACGTTGTTGTTGTTATTTATTTGACGTTGTTGTTGTTTTATTGTTTATTTGACGTTGTTGTTGTTGTTGTTGTTGTTGTTTATTTGACGTTGTTATTGTTGTTTATTTGACGTTGTTTTTGTTATTTGACGTTGTTGTTGTTGTTGTGTTTGTTGTTGTTGTTGTTGTTGCTTATTTGACGTTGTTGTTTATTTGACGTTGTTGTTGCTGTTAGTTATTTGACGTTGTTGTTGTTGTTTATTTGACATTGTTGTTGTTGTTGTTGACGTTGTTTGTATTGTTGTTTACTTGACTTTGTTGTTATTGTTGTTGTTTATTTGACGTTGTTTTAGTTGTTGTTTATTTGACGTTGTTGTTGTTGTTGTTTATTTGACATTGTTGTTGTTATTGACGTTGTTGTTGTTGTTGTTGACGTTGTTGGTGTTGTTGTTTATTTGACGTTGTTGTTGTTGTTGTTTATTTGACGTTGTTGTTGTTGTTGTTGTTATATATTTGACGTTGTTGTTGTTATTGTTTATTTGACTTTGTTGTTGTTGTTGTTTATTTGACGTTGTTGTTGTTGTTGTTGACGTTGTTGTTGTTGTTGTTGTTGACGTTGTTGTTGTTGTTGTTTATTTGACGTTGTTGTTGTTGTTGTTTATTTGACGTTGTTGTTGTTGTTTATTTGACGTTGTTGTTGTTTATTTGACGTTGTTGTTGTTATTTATTTGACGTTGTTGTTGTTGTTTATTTGACATTATTGTTGTTGTTGTTGTTTATTTGACGTTGTTGTTGTTGTTTATTTGACGTTGTTGTTGTTGACGTTGTTGTTGTTGTTGTTGTTGTTGTTTATTTGACGTTGTTGTTGTTGTTTATTTGACGTTGTTGTTGTTCACGTTGTTGTTGTTGTTGTTGTTTATTTGACGTTGTTGTTGTTAATTATTTGACGTTGTTGTTTTTGTTTATTTGACGTTGTTGTTGTTGTTTATTTGACGGTGTTGTTGTTGTTGTTGTTGTTTATTTGACGTCGTTGTTGTTGTTGTTTATTTGACGTTGTTGTTGTTGTTGACGTTGTTGTTGTTTATTTGACGTGGTTGTTGCTGTTGACATAGTTGTTGTTGTTGTTGTTGTTGTTGTTTATTTCACGTTGTTGATGTTGTTGATGTTGTTGTTTATTTGACGTTGTTGTTTATTTGACGTTGTTTTAGATGTTGTTTTTTATTTGACGTTGTTGTTGTTTATTTGACATTGTTGTTATTGTTGACGTTGTTGTTGTTGTTTATTTGACATTGTTGTTGTTGTTGACGTTGTTGGTGTTGTTGTTTATTTGACGTTGTTTTAGTTGTTGTTGTTTATTTGACGTTGTTGTTGTTGTTGTTTATTTGACATTTTTGTTATTGACATTGTTGTTGTTGTTGTTGTTTATATGACGTTGTTGTTGTTGTTGTTTATTTGACATAGATGTTGTTGTTGACATTGTTGTTGTTGTTTATTTGACGTTTTTGTTGTTGTTGATGTTGTTGTTGTTGTTTATTTGACGTTGTTGTTATTGTTTATTTGACGTTGTTGTTGTTGTTGTTGTTTATTTGACGTTGTTGTTGTTGTTGTTATTGTTGTTGTTTATTTGACGTTGTTGTTGTTGTTGTTTATTTGATGTTGTTGTTGTTGTTTATTTGACGTTGGTGTTGTTGTTGTTTATTTGACGTTGTTGTTGTTGTTATTTATTTGACGTTGTTGTTGTTGTTATTGTTTATTTGACGTTGTTGCTGTTGTTGTTGTTGTTGTTGTTTATTTGACGTTGTTATTGTTGTTTATTTGACGTTGTTTTTGTTATTTGACGTTGTTGTTGTTGTTGTTGTTGTATTTGTTGTTGTTGTTGTTTCTTATTTGACGTTGTTGTTTATTTGATGTTGTTGTTGTTGTTAGTTATTTGACGTTGTTGTTGTTGTTGTTGTTTATTTGACATTGTTGTTGTTGTTGTTGTTGACGTTGTTTGTATTGTTGTTTACTTGACGTTGTTGTTATTGTTGTTGTTTATTTGACGTTGTTTTAGTTGTTGTTTATTTGACGTTGTTGTTGTTGTTTATTTGACATTGTTGTTGTTGTTGTTGTTTATTTGACATTGTTGTTGTTGTTGTTGACGTTGTTGGTGTTGTTGTTTATTTGACGTTGTTATTGTTGTTGTTGTTGTTTATTTGACGTTGTTTTAGTTGTTGTTGTTTATTTGACATTGTTGTTGTTGTTTATTCGATGTTGTTGTTGTTGACATTGTTGTTGTTGTTGTTTATTTGACTTAGTTGTTGTTGTTGACATTGTTGTTGTTGTTGTTGTTTATTTGACATTTTTGTTGTTGTTGATGTTGTGGTTGTTGTTTATTTGATGTTGTTGTTATTGTTTATTTGACATTATTGTTGTTGACATTGTTGTTGTTGTTGTTGTTTATTTGACGTTGTTGTTGTTGTTTATTTGACTTAGTTGTTGTTGTTGTTGACATTGTTGTTGTTGTTGTTGTTTATTTGACATTTTTGTTGTTGTTGATGTTGTTGTTGTTGTTGTTTATTTGACGTTGTTGTTATTGTTTATTTGACGTTGTTGTTGTTGACATTGTTGTTGTTGTTGTTTATTTGACGTTGTTGTTGTTGTTATTTATTTGGCATTGTTGTTGTTGTTAACGTTGTTGTTGTTGTTGTTTATTTGACATTGTTGTTGTTGTTGTTGTTGTTGTTGACGTTGTTGGTTTTGTTATTTATTTGACGTTGTTGTTGTTGTTGTTTATTTGAAGTTGTTTTAGTTGTTGTTGTTTATTTGACGTTGTTGTTGTTGTTTATTTGACGTTGTTGTTGTTGACATTGTTGTTGTTGTTTATTTGACGTAGTTGTTGTTGTTGTTGTTTATTTGACGTTTTTGTTATTGTTGATGTTGTTGTTGTTGTTGTTTATTTGACGTTGTTGTTATTGTTTATTTGACGTTGTTGTTGTTGTTTATTTGACGTTGTTGTTGTTGTTGTTGTTATTGTTGTTGTTTATTTGACGTTGTTGTTGTTGTTTATTTGATGTTGTTGTTGTTGTTTATTTGACGTTGGTGTTGTTGTTGTTGTTGTTGTTTATTTGACGTTGTTATTGTTGTTATTTATTTGACGTTGTTGTTGTTGTTATTGTTTATTTGACGTTGTTGTTGTTGTTGTTTATTTGACGTTTTTATTGTTGTTTATTTGACGTTGTTTTTGTTATTTGACATTGTTGTTGTTGTTGTTGTTGTTGTATTTGTTGTTGTTGTTGTTGTTGCTTATTTGACGTTGTTGTTATTGTTGTTGTTAATTTGACGTTGTTGTTGCTGTTCTTTATTTGACGTTGTTGTTGCTGTTCTTTATTTGACGTTGTTGTTGTTTATTTGACGTTGTTGTTGTTGTTGTTTATTTGACGTTATTGTTGTTGTTGATGTTGTTGTTGTTGTTTATTTGACGTTGTTGCTGTTGTTTATTTGACGTCGTTGTTGTCGTTGTTGTGGTTTATTTGACGTTGTTGTTGTTGTTTATTTGACGTTGTTGTTGTTATATATTTGACGTTGTTGTTGTTGTTATTGTTTATTTGACTTTGTTGTTGTTGTTGTTTATTTGACGTTGTTGTTGTTGTTGTTGTTGTTGACGTTGTTGTTGTTGTTGTTGACGTTGTTGTTGTTGTTTATTTGACGTTGTTGTTGTTGTTTATTTGACGTTGTTGTTGTTGTTGTTGTTGTTTATTTGACGTTGTTGTTGTTTATTTCACGTTGTTGTTGTTATTTATTTGACGTTGTTGTTGTTGTTGTTTATTTGACATTGTTGTTGTTGTTATTTATTTGACGTTGTTGTTGTTGTTTATTTGACGTTGTTGTTGTTGACGTTGTTATTGTTGTTTATTTGACATTGTTATTGTTGTTGTTTATTTGACGTAGTTGTTGTTGTTGACGTTGTTGTTGTTGTTTATTTGACGTTGTTGTTGTTGTTTATTTGACGTTGTTGTTGTTCACGTTGTTGTTGTTGTTGTTGTTGTTTATTTGACGTTGTTGTTGTTGTTGTTGTTTATTTGACGTTGTTGTTGTTGTTTATTTGACGTTGTTGTTGTTGTTTATTTGACGGTGTTGTTGTTGTTGTTTATTTGACGTCGTTGTTGTTGTTGTTTATTTGACGTTGTTGTTGTTGTTGACGTTGTTGTTGTTTATTTGACGTGGTTGTTGTTGTTGACATAGTTGTTGTTGTTGTTGTTGTTTATTTCACGTTGTTGATGTTGTTGACGTTGTTGTTTATTTGACGTTGTTTTAGATGTTGTTGTTTATTTGACGTTGTTGTTGTTTATTTGACATTGTTGTTGTTGACGTTGTTGTTGTTGTTGTTTATTTGACATTGTTGTTGTTGTTGACGTTGTTGGTGTTGTTGTTTATTTGACGTTGTTTTAGTTGTTGTTGTTTATTTGACGTTGTTGTTGTTTATTTGACGTTTTTGTTATTGACATTGTTGTTATTGTTGTTTATATGACGTTGTTGTTGTTGTTGTTTATTTGACATAGTTGTTGTTGTTGACATTGTTGTTGTTGTTTATTTGACGTTTTTGTTGTTGTTGATGTTGTTGTTGTTGTTTATTTGACGTTGTTGTTATTGTTTATTTGACGTTGTTGTTGTTGTTGTTTATTTGACGTTGTTGTTGTTGTTGTTTATTTGACGTTGTTGTTGTTGTTGTTTATTTGATGTTGTTGTTGTTGTTGTTTATTTGACGTTGGTGTTGTTGTTGTTTATTTGACGTTGTTGTTGTTGTTATTTATTTGACGTTGTTGTTGTTGTTATTGTTTATTTGACGTTGTTGTTGTTGTTGTTGTTGTTTATTTGACGTTGTTATTGTTGTTTATTTGACGTTGTTTTTGTTATTTGACGTTGTTGTTGTTGTTGTGTTTGTTGTTGTTGTTGTTGTTGCTTATTTGACGTTGTTGTTTATTTGACGTTGTTGTTGCTGTTAGTTATTTGACGTTGTTGTTGTTGTTGTTGTTGTTTATTTGACATTGTTGTTGTTGTTGTTGACGTTGTTTGTATTGTTGTTTACTTGACGTTGTTGTTATTGTTGTTGTTTATTTGACGTTGTTTTAGTTGTTGTTTATTTGACGTTGTTGTTGTTGTTGTTGTTTATTTGACATTGTTGTTGTTATTGACGTTGTTGTTGTTGTTTATTTGACATTGTTGTTGTTGTTGTTGTTGACGTTGTTGGTGTTGTTGTTTATTTGACGTTGTTATTGTTGTTGTTGTTGTTTATTTGACGTTGTTTTAGTTGTTGTTGTTTATTTGACATTGTTGTTGTTGTTTATTCGACGTTGTTGTTGTTGACATTGTTGTTGTTGTTGTTGTTTATTTGACGTTGTTATTGTTGTTTATTTGACTTAGTTGTTGTTGTTGTTGTTGTTTATTTGACATTTTTGTTGTTGTTGATGTTGTTGTTGTTGTTTATTTGATGTTGTTCTTATTGTTTATTTGACATTGTTGTTGTTGACATTGTTGTTGTTGTTGTTTATTTGACGTTGTTGTTGTTGTTTATTTGACTTAGTTGTTGTTGTTGACATTGTTGTTGTTGTTGTTGTTGTTGTTGTTGTTTATTTGACATTTTTGTTGTTGTTGATGTTGTTGTTGTTGTTGTTGTTGTTTATTTGACGTTGTTGTTATTGTTTATTTGACGTTGTGGTAGTTTATTTGACGTTGTGGTAGTTTATTTGACGTTGTTGTTGTTGTTGTTATTGTTGTTGTTTATTTGACGTTGTTGTTGTTGTTGTTGTTGTTGTTGTTTATTTGATGTTGTTGTTGTTGTTTATTTGACGTTGGTGTTGTTGTTGTTGTTTATTTGATGTTGTTATTGTTGTTATTTATTTGACGTCCTTGTTGTTGTTATTGTTTATTTTACGTTGTTGTTGTTGTTATTGTTTATTTGACGTTTTTATTGTTGTTTATTTGACGTTGTTTTTGTTATTTGACGTTGTTGTTGTTGTATTTGTTGTTGTTGATGTTGTTGCTTATTTGATGTTGTTGTTATTGTTGTTGTTTATTTGACGTTGTTGTTGCTGTTGTTTATTTGACGTTGTTGTTGTTGTTTATTTGATGTTGTTGTTGTTTATTTGACGTTATTGTTGTTATTGATGTTGTTGTTGTTGTTGTTTATTTGACGTTGTTGCTGTTGTTTATTTGACGTTGTTGTTGTCGTTGTTGTTCTTTATTTGACATTGTTGTTGTTGTTTATTTGACGTTGTTGTTGTTGTTATATATTTGACGTTGTTGTTGTTGTTATTGTTTATTTGACGTTGTTGTTGTTGTTGTTTATTTGACGTTGTTGTTGTTGTTGACGTTGTTGTTATTGTTGTTGACGTTGTTGTTGTTGTTGTTTATTTGACGTTGTTGTTGTTGTTGTTTATTTGACGTTGTTGTTGTTGTTGTTTATTTGACATTGCTGTTGTTGTTGTTGTTGTTTATTTGACGGTGTTGTTGTGGTTGTTTATTTGACGTTGTTGTTGTTGTTGACGTTGTTGTTATTGTTGTTGTTGTTGTTGTTTATTTGTCATTTTTGTTGTTGTTGATGTTGTTGTTGTTTTTGTAGTTGTTTATTTGAGGTTGTTGTTGTTTATTTGACGTTGTTGTTGTTGTTGTTTATTTGACGTTGTTGTTGTTGTTGTTATTGTTGTTGTTGTTGTTGTTTATTTGACGTTGTTATTGTTATTTATTTGACGTTGTTGTTGTTGTTGTTGTTTATTTGACGTTGTTGTTGTTGTTGTTATTTATTTGACGTTGTTGTTGTTGTTGTTGTTATTGTTGTTGTTGTTGTTGTTTATTTGACGTTGTTATTGTTATTTATTTGACGTTGTTGTTGTTGTTGTTGTTTATTTGACGTTGTTGTTGTTGTTGTTATTTATTTGACGTTGTTGTTGTTGTTGTTGTTGTTTATTTGACGTTGTTGTTGTTGTTGTTTATTTGACGTTGTTGTTGTTATTTATTTGACGTTGTTGTTGTTGTTGTTGTTGTTTATTTGACGTTGTTGTTGTTGTTGTTGTTGTTTATTTGACGTTGTTGTTGTTGTTTATTTGACGTTGTTGTTGTTGACGTTATTGTTGTTGTTGTTTATTTGACGTAGTTGTTGTTGTTGACGTTGTTGTTGTTGTTATTATTTATTTATTTAACGATTTTGTTGTTATTGTTGTTGTTGTTGTTGTTGTTGTTTATTTGATGTTGTTGTTATTGTTGTTTATTTGACGTTGTTGTTGTTGTTCACGTTGTTGTTGTTGTTGTTTATTTGACGTTGTTATTGTTGTTGCTGTTGTTTATTTGACGTTGTTGTTGTCGTTGTTGTTATTTATTTGACGTTGTTGTTGTTGTTGTTGTTGTTGTTTATTTGACGTTGTTGTTGTTGTTGTTATTTATTTGACGTTGTTGTTGTTATTGTTTATTTGACGTTGTTGTTGTTGTTGTTGTTGTTGTTTATTTGACGTTGTTGTTGTTGTTGTTTATTTGACATTGTTGTTGTTGTTTATTTGACATTATTGTTGTTGTTGTTGTTGACGTTGTTGTTGTTGTTTATTTGACATTGTTGTTGTTGGTGTTGGTGTTGTTGTTTATTTGACATAGTTGTTGTTGTTGACGTTGTTGTTGTTGTTGTTTATTTGACGTTTTTGTTGTTGTTGATGTTGTTGTTGTTGTTGTTGTTGTTTATTTGACGTTGTTGTTATTGTTTATTTGACGTTGTTGTTGTTGTTTATTTGACGTTGTTGTTGTGGTTATTATTGTTGTTTATTTGACTTTGTTGTTGTTGTTGTTGTTTATTTGATGTTGATGTTGTTGTTTATTTGACGTTGGTGTTGTTATTGTTTATTTGACGTTGTTGTTGTTGTTATTTATTTGACGTTGTTGTTGTTGTTATTGTTTATTTGACGTTGTTGCTGTTGTTGTTGTTGTTGTTTATTTGACGTTGTTATTGTTGTTTATTTGACGTTGTTTTTGTTATTTGACGTTGTTGTTGTTGTTGCTTATTTGACGTTGTTGTTATTGTTGTTGTTTATTTGACGTTGTTGTTGCTGTTAGTTATTTGACGTTGTTGTTGTTGTTGTTGTTTATTTGACGTTGTTGTTGTTGTTGTTTATTTGACGTTGTTGTTGTTGTTGTTGACGTTGTTGTTGTTGTTTATTTGACGTTGTTATTGTTGTTGCTGTTGTTTATTTGACGTTGTTGTTGTCGTTGTTGTTGTTTATTTGATGTTGTTGTTGTTGTTGTTGTTTATTTGACGTTGTTGTTGTTGTTATTTATTTGACGTTGTTGTTGTTGTTGTTTATTTGACGTTGTTGTTGTTGTTCATTTGACGTTGTTGTTGTTGTTTATTTGACATTGTTATTGTTGTTGACGTTGTTGTTGTTGTTGTTTATTTGACATTGTTGTTGTTGTTGGTGTTGTTGTTTATTTGACGTTGTTGTTGTTGTTGTTGTTGTTTATTTGACGTTGTTTTAGTTGTTGTTGTTTATTTGGCGTTGTTGTTGTTGTTTATTTGACATTGTTGTTGTTGACATTGTTGTTGTTGTTTATTTTACGTAGTTGTTGTTGTTGACGTTGTTGTTGTTGTTGTTTATTTGACGTTTTTGTTGTTGTTGATGTTGTTGTTCTTGTTTATTTGATGTTGTTGTTGTTGTTGTTTATTTGACGTTGTTGTTGTTTATTTGACGTTGTTGTTGTTGTTTATTTGATGTTGTTGTTGTTGACATTGTTGTTGTTGTTTATTTGACGTAGTTGTTGTTGTTGACGTTGTTGTTGTTGTTGTTGTTTATTTGACGTTTTTGTTGTTGTTGATGTTGTTGTTGTTGTTGTTTATTTGACGTTGTTGTTATTGTCTATTTGACGTTGTTGTTGTTGTTGTTTATTTGACGTTGTTGTTGTTGTTATTGTTGTTGTTTATTTAACGTTGTTATTGTTGTTTATTTGATGTTGTTGTTGTTGTTGTTTATTTGACGTTGGTGTTGGTGTTGTTTATTTGACGTTGTTGTTGTTATTTATTTGACGTTGTTGTTGTTATTGTTTATTAGACGTTGTTGTTGTTGTTGTTTATTTGACGTTGTTATTGTTATTTATTTGACGTTGTTGTTATTGTTGTTGTTTATTTGACGTTGTTGTTGTTGTTTATTGGACGTTGTTGTTGACGTTGTTGTTGTTGTTTATTTGACGTTGTTGTTGTTGACGTTGTTGTTGTTGTTATTGTTATTTATTTGACGTTGTTGTTGTTGTTGTTGTTGTTTATTTGACGTTGTTGTTGTTATTTATTTGACGTTGTTGTTGTTGTTTATTTGACGTTGTTGTTGTCGTTGTTGTTGTTTATTTGACGTTGTTGTTGTTGTTGTTGTTTATTTGACGTTGTTATTGTTGTTTATTTGATGTTGTTTTTGTTATTTGACGTTGTTGTTGTTGTTGTTGCTTATTTGACGTTGTTGTTATTGTTGTTGTTTATTTGACGTTGTTGTTGCTGTTAGTTATTTGACGTTGATGTTGTTGTTGTTGTTGTTTATTTTACGTTGTTGTTGTTGTTTATTTGACGTTGTTGTTGTTGTTGACGTTGTTGTTGTTGTTGTTTATTTGACGTTGTTATTGTTGTTGCTGTTGTTTATTTGACGTTGTTGTTGTCGTTGTTGTTGTTTATTTGACATTGTTGTTGTTGTTGTTGTTGTTGTTTATTTGACGTTATTGTTGTTGTTATTTATTTAACGTTGTTGTTGTTGTTGTTTATTTGACGTTGTTGTTCATTTGACGTTGTTGTTGTTGTTTATTTGACATTGTTGTTGTTGTTGACGTTGTTGTTGTTGTTTATTTGACATTGTTGTTGTTGTTGGTGTTGTTGTTTATTTGACGTTGTTGTTGTTGTTGTTTATTTGACGTTGTTGTTGTTGTTTATTTGACGTTGTTGTTGTTGTTGTTGTTTATTTGATGTTGTTGTTGTTGTTTATTTGACGGTGTTGTTGTTGTTGTTGTTTATTTGAGGTTTTTGTTGTTGTTGATGTTGTTGTTGTTTTTGTAGTTGTTTATTTGACGTTGTTGTTGTTGTTTATTTGACATTGTTGTTGTTGTTGTTGTTTATTTGAAGTTGTTGTAGTTGTTATTGTTGTTGTTGTTGTTTATTTGACGTTGTTGTTGTTGTTGTTTATTTGACGTTGTTGTATTTGTTGTTGTTTATTTGACGTTGTTGTTGTTTATTTGATGTTGTTGTTGTTGTTGTTTATTTGACGTTGTTGTTGTTGTTGTTTATTTGACGTTGTTGTTGTTGTTTATTTGACATTGTTGTTGTTGTTGTTGACGTTGTTGTTGTTGTTGTTTATTTGACATTGTTGTTGTTGTTGGTGGTGGTGGTGTTGTTGTTTATTTGACGTTGTTGTTGTTGTTGTTGTTTATTTGACGTTGTTTTAGTTGTTGTTGTTGTTATTGTTGTTTATTTGGCGTTGTTGTTGTTTATTTGACATTGTTGCTGTTGACATTGTTGTTGTTGTTGTTGTTTATTTGACGAAGTTGTTGTTGTTGACGTTGTTGTTGTTGTTGTTTATTTGACGTTTTTGTTGTTGTTGATGTTGTTGTTGTTGTTTATTTGACGTTGTTGTTGTTGTTTATTTGACGTTGTTGTTGTTGTTGTTGTTGTTGTTTATTTGACGTTGTTGTTGTTATTGTTGTTGTTTATTTGACGTTCTTGTTGTTGTTGTTTATTTGATGTTGTTGTTGTTGTTTATTTGACATTGTTGTTGTTGTTGACGTTGTTGTTGTTGTTTATTTGATGTTGTTGTTGTTGTTTATTTGACATTGTTGTTGTTGTTGACGTTGTTGTTGTTGTTGTTTATTTCACGTTGTTGATGTTGTTGATGTTGTTGTTTATTTGACGTTGTTGTTTATTTGACGTTGTTTTAGATGTTGTTTTTTATTTGACGTTGTTGTTGTTTATTTGACATTGTTGTTGTTGTTGACGTTGTTGTTGTTGTTGTTGTTTATTTGACATTGTTGTTGTTGTTGACGTTGTTGGTGTTGTTGTTTATTTGACTTTGTTTTAGTTGTTGTTGTTTATTTGACGTTGTTGTTGTTGTTGTTTATTTGACGTTTTTGTTATTGACATTGTTGTTGTTGTTGTTTATATGACGTTGTTGTTGTTGTTGTTGTTTATTTGACGTTGTTGTTGTTGTTGTTAATTTGACGTTGTTGTTGTTTATTTGACGTTGTTGTTGTTGTTTATTTGACGTTGTTGTTGTTGTTGTTTATTTGACATTGTTGTTGTTGTTGTTGACGTTGTTGTTGTTTATTTGACGTTGTTGTTGTTGTTGTTGACATAGTTGTTGTTGTTGTTGTTTATTTCACGTTGTTGATGTTGTTGACGTTGTTGTTTATTTGACGTTGTTGTTGTTGTTGTTGTTGTTTATTTGACGTTGTTGTTGTTCACATTGTTGTTGTTTTTGTTTATTTGACATTGTTGTTGTTGTTATTTATTTGGCATTGTTGTTGTTGTTAACGTTGTTGTTGTTGTTGTTTATTTGACATTGTTGTTGTTGTTGTTGTTGACGTTGTTGGTTTTGTTGTTTATTAGACGTTGTTGTTGTTGTTGTTGTTTATTTGAAGTTGTTTTAGTTGTTGTTGTTTATTTGACGTTGTTGTTGTTGTTGTTTATTTGACGTTGTTGTTGTTGACATTGTTGTTGTTGTTTATTTGACGTAGTTGTTGTTGTTGACGTTGTTGTTGTTGTTGTTTATTTGACGTTTTTGTTATTGTTGATGTTGTTGTTGTTGTTGTTTATTTGACGTTGTTGTTATTGTTTATTTGAAGTTGTTGTTGTTGTTTATTTGACGTTGTTGTTGTTGTTATTGTTGTTGTTTATTTGACGTTGTTGTTGTTGTTTATTTGATGTTGTTGTTGTTGTTGTTTATTTGACATTGTTGTTGTTGTTGACGTTGTTGTTGTTGTTGTTTATTTGATGTTGTTGTTGTTGTTTATTTGACATTGTTGTTGTTGTTGACGTTGTTGTTGTTGTTGTTGTTGTTGTTTATTTCACGTTGTTGATGTTGTTGATGTTGTTGTTTATTTGACGTTGTTGTTTATTTGACGTTGTTTTAGATGTTGTTTTTTATTTGACGTTGTTGTTGTTTATTTGACATTGTTGTTGTTGTTGACGTTGTTGTTGTTGTTGTTGTTGTTTATTTGACATTGTTGTTGTTGTTGACGTTGTTGGTGTTGTTGTTTATTTGACTTTGTTTTAGTTGTTGTTGTTTATTTGACGTTGTTGTTGTTGTTGTTTATTTGACGTTTTTGTTATTGACATTGTTGTTGTTGTTGTTTATATGACGTTGTTGTTGTTGTTGTTGTTGTTTATTTGACGTTGTTGTTGTTGTTGTTGTTAATTTGACGTTGTTGTTGTTTATTTGACGTTGTTGTTGTTGTTTATTTGACGTTGTTGTTGTTGTTGTTTATTTGACATTGTTGTTGTTGTTGTTGACGTTGTTGTTGTTTATTTGACGTTGTTGTTGTTGTTGTTGACATAGTTGTTGTTGTTGTTGTTTATTTCACGTTGTTGATGTTGTTGACGTTGTTGTTTATTTGACGTTGTTGTTGTTGTTGTTTATTTGACGTTGTTGTTGTTCACATTGTTGTTGTTTTTGTTTATTTGACATTGTTGTTGTTGTTATTTATTTGGCATTGTTGTTGTTGTTAACGTTGTTGTTGTTGTTGTTTATTTGACATTGTTGTTGTTGTTGTTGTTGACGTTGTTGGTTTTGTTGTTTATTAGACGTTGTTGTTGTTGTTGTTGTTTATTTGAAGTTGTTTTAGTTGTTGTTGTTTATTTGACGCTGTTGTTGTTGTTGTTTATTTGACGTTGTTGTTGTTGACATTGTTGTTGTTGTTTATTTGACGTAGTTGTTGTTGTTGACGTTGTTGTTGTTGTTGTTTATTTGACGTTTTTGTTATTGTTGATGTTGTTGTTGTTGTTGTTTATTTGACGTTGTTGTTATTGTTTATTTGAAGTTGTTGTTGTTGTTTATTTGACGTTGTTGTTGTTGTTATTGTTGTTGTTTATTTGACGTTGTTGTTGTTGTTTATTTGATGTTGTTGTTGTTGTTGTTTATTTGACGTTGGTGTTGTTGTTAGTGTTTATTTGACGTTGTTATTATTGTTATTTATTTGACGTTGTTGTTGTTGTTATTGTTTATTTGACGTTGTTGTTGTTGTTGTTGTTGTTTATTTGACGTTTTTATTGTTGTTTATTTGACGTTGTTTTTGTTATTTGACATTGTTGTTGTTGTTGTTGTATTTGTTGTTGTTGTTGTTGTTGCTTATTTGACGTTGTTGTTATTGTTGTTGTTAATTTGACGTTGTTGTTACTGTTGTTTATTTGACGTTGTTGTTGTTGTTTATTTGACGTTGTTGTTTTTGTTGTTGTTGTTGTTTATTTGACGTTATTGTTGTTGTCGATGTTGTTGTTGATGTTGTTGTTGTTGTTGTTGTTTATTTGACGTTGTTGCTGTTGTTTATTTGACGTTGTTGTTGTCGTTGTTGTGGTTTATTTGACGTTGTTGTTGTTGTTTATTTGACGTTGTTGTTGTTGTTGTTATATATTTGAGGTTGTTGTTGTTATTGTTTATTTGACTTTGTTGTTGTTGTTGTTTATTTGACGTTGTTGTTGTTGTTGTTGACGTTGTTGTTGTTGTTGTTGTTGACGTTGTTGTTGTTGTTGTTTATTTGACGTTGTTGTTATTTATTTGACGTTGTTGTTGTTGTTGTTTATTTGACGTTGTTGTTGTTGTTTATTTGACGTTGTTGTTGTTTATTTGACGTTGTTATTGTTATTTATTTGACGTTGTTGTTGTTGTTTATTTGACATTGTTGTTGTTGTTGTTGTTTATTTGACGTTGTTGTTGTTGTTTATTTGACGTTGTTGTTGTTGACGTTGTTGTTGTTGTTTATTTGACGTTGTTGTTGTTGTTTATTTGACGTAGTTGTTGTTGTTGACGTTGTTGTTGTTGTTGGTGTTGTTTATTTGACGTTGTTGTTGTTGTTTATTTGACGTTGTTGTTGTTCATGTTGTTGTTGTTGTTGTTTATTTGACGTTGTTGTTGTTGTTTATTTGACGTTGTTGTTGTTTATTTGACGTTGTTGTTGTTGTTTATTTGACGGTGTTGTTGTTTATTTGACGTCGTTGTTGTTGTTGTTGTTTATTTGACGTTGTTGTTGTTGACATTGTTGTTGTTTATTTGACGTGGTTGTTGTTGTTGACATAGTTGTTGTTGTTGTTGTTGTTGTTTATTTCACGTTGTTGATGTTGTTGATGTTGTTGTTTATTTGACGTTGTTGTTTATTTGACGTTGTTTTAGATGTTGTTTTTTATTTGACGTTGTTGTTGTTTATTTGACATTGTTGTTGTTGTTGACGTTGTTGTTGTTGTTGTTGTTTATTTGACATTGTTGTTGTTGTTGACGTTGTTGGTGTTGTTGTTTATTTGACGTTGTTTTAGTTGTTGTTGTTTATTTGACGTTGTTGTTGTTGTTGTTTATTTGACGTTTTTGTTATTGACATTGTTGTTGTTGTTGTTTATATGACGTTGTTGTTGTTGTTGTTGTTTATTTGACGTTGTTGTTGTTGTTGTTAATTTGACGTTGTTGTTGTTTATTTGACGTTGTTGTTGTTGTTTATTTGACGTTGTTGTTGTTGTTGTTTATTTGACATTGTTGTTGTTGTTGTTGACGTTGTTGTTGTTTATTTGACGTTGTTGTTGTTGTTGTTGACATAGTTGTTGTTGTTGTTGTTTATTTCAGGTTGTTGATGTTGTTGACGTTGTTGTTTATTTGACGTTGTTGTTGTTGTTGTTTATTTGACGTTGTTGTTGTTTTTGTTTATTTGACATTGTTGTTGTTGTTATTTATTTGGCATTGTTGTTGTTGTTAACGTTGTTGTTGTTGTTGTTTATTTGACATTGTTGTTGTTGTTGTTGTTGACGTTGTTGGTTTTGTTGTTTATTTGACGTTGTTGTTGTTGTTGTTGTTTATTTGAAGTTGTTTTAGTTGTTGTTGTTTATTTGACGTTGTTGTTGTTGTTGTTGTTTATTTGACGTTGTTGTTGTTGACATTGTTGTTGTTGTTTATTTGACGTAGTTGTTGTTGTTGACGTTGTTGTTATTGTTGTTCATTTGACGTTTTTGTTATTGTTGATGTTGTTGTTGTTGTTGTTGTTTATTTGACGTTGTTGTTATTGTTTATTTGACGTTGTTGTTGTTGTTTATTTGACGTTGTTGTTGTTGTTATTGTTGTTGTTTATTTGACGTTGTTGTTGTTTATTTGATGTTGTTGTTGTTGTTGTTTATTTGACGTTGGTGTTGTTGTTAGTGTTTATTTGACGTTGTTATTGTTGTTATTTATTTGACGTTGTTGTTGTTGTTATTGTTTATTTGACGTTGTTGTTGTTGTTGTTTATTTGACGTTTTTATTGTTGTTTATTTGACGTTGTTTTTGTTATTTGACATTGTTGTTGTTGTTGTTGTATTTGTTGTTTTTGTTATTTGACATTGTTGTTGTTGTTGTTGACGTTGTTGTTGTTGACGTTTTTGTTATTGACATTGTTATTGTTGTTGTTAATTTGACGTTGTTGTTACTGTTGTTTATTTGACGTTGTTGTTGTTGTTTATTTGACGTTGTTGTTTTTGTTGTTGTTGTTGTTTATTTGACGTTATTGTTGTTGTTGATGTTGTTGTTGATGTTGTTGTTGTTGTTGTTTATTTTACGTTGTTGCTGTTGTTTATTTGACGTTGTTGTTGTCGTTGTTGTGGTTTATTTGACGTTGTTGTTGTTGTTTATTTGACGTTGTTGTTGTTGTTGTTATATATTTGAGGTTGTTGTTGTTATTGTTTATTTGACTTTGTTGTTGTTGTTGTTTATATGACGTTGTTGTTGTTGTTGTTGACGTTGTTGTTGTTGGTGTTGTTGTTGACGTTGTTGTTGTTGTTGTTTATTTGACGTTGTTGTTGTTGTTGTTTATTTGACGTTGTTGTTGTTGTTTATTTGACGTTGTTGTTGTTTATTTGACGTTGTTGTTGTTATTTATTTGACGTTGTTGTTGTTGTTTATTTGACATTGTTGTTGTTGTTGTTGTTTATTTGACGTTGTTGTTGTTGTTTATTTGACGTTGTTGTTGTTGACGTTGTTGTTGTTGTTGTTTATTTGACGTTGTTGTTGTTGTTGTTTATTTGACGTAGTTGTTGTTGTTGACGTTGTTGTTGTTGTTGTTGTTGTTGTTGTTGTTTATTTGACGTTGTTGTTGTTGTTTATTTGACGTTGTTGTTGTTCACGTTGTTGTTGTTGTTGTTTATTTGACGTTGTTGTTGTTGTTTATTTGACGTTGTTGTTGTTGTTTATTTGACGGTGTTGTTGTTGTTGTTTATTTGACGTCGTTGTTGTTGTTGTTTATTTGACGTTGTGGTTGTTGACATTGTTGTTGTTTATTTGACGTGGTTGTTGTTGTTGACATAGTTGTTGTTGTTGTTGTTGTTGTTTATTTCGCGTTGTTGATGTTGTTGATGTTGTTGTTTATTTGACGTTGTTGTTTATTTGACGTTGTTTTAGATGTTGTTTTTTATTTGACGTTGTTGTTGTTTATTTGACATAGTTGTTGTTGTTGACGTTGTTGTTGTTGTTGTTGTTTATTTGACATTGTTGTTGTTGTTGACGTTGTTGGTGTTGTTTTTTATTTGACGTTGTTTTAGTTGTTGTTGTTTATTTGACGTTGTCGTTGTTGTTGTTTATTTGACGTTTTTGTTATTGACATTGTTGTTGTTGTTGTTTATATGACGTTGTTGTTGTTGTTGTTGTTGTTGTTTATTTGACATAGTTGTTGTTGTTGACATTGTTGTTGTTGTTTATTTGACGTTTTTGTTGTTGTTGATGTTGTTGTTGTTGTTGTTTATTTGACGTTGTTGTTATTGTTTATTTGACGTTGTTGTTGTTGTTGTTTATTTGACGTTGTTGTTGTTGTTATTGTTGTTGTTTATTTGACGTTGTTGTTGTTGTTGTTGTTTATTTGATGTTGTTGTTGTTGTTTATTTGACGTTGGTGTTGTTGTTGTTTATTTGACGTTATTGTTGTTATTTATTTGACGTTGTTGTTGTTGTTATTGTTTATTTGACGTTGTTGCTGTTGTTGTTGTTGTTTATTTGACGTTGTTATTGTTGTTTATTTGACGTTGTTTTTGTTATTTGACGTTGTTTTTGTTATTTGACGTTGTTGTTGTTGTTGTTGTTGTTGTATTTGTTGTTGTTGTTGTTGCTTATTTGACGTTGTTGTTTATTTGACATTGTTGTTGCTGTTAGTTATTTGACGTTGTTGTTGTTGTTGTTGTTTATTTGACATTGTTGTTGTTGTTGTTGACGTTGTTTGTATTGTTGTTTACTTGACGTTGTTGTTATTGTTGTTGTTTATTTGACGTTGTTTTAGTTGTTGTTTATTTGACGTTGTTGTTGTTTATTTGACATTGTTGTTGTTGTTGTTGTTTATTTGACATTGTTGTTGTTGTTGTTGACGTTGTTGGTGTTGTTGTTTATTTGACGTTGTTATTGTTGTTGTTGTTGTTTATTTGACGTTGTTTTAGTTGTTGTTGTTTATTTGACATTGTTGTTGTTGTTTATTCGATGTTGTTGTTGTTGACATTGTTGTTGTTGTTGTTTATTTGACTTAGTTGTTGTTGTTGACAATGTTGTTGTTGTTGTTTATTTGACATTTTTGTTGTTGTTGATGTTGTGGTTGTTGTTTATTTGATGTTGTTGTTATTGTTTATTTGACATTGTTGTTGTTGACATTGTTGTTGTTGTTGTTGTTGTTTATTTGACGTTGTTGTTGTTGTTTATTTGACTTAGTTGTTGTTGTTGTTGACATTGTTGTTGTTGTTGTTGTTGTTTATTTGACATTGTTGTTGTTGTTGTTGTTGACGTTGTTGGTTTTGTTATTTATTTGACGTTGTTGTTGTTGTTGTTGTTTATTTGAAGTTGTTTTAGTTGTTGTTGTTTATGTGACGTTGTTGTTGTTGTTTATTTGACGTTGTTGTTGTTGACATTGTTGTTGTTGTTTATTTGACGTAGTTGTTGTTGTTGTTGTTTATTTGACGTTTTTGTTATTGTTGATGTTGTTGTTGTTGTTGTTGTTTATTTGACGTTGTTGTTATTGTTTATTTGACGTTGTTGTTGTTGTTTATTTGACGTTGTTGTTGTTGTTATTGTTGTTGTTTATTTGACGTTGTTGTTGTTGTTTATTTGATGTTGTTGTTGTTGTTTATTTGACGTTGGTGTTGTTGTTGTTGTTTATTTGACGTTGTTATTGTTGTTATTTATTTGACGTTGTTGTTGTTGTTATTGTTTATTTGACGTTGTTGTTGTTGTTGTTTATTTGACGTTTTTATTGTTGTTTATTTGACGTTGTTTTTGTTATTTGACATTGTTGTTGTTGTTGTTGTTGTATTTGTTGTTGTTGTTGTTGTTGCTTATTTGGCGTTGTTGTTATTGTTGTTGTTAATTTGACGTTGTTGTTGCTGTTCTTTATTTGACGTTGTTGTTGTTTATTTGACGTTGTTGTTGTTGTTGTTTATTTGACGTTATTGTTGTTGTTGATGTTGTTGTTGTTGTTTATTTGACGTTGTTGCTGTTGTTTATTTGACGTTGTTGTTGTTGTTGTGGTTTATTTGACGTTGTTGTTGTTGTTTATTTGACGTTGTTGTTGTTATATATTTGACGTTGTTGTTGTTGTTATTGTTTATTTGACTTTGTTGTTGTTGTTGTTTATTTGACGTTGTTGTTGTTGTTGTTGACGTTGTTGTTGTTGTTGACGTTGTTGTTGTTGTTGTTTATTTGACGTTGTTGTTGTTGTTGTTTATTTGACGTTGTTGTTGTTGTTTATTTGACGTTGTTGTTGTTTATTTGACGTTGTTGTTGTTATTTATTTGACGTTGTTGTTGTTGTTTATTTGACATTGTTGTTGTTGTTGTTGTTTATTTGACGTTGTTGTTGTTGTTTATTTGACGTTGTTGTTGTTGACGTTGTTATTGTTGTTTATTTGACGTTGGTGTTGTTGTTTATTTGACGTAGTTGTTGTTGTTGACGTTGTTGTTGTTGTTGTTGTTGTTGTTGTTTATTTGACGTTGTTGTTGTTGTTTATTTGACGTTGTTGTTGTTCACGTTGTTGTTGTTGTTGTTTATTTGACGTTGTTGTTGTTTATTTGACGTTGTTGTTGTTGTTTATTTGACGTTGTTGTTGTTGTTTATTTGACGGTGTTGTTGTTGTTGTTGTTCATTTGACGTCGTTGTTGTTGTTTATTTGACGTTGTTGTTGTTGTTGACGTTGTTGTTGTTTATTTGACGTGGTTGTTGTTGTTGACATAATTGTTGTTGTTGTTGTTGTTTATTTCACGTTGTTGATGTTGTTGACGTTGTTGTTTATTTGACGTTGTTTTAGATGTTGTTGTTTATTTGACGTTGTTGTTGTTTATTTGACATTGTTGTTGTTGTTGACGTTGTTGTTGTTGTTGTTGTTTATTTGACATTGTTGTTGTTGTTGACGTTGTTGGTGTTGTTGTTTATTTGACGTTGTTTTAGTTGTTGTTGTTTATTTGACGTTGTTGTTGTTGTTGTTGTTGTTTATTTGACGTTTTTGTTATTGACATTGTTGTTATTGTTGTTTATATGACGTTGTTGTTGTTGTTTATTTGACATAGTTGTTGTTGTTGACATTGTTGTTGTTGTTGTTTATTTGACGTTTTTGTTGTTGTTGATGTTGTTGTTGTTGTTTATTTGACGTTGTTGTTATTGTTTATTTGACGTTGTTGTTGTTGTTGTTGTTGTTTATTTGACGTTGTTGTTGTTGTTTATTTGACGTTGTTGTTGTTGTTGTTTATTTGATGTTGTTGTTGTTGTTTATTTGACGTTGGTGTTGTTGTTGTTTATTTGACGTTGTTGTTGTTATTTATTTGACGTTGTTGTTGTTGTTATTGTTTATTTGACGTTGTTGCTGTTGTTGTTGTTGATTATTTGATGTTGTAATTGTTGTTTATTTGACGTTGTTTTTGTTATTTGACGTTGTTGTTGTTGTTGTGTTTGTTGTTGTTGTTGTTGCTTATTTCACGTTGTTGTTTATTTGACGTTGTTGTTGCTGTTAGTTATTTTACGTTGTTGTTGTTGTTGTTTATTTGACATTGTTGTTGTTGTTGTTGACGTTGTTTGTATTGTTGTTTACTTGACGTTGTTGTTATTGTTGTTGTTTATTTGACGTTGTTTTAGTTGTTGTTTATTTGACGTTGTTGTTGTTGTTGTTTATTTGACATTGTTGTTGTTATTGACGTTGTTGTTGTTGTTTATTTGACATTGTTGTTGTTGTTGACGTTGTTGGTGTTGTTGTTTATTTGACGTTGTTATTGTTGTTGTTGTTGTTTATTTGACGTTGTTTTAGTTGTTGTTGTTGTTTATTTGACATTGTTGTTGTTGTTTATTCGACGTTGTTGTTGTTGACATTGTTGTTGTTGTTGTTTATTTGACGTTGTTATTGTTGTTTATTTGACTTAGTTGTTGTTGTTGTTGTTGTTTATTTGACATTTTTGTTGTTGTTGATGTTGTTGTTGTTGTTGTTTATTTGACGTTGTTGTTATTGTTTATTTGACGTTGTGGTTGTTTATTTGACGTTGTTGTTGTTGTTGTTATTGTTGTTGTTTATTTGACGTTGTTGTTGTTGTTGTTGTTTATTTGATGTTGTTGTTGTTTATTTGACGTTGGTGTTGTCGTTGTTGTTTATTTGATGTTGTTATTGTTGTTATTTATTTGACGTCCTTGTTGTTGTTATTGTTTATTTTACGTTGTTGTTGTTGTTATTGTTTATTTGACGTTTTTATTGTTGTTTATTTGACGTTGTTTTTGTTATTTGACGTTGTTGTTGTTGTATTTGTTGTTGTTGATGTTGTTGCTTATTTGACGTTGTTGTTATTGTTGTTGTTTATTTGACGTTGTTGTTGTTGTTTATTTGACGTTGTTGTTGTTGTTTATTTGATGTTGTTGTTGTTTATTTGACGTTATTGTTGTTATTGACGTTGTTGTTGTTGTTGTTGTTTATTTGACGTTGTTGCTGTTGTTTATTTGACGTTGTTGTTGTCGTTGTTGTTCTTTATTTGACGTTGTTGTTGTTGTTTATTTGACATTGTTGTTGTTGTTATATATTTGACGTTGTTGTTGTTGTTATTGTTTATTTGACGTTGTTGTTGTTGTTTATTTGACGTTGTTGTTGTTGTTGACGTTGTTGTTATTGTTGTTGACGTTGTTGTTGTTGTTTATTTGACGTTGTTGTTGTTGTTGTTGTTTATTTGACGTTGTTGTCGTTGTTGTTTATTTGACGTTGCTGTTGTTGTTGTTGTTTATTTGACGGTGTTGTTGTGGTTGTTTATTTGACGTTGTTGTTGTTGTTGACGTTGTTGTTATTGTTGTTGTTGTTGTTTATTTGTCGTTTTTGTTGTTGTTGATGTTGTTGTTGTTTTTGTAGTTGTTTATTTGACGTTGTTGTTGTTTATTTGACGTTGTTGTTGTTTATTTGACGTTGTTGTTGTTGTTATTGTTGTTGTTGTTGTTGTTTATTTGACGTTGTTATTGTTATTTATTTGACGTTGTTGTTGTTGTTGTTGTTTATTTGACGTTGTTGTTGTTGTTGTTATTTATTTGACGTTGTTGTTGTTGTTGTTTATTTGACGTTGTTGTTGTTGTTTATTTGACGTTGTTGTTGTTATTTATTTGACGTTGTTGTTGTTGTTGTTTATTTGACATTGTTGTTGTTGTTGTTTATTTGACGTTGTTGTTGTTGATGTTATTGTTGTTGTTGTTGTTGTTGTTTATTTGACGTAGTTGTTGTTGTTATTATTTGTTTATTTAACGATTTTGTTGTTGTTGTTGTTGTTGTTTATTTGATGTTGTTGTTATTGTTGTTTATTTGACGTTGTTGTTGTTGTTGACGTTGTTGTTGTTGTTGTTTATTTGACGTTGTTATTGTTGTTGCTGTTGTTTATTTGACGTTGTTGTTGTCGTTGTTGTTATTTATTTAACGTTGTTGTTGTTGTTATTGTTGTTTATTTGACGTTGTTGTTGTTGTTATTTATTTGACGTTGTTGTTGTTGTTTATTTGACGTTGTTGTTGTTGTTGTTTATTTGACGTTGTTGTTGTTGTTGTTGTTTATTTGATATTGTTGTTGTTGTTTATTTGACATTATTGTTGTTGTTGTTGTTGACGTTGTTGTTGTTGTTTATTTGACATTGTTGTTGTTGGTGTTGGTGTTGTTGTTTATTTGACATAGTTGTTGTTGTTGACGTTGTTGTTGTTGTTGTTTATTTGACGTTTTTGTTGTTGTTGATGTTGTTGTTTATTTGACGTTGTTGTTGTTTATTTGACGTTGTTGTTGTTGTTGTTTATTTGACGTTGTTGTTATTGTTTATTTGACGTTGTTGTTGTTGTTTATTTGACGTTGTTGTTGTGGTTATTATTGTTGTTTATTTGACGTTGTTGTTGTTGTTGTTTATTTGATGTTGATGTTGTTGTTTATTTGACGTTGGTGTTGTTATTGTTTATTTGACGTTGTTGTTGTTATTTATTTGACGTTGTTGTTGTTGTTACTGTTTATTTGACGTTGTTGTTGCTGTTGTTGTTGTTGTTGTTTATTTGACGTTGTTATTGTTGTTTATTTGACGTTGTTTTTGTTATTTGACGTTGTTGTTGTTGTTGTTGCTTATTTGACGTTGTTGTTATTGTTGTTGTTTATTTGACGTTGTTGTTGCTGTTAGTTATTTGACGTTGTTGTTGTTGTTGTTGTTTATTTGACGTTGTTGTTGTTGTTGACGTTGTTGTTGTTGTTGTTGTTTATTTGACGTTGTTATTGTTGTTGCTGTTGTTTATTTGACGTTGTTGTTGTCGTTGTTGTTGTTTATTTGACGTTGTTGTTGTTGTTGTTATTGTTGTTTATTTGACGTTGTTGTTGTTGTTATTTATTTGACGTTGTTGTTGTTGTTGTTGTTGTTGTTTATTTGACGTTGTTGTTGTTGTTGTTCATTTGACGTTGTTGTTGTTGTTTATTTGACATTGTTGTTGTTGTTGACGTTGTTGTTGTTGTTTATTTGACATTGTTGTTGTTGTTGGTGTTGTTGTTTATTTGACGTTGTTGTTGTTGTTGTTTATTTGACGTTGTTTTAGTTGTTGTTGTTTATTTGGCGTTGTTGTTGTTGTTTATTTGACATTGTTGTTGTTGACATTGTTGTTGTTGTTTATTTGACGTAGTTGTTGTTGTTGACGTTGTTGTTGTTGTTGTTGTTGTTGTTGTTTATTTGACGTTTTTGTTGTTGTTGATGTTGTTGTTGTTGTTGTTTATTTGACGTTGTTGTTGTTGTTATTGTTGTTGTTTATTTGACGTTGTTGTTGTTGTTGTTTATTTGATGTTGTTGTTGTTGTTTATTTGACATTATTGTTGTTGTTGACGTTGTTGTTGTTGTTGTTGTTGTTGTTTATTTGACATTGTTGTTGTTGTTGTTTATTTGACGTTGTTGTTGTTGTTTATTTGACGTAGTTGTTGTTGTTGACATTGTTGTTGTTGTTGTTGTTGTTGTTTATTTGACGTTTTTGTTGTTGTTGATGATGTTGTTGTTGTTGTTTATTTGACGTTGTTGTTATTGTCTATTTGACGTTGTTGTTGTTGTTTATTCGACGTTGTTGTTGTTGTTATTGTTGTTGTTTATTTGACGTTGTTATTGTTGTTTATTTGAGGTTGTTGTTGTTGTTGTTTATTTGACGTTGGTGTTGGTGTTGTTTATTGGACGTTGTTGTTGTTATTTATTTGACGTTGTTGTTGTTATTGTTTATTAGACGTTGTTGTTGTTGTTGTTATTTATTTGACGTTGTTATTGTTGTTTATTTGACGTTGTTGTTATTGTTGTTGTTTATTTGACGTTGTTGTTGTTGTTTATTGGACGTTGTTGTTGACGTTGTTGTTGTTGTTTATTTGACGTTGTTGTTGTTGACGTTGTTGTTGTTGTTATTCTTATTTATTTGACGTTGTTGTTGTTGTTGTTGTTGTTTATTTGACGTTGTTGTTGTTGTTTATTTGACGTTGTTGTTGTTGTTGTTTATTTGACGTTGTTGTTGTCGTTGTTGTTGTTGTTGTTGTTGATGTTTATTTGACGTTGTTATTGTTGTTTATTTGACGTTGTTTTTGTTATTTGACGTTGTTGTTGCTTATTTGACGTTGTTGTTATTGTTGTTGTTTATTTGACGTTGTTGTTGCTGTTAGTTATTTGACGTTGTTGTTGTTGTTGTTGTTTATTTTACGTCGTTGTTGTTGTTTATTTGACGTTGTTGTTGTTGTTGACGTTGTTATTGTTGTTGCTATTGTTTATTTGACGTTGTTGTTGTCGTTGTTGTTGTTTATTTGACATTGTTGTTGTTGTTGTTGTTGTTTATTTGACGTTGTTGTTGTTGTTATTTATTTGACGTTGTTGTTGTTGTTGTTTATGTGACGTTGTTGTTCATTTGACGTTGTTGTTGTTGTTTATTTGACATTGTTGTTGTTGTTGACGTTGTTGTTGTTGTTTATTTGACATTGTTGTTGTTGTTGGTGTTGTTGTTTATTTGACGTTGTTGTTGTTGTTGTTGTTTATTTGACGTTGTTGTTGTTTATTTGACGTTGTTGTTGTTGTTGTTTATTTGATGTTGTTGTTGTTGTTTAAATGACGGTGTTGTTGTTGTTGTTTATTTGAGGTTTTTGTTGTTGTTGATGTTGTTGTTGTTTTTGTAGTTGTTTATTTGACGTTGTTGTTGTTGTTTATTTGACATTGTTGTTGTTGTTGTTTATTTGACGTTGTTGTAGTTGTTATTGTTTATTTGACGTTGTTGTTGTTTATTTGATGTTGTTGTTGTTGTTTATTTGACGTTGTTGTTGTTGTTGTTTATTTGACGTTGTTGTTGTTGGTTATTTGACATTGTTGTTGTTGTTGTTGACGTTGTTGTTGTTGTTTATTTGACATTGTTGTTGTTGTTGGTGGTGGTGGTGTTGTTGTTTATTTGACGTTGTTGTTGTTGTTGTTTATTTGACGTTGTTTTAGTTGTTGTTGTTGTTATTGTTGTTTATTTGGCGTTGTTGTTGTTTATTTGACATTGTTGCTGTTGACATTGTTGTTGTTGTTGTTGTTTATTTGACGTTCTTGCTGTTGTTGTTTATTTGATGTTGTTGTTGTTGTTGTTTATTTGACATTGTTGTTGTTGTTGACGTTGTTGTTGTTGTTTATTTGATGTTGTTGTTGTTGTTTATTTGACATTGTTGTTGTTGTTGACGTTGTTGTTGTTGTTTATTTGACATTGTTGTTGTTCTTGTTGTTGTTGTTGTTGTTGACATTGTTGGTGTTGTTGTTTACTTGACGTTGTTGTTATTGTTGTTGTTTATTTGACATTGTTTTAGTTGTTGTTTATTTGACGTTGTTGTTGTTGTTTATTTGACATTATTGTTGTTATTGACGTTGTTGTTGTTGTTGTTGTTTATTTGACATTGTTGTTGTTGTTGTTGACGTTGTTGGTGTTGTTGTTTATTTGACGTTGTTATTGTTGTTGTTGTTGTTTATTTGACGTTGTTTTAGTTGTTGTTGTTTATTTGACGTTGTTGTTGTTGTTGTTGTTTATTTGACGTTTTTGTTATTGACATTGTTGTTGTTGTTGTTTATATGACGTTGTTGTTGTTGTTGTTGTTTATTTGACATAGTTGTTGTTGTTGACATTGTTGTTGTTGTTTATTTGACGTTTTTGTTGTTGTTGATGTTGTTGTTGTTGTTGTTTATTTGACGTTGTTGTTATTGTTTATTTGACGTTGTTGTTGTTGTTTATTTGACGTTGTTGTTGTTGTTATTGTTGTTGTTTATTTGACGTTGTTGTTGTTGTTGTTTATTTGATGTTGTTGTTGTTGTTTATTTGACGTTGTTGTTATTGTTTATTTGACGTTGTTGTTGTTGACATTGTTGTTGTTGTTGTTTATTTGACGTTGTTGTTGTTGTTTATTTGACTTAGTTGTTGTTGTTGACATTGTTGTTGTTGTTGTAGTTGTTGTTGTTGTTTATTCGACATTTTTGTTGTTGTTGATGTTGTTGTTGTTGTTTATTTGACGTTGTTGTTATTGTTTATTTGACGTTGTTGTTGTTGTTATTGTTGTTGTTTATTTGACGTTGTTGTTGTTGTTGTCGTTTATTTGATGTTGTTGTTGTTTATTTGACGTTGGTGTTGTTGTTGTTGTTTATTTGATGTTGTTATTGTTGTTATTTATTTGACGTCCTTGTTGTTGTTATTGTTTATTTTATGTTGTTGTTATTGTTGTTGTTTATTTGACGTTTTTATTGTTGTTTATTTGACGTTGTTTTTGTTATTTGACGTTGTTGTTGTTGTTGTTGTTGTTGTTGTTGTTGTTGCTGTTGATGTTGTTGCTTATTTGACGTTGTTATTATTGTTGTTGTTTATTTGACGTTGTTGTTGCTGTTGTTTATTAGACGTTGTTGTTGTTGTTTATTTGACGTTGTTGTTGTTGTTGTTGTTTATTTGACGTTATTGTTGTTATTGACGTTGTTGTTGTTTATTTGACGTTGTTGCTGTTGTTTATTTGACGTTGTTGTTGTCGTTGTTGTTGTTTATTTGACGTTGTTGTTGTTTATTTGACGTTGTTGTTGTTGTTGTTATATATTTGACGTTGTTGTTGTTGTTATTGTTTATTTGACGTTGTTGTTGTTTATTTGTGGTTGTTGTTGTTGTTGACGTTGTTGTTGTTGTTGACGTTGTTGTTGTTGTTGTTGTTTATTTGACGTTGTTGTTGTTGTTTATTTGATGTTGTTGTTGTTGTTGTTTATTTGATGTTGCTGTTGTTGTTGTTGTTTATTTGACGGTGTTGTTGTGGTTGTTTATTTGACGTTGTTGTTGTTGTTGACGTTGTTGTTATTGTTGTTGTTGTTGTTTATTTGTCATTTTTGTTGTTGTTGATGTTGTTGTTGTTTTTGTAGTTGTTTATTTGACGTTGTTGTTGTTTATTTGACGTTGTTGTTGTTGTTGTTGTTTATTTGACGTTGTTGTTGTTGTTGTTATTGTTGTTGTTGTTGTTGTTGTTTATTTGACGTTGTTATTGTTATTTATTTGACGTTGTTGTTGTTGTTGTTATTTATTTGATGTTGTTGTTGTTGTTGTTATTTATTTGACGTTGTTATTGTTGTTGTTGTTTATTTGACGTTGTTGTTGTTGTTGTTTATTTGACGTTGTTGTTGTTGTTGTTTATTTGACGTTGTTGTTGTTATTTATTTGACGTTGTTGTTGTTGTTGTTGTTTATTTGACATTGTTGTTGTTGTTGTTGTTGTTTATTTGACGTTGTTGTTGTTGTTGTTTATTTGACGTTGTTGTTGTTGTTGTTGTTTATTTGACGTTGTTGTTGTTTATTTGACGTAGTTGTTGTTGTTGACGTTGTTGTTGTTGTTATTGTTTGTTTATTTAAGGATTTTGTTGTTGTTGTTGTTGTTGTTTACTTGATGTTGTTATTGTTGTTGTTGTTTATTTGACGTTGTTGTTGTTGTTGACGTTGTTGTTGTTGTTTTTGTTGTTTATTTGACGTTGTTGTAGTTGTTTATTTGACGTTGTTGTTGTTCTTGTTGTTGTTGCTATTTATTTGACGATATTATTGTTGTTGTTGTTTATTTGACGTTGTTGTAGTTGTTTATTTGACGTTGTTGTTGTTGTTGTTATTTATTTGACATTGTTGTTGTTGTTCATTTGACGTTGTTGTTGTTGTTGTTGTTTATTTGACGTTGTTGTTGTTGTTTATTTGACATTGTTTTTTTCATTGTTTTTGTTGTTTATTTGACGTTGTTATTGTTGTTGTTTATTTGACGTTGTTGTTGTTGTTTATTTGACGTTGTTGTTGTTGTTGACGTTGTTGTTGTTGTTTATTTGACATTGTTGTTATTGTTGTTGTTGTTTATTTGACGTTGTTGTTGTTGTTGACATTGTTGTTGTTGTTGTTGTTGTTATTTATTTGACGTTTTTGTTGTTGTTGTTATTGTTGTTGTTGTTGTTGTTTATTTGACGTTGTTGTTGTTTATTTGACGTTGTTGTTGTTGTTGTTTATTTGACGTTGTTGTTGTTGTTGTTATTGTTGTTGTTGTTGTTGTTGTTTATTTGACGTTGTTATTGTTATTTATTTGACGTTGTTGTTGTTGTTGTTATTTATTTGATGTTGTTGTTGTTGTTGTTATTTATTTGACGTTGTTATTGTTGTTGTTGTTTATTTGACGTTGTTGTTGTTTATTTGACGTTGTTGTTGTTTATTTGACGTAGTTGTTGTTGTTGACGTTGTTGTTGTTGTTATTGTTTGTTTATTTAAGGATTTTGTTGTTGTTGTTGTTGTTGTTTACTTGATGTTGTTATTGTTGTTGTTGTTTATTTGACGTTGTTGTTGTTGTTGACGTTGTTGTTGTTGTTTTTGTTGTTTATTTGACGTTGTTGTAGTTGTTTATTTGACGTTGTTGTTGTTCTTGTTGTTGTTGCTATTTATTTGACGATATTATTGTTGTTGTTGTTTATTTGACGTTGTTGTAGTTGTTTATTTGACGTTGTTGTTGTTGTTGTTATTTATTTGACATTGTTGTTGTTGTTCATTTGACGTTGTTGTTGTTGTTGTTGTTGTTGTTTATTTGACGTTGTTGTTGTTGTTTATTTGACATTGTTTTTTTCATTGTTTTTGTTGTTTATTTGACGTTGTTATTGTTGTTGTTTATTTGACGTTGTTGTTGTTGTTTATTTGACGTTGTTGTTGTTGTTGACGTTGTTGTTGTTGTTTATTTGACATTGTTGTTATTGTTGTTGTTGTTTATTTGACGTTGTTGTTGTTGTTGACGTTGTTGTTGTTATTGTTATTTATTTGACGTTTTTGTTGTTGTTGTTATTGTTGTTGTTGTTGTTGTTTATTTGACGTTGTTGTTGTTGTTGTTTATTTGACGTTGTTATTGTTATTTATTTGACGTTGTTGTTGTTGTTGTTATTTATTTGATGTTGTTGTTGTTGTTGTTATTTATTTGACGTTGTTATTGTTGTTGTTGTTTATTTGACGTTGTTGTTGTTGTTGTTTATTTGACGTTGTTGTTGTTGTTGTTTATTTGACGTTGTTGTTGTTATTTATTTGACGTTGTTGTTGTTGTTGTTGTTTATTTGACATTGTTGTTGTTGTTGTTGTTTATTTGACATTGTTGTTGTTGTTGTTGTTTATTTGACGTTGTTGTTGTTGTTGTTTATTTGACGTTGTTGTTGTTGTTGTTTATTTGACGTTGTTGTTGTTTATTTGACGTAGTTGTTGTTGTTGACGTTGTTGTAGTTGTTTATTTGACGTTGTTGTTGTTCTTGTTGTTGTTTCTATTTATTTGACGATATTATTGTTGTTGTTGTTTATTTGACGTTGTTGTAGTTGTTTATTTGACGTTGTTGTTGTTGTTGTTATTTATTTGACATTGTTGTTGTTGTTCATTTGACGTTGTTGTTGTTGTTGTTGTTTATTTGACGTTGTTGTTGTTGTTTATTTGACATTGTTTTTTTCATTGTTTTTGTTGTTTATTTGACGTTGTTATTGTTGTTGTTTATTAGACGTTGTTGTTGTTGTTGTTTATTTGACGTTGTTGTTGTTGTTTATTTGACGTTGTTGTTGTTTATTTGACGTAGTTGTTGTTGTTGACGTTGTTGTTGTTGTTATTGTTTGTTTATTTAAGGATTTTGTTGTTGTTGTTGTTGTTGTTGTTTACTTGATGTTGTTATTGTTGTTGTTGTTTATTTGACGTTGTTGTTGTTGTTGACGTTGTTGTTGTTGTTTTTGTTGTTTATTTGACGTTGTTGTAGTTGTTTATTTGACGTTGTTGTTGTTCTTGTTGTTGTTGCTATTTATTTGACGATATTATTGTTGTTGTTGTTTATTTGACGTTGTTGTAGTTGTTTATTTGACGTTGTTGTTGTTGTTGTTATTTATTTGACATTGTTGTTGTTGTTCATTTGACGTTGTTGTTGTTGTTGTTGTTTATTTGACGTTGTTGTTGTTGTTTATTTGACATTGTTTTTTTCATTGTTTTTGTTGTTTATTTGACGTTGTTATTGTTGTTGTTTATTTGACATTGTTGTTGTTGTTTATTTGACGTTGTTGTTGTTGTTGACGTTGTTGTTGTTGTTTATTTGACATTGTTGTTATTGTTGTTGTTGTTTATTTGACGTTGTTGTTGTTGTTGACGTTGTTGTTGTTGTTGTTATTTATTTGACGTTTTTGTTGTTGTTGTTATTGTTGTTGTTATTGTTGTTTATTTGACGTTGTTGTTGTTGTTGTTTATTTGACGTTGTTATTGTTATTTATTTGACGTTGTTGTTGTTGTTGTTATTTATTTGATGTTGTTGTTGTTGTTGTTATTTATTTGACGTTGTTATTGTTGTTGTTGTTTATTTGACGTTGTTGTTGTTGTTGTTTATTTGACGTTGTTGTTGTTGTTGTTTATTTGACGTTGTTGTTGTTATTTATTTGACGTTGTTGTTGTTGTTGTTTATTTGACATTGTTGTTGTTGTTGTTGTTGTTTATTTGACGTTGTTGTTGTTGTTGTTTATTTGACGTTGTTGTTGTTGTTGTTTATTTGACGTTGTTGTTGTTTATTTGACGTAGTTGTTGTTGTTGACGTTGTTGTTGTTGTTATTGTTTGTTTATTTAAGGATTTTGTTGTTGTTGTTGTTGTTGTTTACTTGATGTTGTTATTGTTGTTGTTGTTTATTTGACGTTGTTGTTGTTGTTGACGTTGTTGTTGTTGTTTTTGTTGTTTATTTGACGTTGTTGTAGTTGTTTATTTGACGTTGTTGTTGTTCTTGTTGTTGTTGCTATTTATTTGACGATATTATTGTTGTTGTTGTTTATTTGACGTTGTTGTAGTTGTTTATTTGACGTTGTTGTTGTTGTTGTTATTTATTTGACATTGTTGTTGTTGTTCATTTGACGTTGTTGTTGTTGTTGTTTATTTGACGTTGTTGTTGTTGTTTATTTGACATTGTTGTTTTCATTGTTTTTGTTGTTTATTTGACGTTGTTATTGTTGTTGTTTATTTGACGTTGTTGTTGTTGTTTATTTGACGTTGTTGTTGTTGTTGACGTTGTTGTTGTTCTTTATTTGACATTGTTGTTATTGTTGTTGTTGTTTATTTGACGTTGTTGTTGTTGTTGACGTTGTTGTTGTTGTTGTTATTTATTTGACGTTTTTGTTGTTGTTGTTATTGTTGTTGTTGTTGTTGTTTATTTGACGTTGTTGTTGTTGTTATTTATTTGACGTTGTTTTTGTTATTTACTTGACGTTGTTGTTGTTGTTATTTATTTGATGTTGTTGTTGTTGTTGTTATTTATTTGACGTTGTTATTGTTGTTGTTGTTTATTTGACGTTGTTGTTGTTGTTGTTTATTTGACGTTGTTGTTGTTGTTGTTTATTTGACGTTGTTGTTGTTATTTATTTGACGTTGTTGTTGTTGTTGTTTATTTGACATTGTTGTTGTTGTTGTTGTTTATTTGACGTTGTTGTTGTTGTTGTTTATTTGACGTTGTTGTTGTTGTTGTTTATTTGACGTTGTTGTTGTCTATTTGACGTAGTTGTTGTTATTGACGTTGTTGTTGTTGTTATTGTTTGTTTATTTAAGGATTTTGTTGTTGTTGTTGTTGTTGTTTACTTGATGTTGTTATTGTTGTTGTTGTTTATTTGACGTTGTTGTTGTTGTTGACGTTGTTGTTGTTGTTTTTGTTGTTTATTTGACGTTGTTGTAGTTGTTTATTTGACGTTGTTGTTGTTCTTGTTGTTGTTTCTATTTATTTGACGATATTATTGTTGTTGTTGTTTATTTGACGTTGTTGTAGTTGTTTATTTGACGTTGTTGTTGTTGTTGTTATTTATTTGACATTGTTGTTGTTGTTCATTTGACGTTGTTGTTGTTGTTGTTGTTGTTTATTTGACGTTGTTGTTGTTGTTTATTTGACATTGTTTTTTTCATTGTTTTTGTTGTTTATTTGACATTGTTATTGTTGTTGTTTATTTGACGTTGTTGTTGTTGTTTATTTGACGTTGTTGTTGTTGTTGACGTTGTTGTTGTTGTTTATTTGACATTGTTGTTATTGTTGTTGTTGTTTATTTGACGTTGTTGTTGTTGTTGACGTTGTTGTTGTTGTTGTTATTTATTTGACGTTTTTGTTGTTGTTGTTATTGTTGTTGTTGTTGTTGTTTATTTGACGTTGTTGTTGTTTATTTGACGTTGTTGTTGTTGTTGTTGTTTATTTGACGTTGTTGTTGTTGTTGTTATTGTTGTTGTTGTTGTTGTTTATTTGACGTTGTTATTGTTATTTATTTGACGTTGTTGTTGTTGTTGTTATTTATTTGATGTTGTTGTTGTTGTTATTTATTTGACGTTGTTATTGTTGTTGTTGTTTATTTGACGTTGTTGTTGTTGTTGTTTATTTGACGTTGTTGTTGTTGTTTATTTGACGTTGTTGTTGTTATTTATTTGACGTTGTTGTTGTTGTTGTTTATTTGACATTGTTGTTGTTGTTGTTGTTTATTTGACGTTGTTGTTGTTGTTGTTTATTTGACGTTGTTGTTGTTGTTGTTTATTTGACGTTATTGTTGTTTATTTGACGTAGTTGTTGTTGTTGACGTTGTTGTTGTTGTTATTGTTTGTTTATTTAAGGATTTTGTTGTTGTTGTTGTTGTTGTTTACTTGATGTTGTTATTGTTGTTGTTGTTTATTTGACGTTGTTGTTGTTGTTGACGTTGTTGTTGTTGTTTTTGTTGTTTATTTGACGTTGTTGTAGTTGTTTATTTGACGTTGTTGTTGTTCTTGTTGTTGTTGCTATTTATTTGACGATATTATTGTTGTTGTTGTTTATTTGACGTTGTTGTAGTTGTTTATTTGACGTTGTTGTTGTTGTTATTTATTTGACATTGTTGTTGTTGTTCATTTGACGTTGTTGTTGTTGTTGTTGTTGTTTATTTGACGTTGTTGTTGTTGTTTATTTGACATTGTTTTTTTCATTGTTTTTGTTGTTTATTTGACGTTGTTATTGTTGTTGTTTATTTGACATTGTTGTTGTTGTTTATTTGACGTTGTTGTTGTTGTTGACGTTGTTGTTGTTGTTTATTTGACATTGTTGTTATTGTTGTTGTTGTTTATTTGACGTTGTTGTTGTTGTTGACGTTGTTGTTGTTGTTGTTATTTATTTGACGTTTTTGTTGTTGTTGTTATTGTTGTTGTTGTTGTTGTTTATTTGACGTTGTTGTTGTTGTTGTTTATTTGACGTTGTTATTGTTATTTATTTGACGTTGTTGTTGTTGTTGTTATTTATTTGATGTTGTTGTTGTTGTTGTTATTTATTTGACGTTGTTATTGTTGTTGTTGTTTATTTGACGTTGTTGTTGTTGTTGTTTATTTGACGTTGTTGTTGTTGTTGTTTATTTGACGTTGTTGTTGTTATTTATTTGACGTTGTTGTTGTTGTTGTTTATTTGACATTGTTGTTGTTGTTGTTGTTGTTTATTTGACGTTGTTGTTGTTGTTGTTTATTTGACGTTGTTGTTGTTGTTGTTTATTTGACGTTGTTGTTGTTTATTTGACGTAGTTGTTGTTGTTGACGTTGTTGTTGTTGTTATTGTTTGTTTATTTAAGGATTTTGTTGTTGTTGTTGTTGTTGTTTACTTGATGTTGTTATTGTTGTTGTTGTTTATTTGACGTTGTTGTTGTTGTTGACGTTGTTGTTGTTGTTTTTGTTGTTTATTTGACGTTGTTGTAGTTGTTTATTTGACGTTGTTGTTGTTCTTGTTGTTGTTGCTATTTATTTGACGATATTATTGTTGTTGTTGTTTATTTGACGTTGTTGTAGTTGTTTATTTGACGTTGTTGTTGTTATTTATTTGACATTGTTGTTGTTGTTCATTTGACGTTGTTGTTGTTGTTGTTTATTTGACGTTGTTGTTGTTGTTTATTTGACATTGTTTTTTTCATTGTTTTTGTTGTTTATTTGACGTTGTTATTGTTGTTGTTTATTTGACGTTGTTGTTGTTGTTTATTTGACGTTGTTGTTGTTGTTGACGTTGTTGTTGTTCTTTATTTGACATTGTTGTTATTGTTGTTGTTGTTTATTTGACGTTGTTGTTGTTGTTGACGTTGTTGTTGTTGTTGTTATTTATTTGACGTTTTTGTTGTTGTTGTTATTGTTGTTGTTGTTGTTGTTTATTTGACGTTGTTGTTGTTGTTATTTATTTGACGTTGTTTTTGTTATTTACTTGACGTTGTTGTTGTTATTTATTTGATGTTGTTGTTGTTGTTGTTATTTATTTGACGTTGTTATTGTTGTTGTTGTTTATTTGACGTTGTTGTTGTTGTTGTTTATTTGACGTTGTTGTTGTTGTTGTTTATTTGACGTTGTTGTTGTTATTTATTTGACGTTGTTGTTGTTGTTGTTTATTTGACATTGTTGTTGTTGTTGTTGTTTATTTGACGTTGTTGTTGTTGTTGTTTATTTGACGTTTTTGTTGTTGTTGTTTATTTGACGTTGTTGTTGTTTATTTGACGTAGTTGTTGTTGTTGACGTTGTTGTTGTTGTTATTGTTTGTTTATTTAAGGATTTTGTTGTTGTTGTTGTTGTTGTTTACTTGATGTTGTTATTGTTGTTGTTGTTTATTTGACGTTGTTGTTGTTGTTGACGTTGTTGTTGTTGTTTTTGTTGTTTATTTGACGTTGTTGTAGTTGTTTATTTGACGTTGTTGTTGTTCTTGTTGTTGTTTCTATTTATTTGACGATATTATTGTTGTTGTTGTTTATTTGACGTTGTTGTAGTTGTTTATTTGACGTTGTTGTTGTTGTTGTTATTTATTTGACATTGTTGTTGTTGTTCATTTGACGTTGTTGTTGTTGTTGTTGTTTATTTGACGTTGTTGTTGTTGTTTATTTGACATTGTTTTTTTCATTGTTTTTGTTGTTTATTTGACGTTGTTATTGTTGTTGTTTATTTGACGTTGTTGTTGTTGTTTATTTGACGTTGTTGTTGTTGTTGACGTTGTTGTTGTTGTTTATTTGACATTGTTGTTATTGTTGTTGTTGTTTATTTGACGTTGTTGTTGTTGTTGACGTTGTTGTTGTTGTTGTTATTTATTTGACGTTTTTGTTGTTGTTGTTATTGTTGTTGTTGTTGTTGTTTATTTGACGTTGTTGTTGTTGTTGTTGTTTATTTGACGTTGTTGTTGTTGTTGTTATTGTTGTTGTTGTTGTTGTTTATTTGACGTTGTTATTGTTATTTATTTGACGTTGTTGTTGTTGTTGTTATTTATTTGATGTTGTTGTTGTTGTTGTTATTTATTTGACGTTGTTATTGTTGTTGTTGTTTATTTGACGTTGTTGTTGTTGTTGTTTATTTGACGTTGTTGTTGTTGTTGTTTATTTGACGTTGTTGTTGTTATTTATTTGACGTTGTTGTTGTTGTTGTTTATTTGACATTGTTGTTGTTGTTGTTGTTTATTTGACGTTGTTGTTGTTGTTGTTTATTTGACGTTGTTGTTGTTGTTTATTTGACGTTGTTGTTGTTTATTTGACGTAGTTGTTGTTGTTGACGTTGTTGTTGTTGTTATTGTTTGTTTATTTAAGGATTTTGTTGTTGTTGTTGTTGTTGTTTACTTGATGTTGTTATTGTTGTTGTTGTTCATTTGACGTTGTTGTTGTTGTTGACGTTGTTGTTGTTGTTTTTGTTGTTTATTTGACGTTGTTGTAGTTGTTTATTTGACGTTGTTGTTGTTCTTGTTGTTGTTGCTATTTATTTGACGATATTATTGTTGTTGTTGTTTATTTGACGTTGTTGTAGTTGTTTATTTGACGTTGTTGTTGTTGTTGTTATTTATTTGACATTGTTGTTGTTGTTCATTTGACGTTGTTGTTGTTGTTGTTGTTGTTTATTTGACGTTGTTGTTGTTGTTTATTTGACATTGTTTTTTTCATTGTTTTTGTTGTTTATTTGACGTTGTTATTGTTGTTGTTTATTTGACATTGTTGTTGTTGTTTATTTGACGTTGTTGTTGTTGTTGACGTTGTTGTTGTTGTTTATTTGACATTGTTGTTATTGTTGTTGTTGTTTATTTGACGTTGTTGTTGTTGTTGACGTTGTTGTTGTTGTTGTTATTTATTTGACGTTTTTGTTGTTGTTGTTATTGTTGTTGTTGTTGTTGTTTATTTGACGTTGTTGTTGTTGTTGTTTATTTGACGTTGTTATTGTTATTTATTTGACGTTGTTGTTGTTGTTGTTATTTATTTGATGTTGTTGTTGTTGTTGTTATTTATTTGACGTTGTTATTGTTGTTGTTGTTTATTTGACGTTGTTGTTGTTGTTGTTTATTTGACGTTGTTGTTGTTGTTGTTTATTTGACGTTGTTGTTGTTATTTATTTGACGTTGTTGTTGTTGTTGTTTATTTGACATTGTTGTTGTTGTTGTTGTTGTTTATTTGACGTTGTTGTTGTTGTTGTTTATTTGACGTTGTTGTTGTTGTTGTTTATTTGACGTTGTTGTTGTTTATTTGACGTAGTTGTTGTTGTTGACGTTGTTGTTGTTGTTATTGTTTGTTTATTTAAGGATTTTGTTGTTGTTGTTGTTGTTTACTTGATGTTGTTATTGTTGTTGTTGTTTATTTGACGTTGTTGTTGTTGTTGACGTTGTTGTTGTTGTTTTTGTTGTTTATTTGACGTTGTTGTAGTTGTTTATTTGACGTTGTTGTTGTTCTTGTTGTTGTTGCTATTTATTTGACGATATTATTGTTGTTGTTGTTTATTTGACGTTGTTGTAGTTGTTTATTTGACGTTGTTGTTGTTGTTGTTATTTATTTGACATTGTTGTTGTTGTTCATTTGACGTTGTTGTTGTTGTTGTTGTTTATTTGACGTTGTTGTTGTTGTTTATTTGACATTGTTTTTTTCATTGTTTTTGTTGTTTATTTGACGTTGTTATTGTTGTTGTTTATTTGACGTTGTTGTTGTTGTTTATTTGACGTTGTTGTTGTTGTTGACGTTGTTGTTGTTGTTTATTTGACATTGTTGTTATTGTTGTTGTTGTTTATTTGACGTTGTTGTTGTTGTTGACGTTGTTGTTGTTGTTGTTATTTATTTGACGTTTTTGTTGTTGTTGTTATTGTTGTTGTTGTTGTTGTTTATTTGACGTTGTTGTTGTTGTTATTTATTTGACGTTGTTTTTGTTATTTATTTGACATTGTTGTTGTTGTTATTGTTTATTTGACGTTGTTGTTGTTGTTTATTTGACGTTGTTGTTGTTGTTGTTATTGTTCACGTTGTTGTTGTTGTTGTTTATTTGACGTTGTTGTTGTTGTTGTTGACGTTGTTGTTATTGTTGTTGTTGTTGTTTATTTGACGTTGTTGTTGTTGTTAATTTGACGTTGTTGTTGTTTATTTGACGTTGTTGTTGTTGTTGTTGTTTATTGACGTTGTTGTTGTTGTTGTTTATTTGACGTTGTTGTTGTTGTTGTTGACGTTGTTGTTGTTTATTTGACGTTGTTGTTGTTGTTGACATAGTTGTTGTTGTTGTTGTTTATTTCACATTGTTGATGTTGTTGACGTTGTTGTTTATTTGACGTTGTTGTTGTTGTTTATTTGACGTTGTTGTTGTTCACATTGTTGTTGTTTTTGTTTATTTGACGTTGTTGTTATTGTTATTTATTTGGCATTGTTGTTGTTGTTGTTGTTGTTTATTTGACATTGTTGTTGTTGTTGTTGACGTTGTTGGTTTTGTTGTTTATTTGACGTTGTTGTTGTTGTTGTTTATTTGAAGTTGTTTTAGTTGTTGTTGTTTATTTGACGTTGTTGTTGTTGTTGTTTTTTTGACGTTGTTATTGTTGACATTGTTGTTGTTGTTTATTTGACGTAGTTGTTGTTGTTGACGTTGTTGTTGTTGTTGTTGTTTATTTGACGTTTTTGTTATTGTTGATGTTGTTGTTGTTGTTGTTTATTTGACGTTGTTGTTATTGTTTATTTGACGTTGTTGTTGTTGTTTATTTGACGTTGTTGTTGTTGTTATTGTTGTTGTTTATTTGACGTTGTTGTTGTTTATTTTATGTTGTTGTTGTTTTTGTTTATTTGACGTTGGTGTTGTTGTTGGTGTTTATTTGACGTTGTTATTGTTGTTATTTATTTGACGTTGTTGTTGTTGTTATTATTTATTTGACGTTGTTGTTGTTGTTGTTGTTGTTGTTGTTTATTTGACGTTTTTATTGTTGTTTATTTGACGTTGTTTTTGTTATTTGACATTGTTGTTGTTGTTGTTGTATTTGTTGTTGTTGTTGTTGTTGCTTATTTGACGTTGTTGTTATTGTTGTTGTTAATTTGACGTTGTTGTTGCTGTTGTTTATTTGACGTTGTTGTTGTTGTTGTTTATTTGACGTTGTTGTTTTTGTTGTTGTTGTTTATTTGACGTTATTGTTGTTGTTGATGTTGTTGTTGATGTTGTTGTTGTTGTTGTTTATTTGACGTTGTTGCTGTTGTTTATTTGACGTTGTTGTTGTCGTTGTTGTGGTTTATTTGACGTTGTTGTTGTTGTTTATTTGACGTTGTTGTTGTTGTTATATATTTGACGTTGTTGTTGTTGTTATTGTTTATTTGACTTTGTTGTTGTTGTTGTTTATTTGACGTTGTTGTTGTTGTTGTTGACGTTGTTGTTGTTGTTGTTGTTGTTGTTGTTGACGTTGTTGTTGTTGTTATTGTTTATTTGACGTTGTTGTTGTTGTTGTTTATTTGACGTTGTTGTTGTTGTTTATTTGACGTTGTTGTTGTTTATTTGACGTTGTTGTTGTTATTTATTTGACGTTGTTGTTGTTGTTTATTTGACATTGTTGTTGTTGTTGTTGTTGTTGTTGTTTATTTGACGTTGTTGTTGTTGTTGTTTATTTGACGTTGTTGTTGTTGTCGTTGTTGTTGTTGTTTATTTGACGTTGTTGTTGTTGTTTATTTGACGTAGTTGTTGTTGTTGACGTTGTTGTTGTTGTTGTTGTTGTTTATTTGACGTTGTTGTTGTTGTTTATTTGACGTTGTTGTTGTTCACGTTGTTGTTGTTGTTGTTTATTTGACGTTGTTGTTGTTGTTTATTTGACGTTGTTGTTGTTGTTTATTTGACGTTGTTGTTGTTGTTTATTTGACGGTGTTGTTGTTGTTGTTTATTTGACGTCGTTGTTGTTGTTGTTTATTTGACGTTGTTGTTGTTATCGTTGTTGTTGTTTATTTGACGTGGTTGTTGTTGTTGACATAGTTGTTGTTGTTGTTGTTGTTGTTGTTTATTTCACGTTGTTGATGTTGTTGATGTTGTTGTTTATTTGACGTTGTTGTTTATTTGACGTTGTTTTAGATGTTGTTTTTTATTTGACTTTGTTGTTGTTTATTTGACATTGTTGTTGTTGTTGACGTTGTTGTTGTTGTTGTTTATTTGACATTGTTGTTGTTGTTGACGTTGTTGGTGTTGTTGTTTATTTGACGTTGTTTTAGTTGTTGTTGTTTATTTGACGTTGTTGTTGTTGTTTATTTGACGTTTTTGTTATTGACATTGTTGTTGTTGTTGTTTATATGACATTGTTGTTGTTGTTGTTTATTTGACCTATTTGTTGTTGTTGACATTGTTGTTGTTGTTTATTTGACGTTTTTGTTGTTGTTGATGTTGTTGTTGTTGTTTATTTGACGTTGTTGTTATTGTTTATTTGACGTTGTTGTTGTTGTTGTTTATTTGACGTTGTTGTTGTTGTTATTGTTGTTGTTTATTTGACGTTGTTGTTGTTGTTTATTTGATGTTGTTGTTGTTGTTTATTTGACGTTGGTGTTGTTGTTGTTTATTTGACGTTGTTGTTGTTGTTATTTATTTGATGTTGTTGTTGTTGTTATTGTTTATTTGACGTTGTTGCTGTTGTTGTTGTTGTTTATTTGACGTTGTTATTGTTGTTTATTTGACGTTGTTTTTGTTATTTGACGTTGTTGTTGTTGTTGTTGTTGTATTTGTTGTTGTTGTTGTTGCTTATTTGACGTTGTTGTTTATTTGACGTTGTTGTTGCTGTTAGTTATTTGACGTTGTTGTTGTTGTTGTTTATTTGACATTGTTGTTGTTGTTGTTGTTGACGTTGTTTGTATTGTTGTTTACTTGACGTTGTTGTTATTGTTGTTGTTTATTTGTGGTTGTTTTAGTTGTTGTTTATTTGACGTTGTTGTTGTTGTTTATTTGACATTGTTGTTGTTGTTGTTTATTTGACATTGTTGTTGTTGTTGACGTTGTTGGTGTTGTTGTTTATTTGACGTTGTTATTGTTGTTGTTGTTGTTGTTTATTTGACGTTGTTTTAGTTGTTGTTGTTTATTTGACATTGTTGTTGTTGTTTATTCGATGTTGTTGTTGTTGTTGACATTGTTGTTGTTGTTGTTTATTTGACTTAGTTGTTGTTGTTGACATTGTTGTTGTTGTTGTTGTTTATTTGACATTTTTGTTGTTGTTAATGTTGTGGTTGTTGTTTATTTGATGTTGTTGTTATTGTTTATTTGACATTGTTGTTGTTGACATTGTTGTTGTTGTTGTTTATTTGACGTTGTTGTTGTTGTTTATTTGACTTAGTTGTTGTTGTTGTTGACATTGTTGTTGTTGTTGTTGTTGTTTATTTGACATTTTTGTTGTTGTTGATGTTGTTGTTGTTGTTGTTTATTTGACGTTGTTGTTATTGTTTATTTGACGTTGTTGTTGTTGACATTGTTGTTGTTGTTGTTGTTTATTTGACGTTGTTGTTGTTGTTATTTATTTGGCATTGTTGTTGTTGTTGTTGTTGTTTATTTGACATTGTTGTTGTTGTTGTTGACGTTGTTGGTTTTGTTATTTATTTGATGTTGTTGTTGTTGTTGTTTATTTGAAGTTGTTTTAGTTGTTGTTGTTTATTTGACGTTGTTGTTGTTGTTTATTTGACGTTGTTGTTGTTGACATTGTTGTTGTTGTTTATTTGACGTTGTTGTTGTTGTTGTTGTTTATTTGACGTTTTTGTTATTGTTGATGTTGTTGTTGTTGTTTATTTGACGTTGTTGTTATTGTTTATTTGACGTTGTTGTTGTTGTTGTTTATTTGACGTTGTTGTTGTTGTTATTGTTGTTGTTTATTTGACGTTGTTGTTGTTGTTTATTTGATGTTGTTGTTGTTGTTGTTTATTTGACGTTGGTGTTGTTGTTGTTGTTTATTTGACGTTGTTATTGTTGTTATTTATTTGACGTTGTTGTTGTTGTTATTGTTTATTTGACGTTGTTGTTGTTGTTGTTTATTTGACGTTTTTATTGTTGTTTATTTGACGTTGTTTTTGTTATTTGACATTGTTGTTGTTGTTGTTGTTGTATTTGTTGTTGTTGTTGTTGTTGCTTATTTGACGTTGTTGTTATTGTTGTTGTTAATTTGACGTTGTTGTTGCTGTTCTTTATTTGACGTTGTTGTTGTTTATTTGACGTTGTTGTTGTTGTTGTTGTTATTTATTTGACATTATTGTTGTTGTTGATGTTGTTGTTGTTGTTTATTTGACGTTGTTGCTGTTGTTTATTTGACGTTGTTGTTGTCGTTGTTGTGGTTTATTTGACGTTGTTGTTGTTGTTGTTTATTTGACGTTGTTGTTGTTATATATTTGACGTTGTTGTTGTTGTTATTGTTTATTTGACTTTGTTGTTGTTGTTGTTTATTTGACGTTGTTGTTGTTGTTGTTGACATTGTTGTTGTTGTTGTTGACGTTGTTGTTGTTGTTTATTTGACGTTGTTGTTGTTGTTTATTTGACGTTGTTGTTGTTGTTTATTTAACGTTGTTGTTGTTGTTTATTTAACGTTGTTGTTGTTTATTTGACGTTGTTGTTGTTATTTATTTGACGTTGTTGTTGTTGTTGTTTATTTGACATTGTTGTTGTTGTTGTTGTTTATTTGACGTTGTTGTTGTTGTTTATTTGACGTTGTTGTTGTTGACGTTGTTATTGTTGTTTATTTGACGTTGTTGTTGTTGTTTATTTGACGTTTTTGTTGTTGTTTATTTGACGTTGTTGTTGTTGTTGTTTATTTGACGTTGTTGTTGTTGTTGTTTATTTGACGTGGTTGTTGTTGTTGACATAGTTGTTGTTGTTGTTGTTGTTTATTTCACGTTGTTGATGTTGTTGACGTTGTTGTTTATTTGACGTTGTTTTAGATGTTGTTGTTTATTTGACGTTGTTGTTGTTGTTTATTTGACATTGTTGTTGTTGTTGACGTTGTTGTTGTTGTTGTTGTTGTTTATTTGACATTGTTGTTGTTGTTGACGTTGTTGGTGTTGTTGTTTATTTGACGTTGTTTTAGTTGTTGTTGTTTATTTGACGTTGTTGTTGTTGTTGTTTATTTGACGTTTTTGTTATTGATATTGTTGTTATTGTTGTTTATATGACATTGTTGTTGTTGTTGTTTATTTGACATAGTTGTTGTTGTTGACATTGTTGTTGTTGTTTATTTGACGTTTTTGTTGTTGTTGATGTTGTTGTTGTTGTTTATTTGACGTTGTTGTTATTGTTTATTTGATGTTTTTGTTGTTGTTGTTTATTTGACGTTGTTGTTGTTGTTTATTTGACGTTGTTGTTTTCGTTGTTTATTTGATGTTGTTGTTGTTGTTTATTTGACGTTGGTGTTGTTGTTGTTTATTTGACGTTGTTGTTGTTATTTATTTGACGTTGTTGTTGTTGTTATTGTTTATTTGACGTTGTTGCTGTTGTTGTTTATTTGACGTTGTTATTGTTGTTTATTTGAAGTTGTTTTTGTTATTTTACGTTGTTGTTGTTGTTGTTGTTGTTGTGTTTGTTGTTGTTGTTGCTTATTTGACGTTGTTGTTTATTTGACGTTGTTGTTGCTGTTAGTTATTTGACGTTGTTGTTGTTGTTGTTGTTGTTGTTGTTTATTTGACATTGTTGTTGTTGTTGTTGACGTTGTTTGTATTGTTGTTTACTTGACGTTGTTGTTATTGTTGTTGTTTATTTGACGTTGTTTTAGTTGTTGTTTATTTGACGTTGTTGTTGTTGTTGTTGTTTATTTGACATTGTTGTTGTTATTGACGTTGTTGTTGTTGTTTATTTGACATTGTTGTTGTTGTTGTTGTTGACGTTGTTGGTGTTGTTGTTTATTTGACGTTGTTATTGTTGTTGTTGTTGTTTATTTGACGTTGTTTTAGTTGTTGTTGTTTATTTGACATTGTTGTTGTTGTTTATTCGATGTTGTTGTTGTTGACATTGTTGTTGTTGTTGTTTATTTAACGTTGTTGTTGTTGTTTATTTGACTTAGTTATTGTTGTTGACGTTGTTGTTGTTGTTGTTGTTTATTTGACATTTTTGTTGTTGTTGATGTTGTTGTTGTTGTTTATTTGATGTTGTTGTTATTGTTTATTTGACATTGTTGTTGTTGACATTGTTGTTGTTGTTGTTTATTTGACGTTGTTGTTGTTGTTTATTTGACTTAGTTGTTGTTGTTGACATTGTTGTTGTTGTTGTTGTTTATTTGACATTTTTGTTGTTGTTGATGTTGTTGTTGTTGTTGTTTATTTGACGTTGTTGTTATTGTTTATTTGACGTTGTGGTTGTTTATTTGACGTTGTTGTTGTTGTTGTTATTGTTGTTGTTTATTTGACGTTGTTGTTGTTGTTTATTTGATGTTGTTGTTGTCATTTATTTGACGTTGGTGTTGTTGTTGTAGTTTATTTGATGTTGTTATTGTTGTTATTTATTTGACGTCCTTGTTGTTGTTATTGTTTATTTTACGTTGTTGTTGTTGTTATTGTTTATTTGACGTTTTTATTGTTGTTTATTTGACATTGTTTTTGTTATTTGACGTTGTTGTTGTTGTTGTATTTGTTGTTGTTGGTGTTGTTGCTTATTTGACGTTGTTGTTATTGTTGTTGTTTATTTGACGTTGTTGTTGCTGTTGTTTATTTGACGTTGTTGTTGTTGTTTATTTGATGTTGTTGTTGTTTATTTGACGTTATTGTTGTTATTGACGTTGTTGTTGTTGTTGTTGTTTATTTGACGTTGTTGTTATTGTTTATTTGACTTTGTTGTTGTTGTTGTTTATTTGACGTTGTTGTTGTTGTTGTTGACGTTGTTGTTGTTGTTGTTGTTGTTGACGTTGTTGTTGTTGTTATTGTTTATTTGACGTTGTTGTTGTTGTTGTTTATTTGACGTTGTTGTTGTTGTTTATTTGACGTTGTTGTTGTTTATTTGACGTTGTTGTTGTTATTTATTTGACGTTGTTGTTGTTGTTGTTTATTTGACATTGTTGTTGTTGTTGTTGTTGTTGTTGTTTATTTGACGTTGTTGTTGTTTATTTGACGTTGTTGTTGTTATTTATTTGACGTTGTTGTTGTTGTTGTTTATTTGACATTGTTGTTGTTGTTGTTGTTGTTGTTGTTTATTTGACGTTGTTGTTGTTGTTGTTTATTTGACGTTGTTGTTGTTGTCGTTGTTGTTGTTGTTTATTTGACGTTGTTGTTGTTGTTTATTTGACGTAGTTGTTGTTGTTGACGTTGTTGTTGTTGTTGTTGTTGTTTATTTGACGTTGTTGTTGTTGTTTATTTGACGTTGTTGTTGTTCACGTTGTTGTTGTTGTTGTTTATTTGACGTTGTTGTTGTTGTTTATTTGACGTTGTTGTTGTTGTTTATTTGACGTTGTTGTTGTTGTTTATTTGACGGTGTTGTTGTTGTTGTTTATTTGACGTCGTTGTTGTTGTTGTTTATTTGACGTTGTTGTTGTTATCGTTGTTGTTGTTTATTTGACGTGGTTGTTGTTGTTGACATAGTTGTTGTTGTTGTTGTTGTTGTTGTTGTTGTTGTTGTTGTTTATTTCACGTTGTTGATGTTGTTGATGTTGTTGTTTATTTGACGTTGTTGTTTATTTGACGTTGTTTTAGATGTTGTTTTTTATTTGACTTTGTTGTTGTTTATTTGACATTGTTGTTGTTGTTGACGTTGTTGTTGTTGTTGTTTATTTGACATTGTTGTTGTTGTTGACGTTGTTGGTGTTGTTGTTTATTTGACGTTGTTTTAGTTGTTGTTGTTTATTTGACGTTGTTGTTGTTGTTTATTTGACGTTTTTGTTATTGACATTGTTGTTGTTGTTGTTTATATGACATTGTTGTTGTTGTTGTTTATTTGACCTATTTGTTGTTGTTGACATTGTTGTTGTTGTTTATTTGACGTTTTTGTTGTTGTTGATGTTGTTGTTGTTGTTTATTTGACGTTGTTGTTATTGTTTATTTGACGTTGTTGTTGTTGTTGTTTATTTGACGTTGTTGTTGTTGTTATTGTTGTTGTTTATTTGACGTTGTTGTTGTTGTTTATTTGATGTTGTTGTTGTTGTTTATTTGACGTTGGTGTTGTTGTTGTTTATTTGACGTTGTTGTTGTTGTTATTTATTTGATGTTGTTGTTGTTGTTATTGTTTATTTGACGTTGTTGCTGTTGTTGTTGTTGTTTATTTGACGTTGTTATTGTTGTTTATTTGACGTTGTTTTTGTTATTTGACGTTGTTGTTGTTGTTGTTGTTGTATTTGTTGTTGTTGTTGTTGCTTATTTGACGTTGTTGTTTATTTGACGTTGTTGTTGCTGTTAGTTATTTGACGTTGTTGTTGTTGTTGTTTATTTGACATTGTTGTTGTTGTTGTTGTTGACGTTGTTTGTATTGTTGTTTACTTGACGTTGTTGTTATTGTTGTTGCTTATTTGTGGTTGTTTTAGTTGTTGTTTATTTGACGTTGTTGTTGTTGTTTATTTGACATTGTTGTTGTTGTTGTTTATTTGACATTGTTGTTGTTGTTGACGTTGTTGGTGTTGTTGTTTATTTGACGTTGTTATTGTTGTTGTTGTTGTTGTTTATTTGACGTTGTTTTAGTTGTTGTTGTTTATTTGACATTGTTGTTGTTGTTTATTCGATGTTGTTGTTGTTGTTGACATTGTTGTTGTTGTTGTTTATTTGACTTAGTTGTTGTTGTTGACATTGTTGTTGTTGTTGTTGTTTATTTGACATTTTTGTTGTTGTTAATGTTGTGGTTGTTGTTTATTTGATGTTGTTGTTATTGTTTATTTGACATTGTTGTTGTTGACATTGTTGTTGTTGTTGTTTATTTGACGTTGTTGTTGTTGTTTATTTGACTTAGTTGTTGTTGTTGTTGACATTGTTGTTGTTGTTGTTGTTTATTTGACATTTTTGTTGTTGTTGATGTTGTTGTTGTTGTTGTTTATTTGACGTTGTTGTTATTGTTTATTTGACGTTGTTGTTGTTGACATTGTTGTTGTTGTTGTTGTTTATTTGACGTTGTTGTTGTTGTTATTTATTTGGCATTGTTGTTGTTGTTGTTGTTGTTTATTTGACATTGTTGTTGTTGTTGTTGACGTTGTTGGTTTTGTTATTTATTTGATGTTGTTGTTGTTGTTGTTTATTTGAAGTTGTTTTAGTTGTTGTTGTTTATTTGACGTTGTTGTTGTTGTTTATTTGACGTTGTTGTTGTTGACATTGTTGTTGTTGTTTATTTGACGTTGTTGTTGTTGTTGTTGTTTATTTGACGTTTTTGTTATTGTTGATGTTGTTGTTGTTGTTTATTTGACGTTGTTGTTATTGTTTATTTGACGTTGTTGTTGTTGTTGTTTATTTGACGTTGTTGTTGTTGTTATTGTTGTTGTTTATTTGACGTTGTTGTTGTTGTTTATTTGATGTTGTTGTTGTTGTTGTTTATTTGACGTTGGTGTTGTTGTTGTTGTTTATTTGACGTTGTTATTGTTGTTATTTATTTGACGTTGTTGTTGTTGTTATTGTTTATTTGACGTTGTTGTTGTTGTTGTTTATTTGACGTTTTTATTGTTGTTTATTTGACGTTGTTTTTGTTATTTGACATTGTTGTTGTTGTTGTTGTATTTGTTGTTGTTGTTGTTGTTGCTTATTTGACGTTGTTGTTATTGTTGTTGTTAATTTGACGTTGTTGTTGCTGTTCTTTATTTGACGTTGTTGTTGTTTATTTGACGTTGTTGTTGTTGTTGTTATTTATTTGACATTATTGTTGTTGTTGATGTTGTTGTTGTTGTTTATTTGACGTTGTTGCTGTTGTTTATTTGACGTTGTTGTTGTCGTTGTTGTGGTTTATTTGACGTTGTTGTTGTTGTTGTTTATTTGACGTTGTTGTTGTTATATATTTGACGTTGTTGTTGTTGTTATTGTTTATTTGACTTTGTTGTTATTGTTTATTTGACGTTGTTGTTGTTGACATTGTTGTTGTTGTTGTTGTTTATTTGACGTTGTTGTTGTTGTTATTTATTTGGCATTGTTGTTGTTGTTGTTGTTGTTTATTTGACATTGTTGTTGTTGTTGTTGACGTTGTTGGTTTTGTTATTTATTTGATGTTGTTGTTGTTGTTGTTTATTTGAAGTTGTTTTAGTTGTTGTTGTTTATTTGACGTTGTTGTTGTTGTTTATTTGACGTTGTTGTTGTTGACATTGTTGTTGTTGTTTATTTGACGTTGTTGTTGTTGTTGTTGTTTATTTGACGTTTTTGTTATTGTTGATGTTGTTGTTGTTGTTTATTTGACGTTGTTGTTATTGTTTATTTGACGTTGTTGTTGTTGTTGTTTATTTGACGTTGTTGTTGTTGTTATTGTTGTTGTTTATTTGACGTTGTTGTTGTTGTTTATTTGATGTTGTTGTTGTTGTTGTTTATTTGACGTTGGTGTTGTTGTTGTTGTTTATTTGACGTTGTTATTGTTGTTATTTATTTGACGTTGTTGTTGTTGTTATTGTTTATTTGACGTTGTTGTTGTTGTTGTTTATTTGACGTTTTTATTGTTGTTTATTTGACGTTGTTTTTGTTATTTGACATTGTTGTTGTTGTTGTTGTATTTGTTGTTGTTGTTGTTGTTGCTTATTTGACGTTGTTGTTATTGTTGTTGTTAATTTGACGTTGTTGTTGCTGTTCTTTATTTGACGTTGTTGTTGTTTATTTGACGTTGTTGTTGTTGTTGTTATTTATTTGACATTATTGTTGTTGTTGATGTTGTTGTTGTTGTTTATTTGACGTTGTTGCTGTTGTTTATTTGACGTTGTTGTTGTCGTTGTTGTGGTTTATTTGACGTTGTTGTTGTTGTTGTTTATTTGACGTTGTTGTTGTTATATATTTGACGTTGTTGTTGTTGTTATTGTTTATTTGACTTTGTTGTTGTTGTTGTTTATTTGACGTTGTTGTTGTTGTTGTTGACATTGTTGTTGTTGTTGTTGACGTTGTTGTTGTTGTTTATTTGACGTTGTTGTTGTTGTTTATTTGACGTTGTTGTTGTTGTTTATTTAACGTTGTTGTTGTTGTTTATTTAACGTTGTTGTTGTTTATTTGACGTTGTTGTTGTTATTTATTTGACGTTGTTGTTGTTGTTGTTTATTTGACATTGTTGTTGTTGTTGTTGTTTATTTGACGTTGTTGTTGTTGTTTATTTGACGTTGTTGTTGTTGACGTTGTTATTGTTGTTTATTTGACGTTGTTGTTGTTGTTTATTTGACGTTTTTGTTGTTGTTTATTTGACGTTGTTGTTGTTGTTGTTTATTTGACGTTGTTGTTGTTGTTGTTGTTTATTTGACGTGGTTGTTGTTGTTGACATAGTTGTTGTTGTTGTTGTTGTTTATTTCACGTTGTTGATGTTGTTGACGTTGTTGTTTATTTGACGTTGTTTTAGATGTTGTTGTTTATTTGACGTTGTTGTTGTTGTTTATTTGACATTGTTGTTGTTGTTGACGTTGTTGTTGTTGTTGTTGTTGTTTATTTGACATTGTTGTTGTTGTTGACGTTGTTGGTGTTGTTGTTTATTTGACGTTGTTTTAGTTGTTGTTGTTTATTTGACGTTGTTGTTGTTGTTGTTTATTTGACGTTTTTGTTATTGACATTGTTGTTATTGTTGTTTATATGACATTGTTGTTGTTGTTGTTTATTTGACATAGTTGTTGTTGTTGACATTGTTGTTGTTGTTTATTTGACGTTTTTGTTGTTGTTGATGTTGTTGTTGTTGTTTATTTGACGTTGTTGTTATTGTTTATTTGATGTTTTTGTTGTTGTTGTTTATTTGACGTTGTTGTTGTTGTTTATTTGACGTTGTTGTTTTCGTTGTTTATTTGATGTTGTTGTTGTTGTTTATTTGACGTTGGTGTTGTTGTTGTTTATTTGACGTTGTTGTTGTTATTTATTTGACGTTGTTGTTGTTGTTGTTATTGTTTATTTGACGTTGTTGCTGTTGTTGTTTATTTGACGTTGTTATTGTTGTTTATTTGAAGTTGTTTTTGTTATTTTACGTTGTTGTTGTTGTTGTTGTTGTTGTTGTTGTTGTGTTTGTTGTTGTTGTTGCTTATTTGACGTTGTTGTTTATTTGACGTTGTTGTTGCTGTTAGTTATTTGACGTTGTTGTTGTTGTTGTTGTTGTTGTTGTTGTTTATTTGACATTGTTGTTGTTGTTGTTGACGTTGTTTGTATTGTTGTTTACTTGACGTTGTTGTTATTGTTGTTGTTTATTTGACGTTGTTTTAGTTGTTGTTTATTTGACGTTGTTGTTGTTGTTGTTTATTTGACATTGTTGTTGTTATTGACGTTGTTGTTGTTGTTTATTTGACATTGTTGTTGTTGTTGTTGTTGACGTTGTTGGTGTTGTTGTTTATTTGACGTTGTTATTGTTGTTGTTGTTGTTTATTTGACGTTGTTTTAGTTGTTGTTGTTTATTTGACATTGTTGTTGTTGTTTATTCGATGTTGTTGTTGTTGACATTGTTGTTGTTGTTGTTTATTTAACGTTGTTGTTGTTGTTTATTTGACTTAGTTATTGTTGTTGACGTTGTTGTTGTTGTTGTTGTTTATTTGACATTTTTGTTGTTGTTGATGTTGTTGTTGTTGTTTATTTGATGTTGTTGTTATTGTTTATTTGACATTGTTGTTGTTGACATTGTTGTTGTTGTTGTTTATTTGACGTTGTTGTTGTTGTTTATTTGACTTAGTTGTTGTTGTTGACATTGTTGTTGTTGTTGTTGTTGTTTATTTGACATTTTTGTTGTTGTTGATGTTGTTGTTGTTGTTGTTTATTTGACGTTGTTGTTATTGTTTATTTGACGTTGTGGTTGTTTATTTGACGTTGTTGTTGTTGTTGTTATTGTTGTTGTTTATTTGACGTTGTTGTTGTTGTTTATTTGATGTTGTTGTTGTCATTTATTTGACGTTGGTGTTGTTGTTGTAGTTTATTTGATGTTGTTATTGTTGTTATTTATTTGACGTCCTTGTTGTTGTTATTGTTTATTTTACGTTGTTGTTGTTGTTATTGTTTATTTGACGTTTTTATTGTTGTTTATTTGACATTGTTTTTGTTATTTGACGTTGTTGTTGTTGTTGTATTTGTTGTTGTTGGTGTTGTTGCTTATTTGACGTTGTTGTTATTGTTGTTGTTTATTTGACGTTGTTGTTGCTGTTGTTTATTTGACGTTGTTGTTGTTGTTTATTTGATGTTGTTGTTGTTTATTTGACGTTATTGTTGTTATTGACGTTGTTGTTGTTGTTGTTTATTTGACGTTGTTGCTGTTGTTTATTTGACGTTGTTGTTGTCGTTGTTGTTCTTTATTTGACGTTGTTGTTGTTGTTTATTTGACGTTGTTGTTGTTGTTATATATTTGACGTTGTTGTTGTTGTTATTGTTTATTTGACGTTGTTGTTGTTGTTGTTGTTGTTTATTTGACGTTGTTGTTGTTGTTGACGTTGTTGTTATTGTTGTTGACGTTGTTGTTGTTGTTTATTTGACGTTGTTGTTGTTGTTGTTTATTTGACGTTGTTGTTGTTGTTGTTGTTTATTTGACGTTGCTGTTGTTGTTGTTGTTTATTTGACGGTGTTGTTGTGGTTGTTTATTTGACGTTGTTGTTGTTGTTGACGTTGTTGTTATTGTTGTTGTTGTTGTTTATTTGTCGTTTTTGTTGTTGTTGATGTTGTTGTTGTTTTTGTAGTTGTTTATTTGACGTTGTTGTTGTTTATTTGACGTTGTTGTTGTTGTTGTTTATTTGACGTTGTTGTTGTTGTTATTGTTGTTGTTGTTGTTGTTTATTTGACGTTGTTATTGTTATTTATTTGACGTTGTTGTTGTTGTTGTTGTTGTTTATTTGACGTTGTTGTTGTTGTTGTTATTTATTTGACGTTGTTGTTGTTGTTGTTGTTTATTTGACGTTGTTGTTGTTGTTTATTTGACGTTGTTGTTGTTATTTATTTGACGTTGTTGTTGTTGTTGTTTATTTGACATTGTTGTTGTTGTTGTTGTTTATTTGACGTTGTTGTTGTTGTTTATTTGACGTTGTTGTTGTTGACGTTATTGTTGTTGTTGTTTATTTGACGTAGTTGTTGTTGTTGACGTTGTTGTTGTTATTATTTGTTTATTTAACGATTTTGTTGTTGTTGTTGTTGTTGTTTATTTGATGTTGTTGTTATTGTTGTTTATTTGACGTTGTTGTTGTTGTTGACGTTGTTGTTGTTGTTGTTTATTTGACGTTGTTATTGTTGTTGTTGTTGTTTATTTGACGTTGTTGTTGTCGTTGTTGTTATTTATTTGACGTAGTTGTTGTTGTTGTTTATTTGACTGTGTTGTTGTTGTTATTTAATTGACGTTGTTGTTGTTGTTGTTTATTTGACATTGTTGTTGTTGTTGTTTATTTGACGTTGTTGTTGTTGTTGTTTATTTGACATTGTTGTTGTTGTTTATTTGACATTATTGTTGTTGTTGTTGTTGACGTTGTTGTTGTTGTTTATTTGACATTGTTGTTGTTGGTGTTGGTGTTGTTGTTTATTTGGCATAGTTGTTGTTGTTGACGTTGTTGTTGTTGTTGTTGTTTATTTGACGTTTTTGTTGTTGTTGATGTTGTTGTTGTTGTTTATTTGACGTTGTTGTTATTGTTTATTTGACGTTGTTGTTGTTGTTTATTTGACGTTGTTGTTGTGGTTATTATTGTTGTTTATTTGACGTTGTTGTTGTTGTTGTTTATTTGACGTTGTTGTTGTTGTTATTTATTTGACGTTGTTGTTGTTGTTATTGTTTATTTGACGTTGTTGCTGTTGTTGTTGTTGTTTACTTGACGTTGTTATTGTTGTTTATTTGACGTTGTTTTTGTTATTTGACGTTGTTGTTGTTGTTGTTGCTTATTTGACGTTGTTGTTATTGTTGTTGTTTATTTGACGTTGTTGTTGCTGTTAGTTATTTGACGTTGTTGTTGTTGTTGTTGTTGTTTATTTGACGTTGTTGTTGTTGTTTATTTGACGTTGTTATTGTTGTTGCTGTTGTTTATTTGACGTTGTTGTTGTTGTTGTTGTTGTTGTTTATTTGACGTTGTTGTTGTTGTTGTTTTTGTTGTTTATTTGACGTTGTTGTTGTTGTTATTTATTTGACGTTGTTGTTGTTGTTGTTGTTGTTTATTTGACGTTGTTGTTGTTGTTCATTTGACATTGTTGTTGTTGTTGTTTATTTGACATTGTTGTTGTTGTTGACGTTGTTGTTGTTGTTTATTTGACATTGTTGTTGTTATTGGTGTTGTTGTTTATTTGACGTTGTTGTTGTTGTTGTTGTTTATTTGACGTTGTTTTAGTTGTTGTTGTTTATTTGGCGTTGTTGTTGTTGTTTATTTGACATTGTTGTTGTTGACATTGTTGTTGTTGTTTATTTGACGTAGTTGTTGTTGTTGACGTTGTTGTTGTTGTTGTTTATTTGACGTTTTTGTTGTTGTTGATGTTGTTGTTGTTGTTTATTTGATGTTGTTGTTGTTGTTGTTTATTTGACGTTGTTGTTGTTGTTATTGTTGTTGTTTATTTGACGTTGTTGTTGTTGTTTATTTGATGTTGTTGTTGTTGTTTATTTGACATTATTGTTGTTGTTGACGTTGTTGTTGTTGTTGTTGTTTATTTGACATTGTTGTTGTTGTTGTTGTTTATTTGACGTTGTTGGTGTTGTTTATTTGACGTAGTTGTTGTTGTTGACATTGTTGTTGTTGTTGTTGTTTATTTGACGTTTTTGTTGTTGTTGATGTTGTTGTTGTTGTTGTTTATTTGACGTTGTTGTTATTGTCTATTTGACGTTGTTGTTGTTGTTTATTTGACGTTGTTGTTGTTGTTATTGTTGTTGTTTATTTGACGTTGTTATTGTTGTTTATTTGATGTTATTGTTGTTGTTGTTGTTTATTTGACGTTGGTGTTGGTGTTGTTTATTTGACGTTGTTGTTGTTATTTATTTGACGTTGTTGTTGTTATTGTTTATTAGACGTTGTTGTTGTTGTTGTTGTTGTTTATTTGACGTTGTTATTGTTGTTTATTTGACGTTGTTGTTATTGTTGTTGTTTATTTGACGTTGTTGTTGTTGTTGTTTATTGGACGTTGTTGTTGACGTTGTTGTTGTTGTTTATTTGACGTTGTTGTTGTTGACGTTGTTGTTGTTGTTATTGTTATTTATTTGACGTTGTTGTTGTTGTTGTTTATTTGACGTTGTTGTTGTTGTTTATTTGACGTTGTTGTTGTTGTTTATTTGACGTTGTTGTTGTCGTTGTTGTTGTTTATTTGACGTTGTTGTTGTTGTTTATTTGACGTTGTTGTTGTTGTTGTTATATATTTGACGTTGTTGTTGTTGTTATTGTTTATTTGACGTTGTTGTTGTTGTTGTTTATTTGACGTTGTTGTTGTTGTTGACGTTGTTGTTATTGTTGTTGTTTATTTGTCGTTTTTGTTGTTGTTGATGTTGTTGTTGTTTTTGTAGTTCTTTATTTGACGTTGTTGTTGTTTATTTGACGTTGTTGTTGTTGTTTATTTAACGTTGTTGTTGTTGTTTATTTGACGTTGTTGTTGTTTATTTGACATTGTTGTATTTATTTATTTGACGTTGTTGTTGTTGTTTATTTGACATTGTTGTTGTTGTTGTTGTTTATTTGACGTTGTTGTTGTTGTTTATTTGAAGTTGTTGTTGTTGACGTTGTTATTGTTGTTTATTTGACGTTGTTGTTGTTGTTTATTTGACGTAGTTGTTGTTGTTGACGTTGTTGTTGTTGTTGTTGTTGTTGACGTTGTTGTTGTTTATTTGACGTTGTTGTTGTTGTTGACGTTGTTGTTGTTGTTGTTGTTTATTTGACGTTGTTATTGTTGTTGCTGTTGTTTATTTGACGTTGTTGTTGTCGTTGTTGTTGTTTATTTGACGTTGTTGTTGTTGTTGTTGTTGTTTTTGTTGTTTATTTGACGTTGTTGTTGCTGTTAGTTATTTGACGTTGTTGTTGTTGTTGTTTATTTGACATTGTTGTTGTTGTTGTTGTTGACGTTGTTTGTATTGTTGTTTACTTGACGTTGTTGTTATTGTTGTTGTTTATTTGTGGTTGTTTTAGTTGCTGTTTATTTGACGTTGTTGTTGTTGTTTATTTGACATTGTTGTTGTTGTTGTTTATTTGACATTGTTGTTGTTGTTGACGTTGTTGGTGTTGTTGTTTATTTGACGTTGTTATTGTTGTTGTTGTTGTTGTTTATTTGACGTTGTTTTAGTTGTTGTTGTTTATTTGACATTGTTGTTGTTGTTTATTCGATGTTGTTGTTGTTGTTGACATTGTTGTTGTTGTTGTTTATTTGACTTAGTTGTTGTTGTTGACATTGTTGTTGTTGTTGTTGTTTATTTGACATTTTTGTTGTTGTTAATGTTGTGGTTGTTGTTTATTTGATGTTGTTGTTATTGTTTATTTGACATTGTTGTTGTTGACATTGTTGTTGTTGTTGTTTATTTGACGTTGTTGTTGTTGTTTATTTGACTTAGTTGTTGTTGTTGTTGTTGACATTGTTGTTGTTGTTGTTGTTGTTTATTTGACATTTTTGTTGTTGTTGATGTTGTTGTTGTTGTTGTTTATTTGACGTTGTTGTTATTGTTTATTTGACGTTGTTGTTGTTGACATTGTTGTTGTTGTTGTTGTTTATTTGACGTTGTTGTTGTTGTTATTTATTTGGCATTGTTGTTGTTGTTGTTGTTGTTTATTTGACATTGTTGTTGTTGTTGTTGACGTTGTTGGTTTTGTTATTTATTTGATGTTGTTGTTGTTGTTGTTGTTTATTTGAAGTTGTTTTAGTTGTTGTTGTTTATTTGACGTTGTTGTTGTTGTTTATTTGACGTTGTTGTTGTTGACATTGTTGTTGTTGTTTATTTGACGTTGTTGTTGTTGTTGTTGTTGTTTATTTGACGTTTTTGTTATTGTTGATGTTGTTGTTGTTGTTTATTTGACGTTGTTGTTATTGTTTATTTGACGTTGTTGTTGTTGTTGTTTATTTGACGTTGTTGTTGTTGTTATTGTTGTTGTTTATTTGACGTTGTTGTTGTTGTTTATTTGATGTTGTTGTTGTTGTTGTTTATTTGACGTTGGTGTTGTTGTTGTTGTTTATTTGACGTTGTTATTGTTGTTATTTATTTGACGTTGTTGTTGTTGTTATTGTTTATTTGACGTTGTTGTTGTTGTTGTTTATTTGACGTTTTTATTGTTGTTTATTTGACGTTGTTTTTGTTATTTGACATTGTTGTTGTTGTTGTTGTTGTATTTGTTGTTGTTGTTGTTGTTGCTTATTTGACGTTGTTGTTATTGTTGTTGTTAATTTGACGTTGTTGTTGCTGTTTTTTATTTGACGTTGTTGTTGTTTATTTGACGTTGTTGTTGTTGTTGTTGTTGTTTATTTGACATTATTGTTGTTGTTGATGTTGTTGTTGTTGTTTATTTGACGTTGTTGCTGTTGTTTATTTGACGTTGTTGTTGTCGTTGTTGTGGTTTATTTGACGTTGTTGTTGTTGTTGTTTATTTGACGTTGTTGTTGTTATATATTTGACGTTGTTGTTGTTGTTATTGTTTATTTGACTTTGTTGTTGTTGTTGTTTATTTGACGTTGTTGTTGTTGTTGTTGACATTGTTGTTGTTGTTGTTGACGTTGTTGTTGTTGTTTATTTGACGTTGTTGTTGTTGTTTATTTGACGTTGTTGTTGTTGTTTATTTAACGTTGTTGTTGTTGTTTATTTGACGTTGTTGTTGTTTATTTGACGTTGTTGTTGTTATTTATTTGACGTTGTTGTTGTTGTTGTTTATTTGACATTGTTGTTGTTGTTGTTGTTGTTTATTTGACGTTGTTGTTGTTGTTTATTTGACGTTGTTGTTGTTGACGTTGTTATTGTTGTTTATTTGACGTTGTTGTTGTTGTTTATTTGACGTTTTTGTTGTTGTTTATTTGACGTTGTTGTTGTTGTTTATTTGACGTTGTTGTTGTTGTTGTTGTTGTTTATTTCACGTTGTTGATGTTGTTGACGTTGTTGTTTATTTGACGTTGTTTTAGATGTTGTTGTTTATTTGACGTTGTTGTTGTTGTTTATTTGACATTGTTGTTGTTGTTGACGTTGTTGTTGTTGTTGTTGTTGTTGTTTATTTGACATTGTTGTTGTTGTTGACGTTGTTGGTGTTGTTGTTTATTTGACGTTGTTTTAGTTGTTGTTGTTTATTTGACGTTGTTGTTGTTGTTGTTTATTTGACGTTTTTGTTATTGACATTGTTGTTATTGTTGTTTATATGACGTTGTTGTTGTTGTTGTTTATTTGACATAGTTGTTGTTGTTGACATTGTTGTTGTTGTTTATTTGACGTTTTTGTTGTTGTTGATGTTGTTGTTGTTGTTTATTTGACGTTGTTGTTATTGTTTATTTGATGTTTTTGTTGTTGTTGTTTATTTGACGTTGTTGTTGTTGTTTATTTGACGTTGTTGTTTTCGTTGTTTATTTGATGTTGTTGTTGTTGTTTATTTGACGTTGGTGTTGTTGTTGTTTATTTGACGTTGTTGTTGTTATTTATTTGACGTTGTTGTTGTTGTTATTGTTTATTTGACGTTGTTGCTGTTGTTGTTTATTTGACGTTGTTATTGTTGTTTATTTGAAGTTGTTTTTGTTATTTTACGTTGTTGTTGTTGTTGTTGTTGTTGTGTTTGTTGTTGTTGTTGCTTATTTGACGTTGTTGTTTATTTGACGTTGTTGTTGCTGTTAGTTATTTGACGTTGTTGTTGTTGTTGTTGTTGTTGTTGTTTATTTGACATTGTTGTTGTTGTTGTTGACGTTGTTTGTATTGTTGTTTACTTGACGTTGTTGTTATTGTTGTTGTTTATTTGACGTTGTTTTAGTTGTTGTTTATTTGACGTTGTTGTTGTTGTTGTTTATTTGACATTGTTGTTGTTATTGACGTTGTTGTTGTTGTTTATTTGACATTGTTGTTGTTGTTGTTGACGTTGTTGGTGTTGTTGTTTATTTGACGTTGTTATTGTTGTTGTTGTTGTTTATTTGACGTTGTTTTAGTTGTTGTTGTTTATTTGACATTGTTGTTGTTGTTTATTCGATGTTGTTGTTGCTGACATTGTTGTTGTTGTTGTTTATTTAACGTTGTTGTTGTTGTTTATTTGACTTAGTTATTGTTGTTGACGTTGTTGTTGTTGTTGTTGTTTATTTGACATTTTTGTTGTTGTTGATGTTGTTGTTGTTGTTTATTTGATGTTGTTGTTATTGTTTATTTGACATTGTTGTTGTTGACATTGTTGTTGTTGTTGTTGTTTATTTGACGTTGTTGTTGTTGTTTATTTGACTTAGTTGTTGTTGTTGACATTGTTGTTGTTGTTGTTGTTGTTTATTTGACATTTTTGTTGTTGTTGATGTTGTTGTTGTTGTTGTTGTTTATTTGACGTTGTTGTTATTGTTTATTTGACGTTGTGGTTGTTTATTTGACGTTGTTGTTGTTGTTATTGTTGTTGTTTATTTGACGTTGTTGTTGTTGTTTATTTGATGTTGTTGTTGTCATTTATTTGACGTTGGTGTTGTTGTTGTTGTTTATTTGATGTTGTTATTGTTGTTATTTATTTGACGTCCTTGTTGTTGTTATTGTTTATTTTACGTTGTTGTTGTTGTTATTGTTTATTTGACGTTTTTATTGTTGTTTATTTGACATTGTTTTTGTTATTTGACGTTGTTGTTGTTGTTGTATTTGTTGTTGTTGGTGTTGTTGCTTATTTGACGTTGTTGTTATTGTTGTTGTTTATTTGACGTTGTTGTTGCTGTTGTTTATTTGACGTTGTTGTTGTTGTTTATTTGATGTTGTTGTTGTTTATTTGACGTTATTGTTGTTATTGACGTTGTTGTTGTTGTTGTTGTTTATTTGACGTTGTTGCTGTTGTTTATTTGACGTTGTTGTTGTCGTTGTTGTTCTTTATTTGACGTTGTTGTTGTTGTTTATTTGACGTTGTTGTTATATATTTGACGTTGTTGTTGTTGTTATTGTTTATTTGACGTTGTTGTTGTTGTTGTTGTTGTTTATTTGACGTTGTTGTTGTTGTTGACGTTGTTGTTATTGTTGTTGACGTTGTTGTTGTTGTTTATTTGACGTTGTTGTTGTTGTTGTTTATTTGACGTTGTTGTTGTTGTTGTTGTTGTTGTTTATTTGACGTTGTTGTTGTTGTTGTTGTTTATTTGACGGTGTTGTTGTGGTTGTTTATTTGACGTTGTTGTTGTTGTTGACGTTGTTGTTATTGTTGTTGTTGTTGTTTATTTGTCGTTTTTGTTGTTGTTGATGTTGTTGTTGTTTTTGTAGTTGTTTATTTGACGTTGTTGTTGTTTATTTGACGTTGTTGTTGTTGTTGTTGTTTATTTGACGTTGTTGTTGTTGTTATTGTTGTTGTTGTTGTTGTTTATTTGACGTTGTTATTGTTATTTATTTGACGTTGTTGTTGTTGTTGTTGTTGTTTATTTGACGTTGTTGTTGTTGTTGTTATTTATTTGACGTTGTTGTTGTTGTTGTTTATTTGACGTTGTTGTTGTTGTTTATTTGACGTTGTTGTTGTTATTTATTTGACGTTGTTGTTGTTGTTGTTTATTTGACATTGTTGTTGTTGTTGTTGTTTATTTGACGTTGTTGTTGTTGTTTATTTGACGTTGTTGTTGTTGACGTTATTGTTGTTGTTGTTTATTTGACGTAGTTGTTGTTGTTGACGTTGTTGTTGTTATTATTTGTTTATTTAACGATTTTGTTGTTGTTGTTGTTGTTGTTTATTTGATGTTGTTGTTATTGTTGTTTATTTGACGTTGTTGTTGTTGTTGACGTTGTTGTTGTTGTTGTTTATTTGACGTTGTTATTGTTGTTGTTGTTGTTGTTTATTTGACGTTGTTGTTGTCGTTGTTGTTATTTATTTGACGTAGTTGTTGTTGTTGTTTATTTGACTGTGTTGTTGTTGTTATTTAATTGACGTTGTTGTTGTTGTTGTTGTTTATTTGACATTGTTGTTGTTGTTGTTTATTTGACGTTGTTGTTGTTGTTGTTTATTTGACATTGTTGTTGTTGTTTATTTGACATTATTGTTGTTGTTGTTGTTGACGTTGTTGTTGTTGTTTATTTGACATTGTTGTTGTTGGTGTTGGTGTTGTTGTTTATTTGGCATAGTTGTTGTTGTTGACGTTGTTGTTGTTGTTTATTTGACGTTGTTGTTATTGTTTATTTGACGTTGTTGTTGTTGTTTATTTGACGTTGTTGTTGTGGTTATTATTGTTGTTTATTTGACGTTGTTGTTGTTGTTTATTTGACGTTGTTGTTGTTGTTATTTATTTGACGTTGTTGTTGTTGTTATTGTTTATTTGACGTTGTTGCTGTTGTTGTTGTTGTTTACTTGACGTTGTTATTGTTGTTTATTTGACGTTGTTTTTGTTATTTGACGTTGTTGTTGTTGTTGTTGCTTATTTGACGTTGTTGTTATTGTTGTTGTTTATTTGACGTTGTTGTTGCTGTTAGTTATTTGACGTTGTTGTTGTTGTTGTTGTTGTTTATTTGACGTTGTTGTTGTTGTTTATTTGACGTTGTTATTGTTGTTGCTGTTGTTTATTTGATGTTGTTGTTGTTGTTGTTGTTGTTTATTTGACGTTGTTGTTGTTGTTGTTGTTTTTGTTGTTTATTTGACGTTGTTGTTGTTGTTATTTATTTGACGTTGTTGTTGTTGTTGTTGTTGTTTATTTGACGTTGTTGTTGTTGTTCATTTGACATTGTTGTTGTTGTTGTTTATTTGACATTGTTGTTGTTGTTGACGTTGTTGTTGTTGTTTATTTGACATTGTTGTTGTTATTGGTGTTGTTGTTTATTTGACGTTGTTGTTGTTGTTGTTGTTTATTTGACGTTGTTTTAGTTGTTGTTGTTTATTTGGCGTTGTTGTTGTTGTTTATTTGACATTGTTGTTGTTGACATTGTTGTTGTTGTTTATTTGACGTAGTTGTTGTTGTTGACGTTGTTGTTGTTGTTGTTTATTTGACGTTTTTGTTGTTGTTGATGTTGTTGTTGTTGTTTATTTGATGTTGTTGTTGTTGTTGTTGTTTATTTGACGTTGTTGTTGTTTTTATTGTTGTTGTTTATTTGACGTTGTTGTTGTTGTTTATTTGATGTTGTTGTTGTTGTTTATTTGACATTATTGTTGTTGTTGACGTTGTTGTTGTTGTTGTTGTTTATTTGACATTGTTGTTGTTGTTGTTGTTTATTTGACGTAGTTGTTGTTGTTGACATTGTTGTTGTTGTTGTTGTTTATTTGACGTTTTTGTTGTTGTTGATGTTGTTGTTGTTGTTGTTTATTTGACGTTGTTGTTATTGTCTATTTGACGTTGTTGTTGTTGTTTATTTGACGTTGTTGTTGTTGTTATTGTTGTTGTTTATTTGACGTTGTTATTGTTGTTTATTTGATGTTATTGTTGTTGTTGTTGTTTATTTGACGTTGGTGTTGGTGTTGTTTATTTGACGTTGTTGTTGTTATTTATTTGACGTTGTTGTTGTTATTGTTTATTAGACGTTGTTGTTGTTGTTGTTGTTGTTTATTTGACGTTGTTATTGTTGTTTATTTGACGTTGTTGTTATTGTTGTTGTTTATTTGACGTTGTTGTTGTTGTTGTTTATTGGACGTTGTTGTTGACGTTGTTGTTGTTGTTTATTTGACGTTGTTGTTGTTGACGTTGTTGTTGTTGTTATTGTTATTTATTTGACGTTGTTGTTGTTGTTGTTTATTTGACGTTGTTGTTGTTGTTTATTTGACGTTGTTGTTGTTGTTTATTTGACGTTGTTGTTGTCGTTGTTGTTGTTTATTTGACGTTGTTGTTGTTGTTTATTTGACGTTGTTGTTGTTGTTGTTATATATTTGACGTTGTTGTTGTTGTTATTGTTTATTTGACGTTGTTGTTGTTGTTTATTTGACGTTGTTGTTGTTGTTGACGTTGTTGTTATTGTTGTTGTTTATTTGTCGTTTTTGTTGTTGTTGATGTTGTTGTTGTTTTTGTAGTTCTTTATTTGACGTTGTTGTTGTTTATTTGACGTTGTTGTTGTTGTTTATTTAACGTTGTTGTTGTTGTTTATTTGACGTTGTTGTTGTTTATTTGATGTTGTTGTTGTTATTTATTTGACGTTGTTGTTGTTGTTTATTTGACATTGTTGTTGTTGTTGTTGTTTATTTGACGTTGTTGTTGTTGTTTATTTGAAGTTGTTGTTGTTGACGTTGTTATTGTTGTTTATTTGACGTTGTTGTTGTTGTTTATTTGACGTAGTTGTTGTTGTTGACGTTGTTGTTGTTGTTGTTGTTGTTGTTGTTGACGTTGTTGTTGTTTATTTGACGTTGTTGTTGTTGTTGACGTTGTTGTTGTTGTTGTTGTTTATTTGACGTTGTTATTGTTGTTGCTGTTGTTTATTTGACGTTGTTGTTGTCGTTGTTGTTGTTTATTTGACGTTGTTGTTGTTGTTGTTGTTTTTGTTGTTTATTTGACGTTGTTGTTGTTGTTATTTATTTGACGTTGTTGTTGTTGTTGTTTTTTTGACGTTGTTGTTGTTGTTCATTTGACGTTGTTGTTGTTGTTTATTTGACATTGTTGTTGTTTATTTGACATTGTTGTTGTTGTTGCTGTTGTTGTTTATTTGACGTTGTTGTTGTTGTTGTTTATTTGACGTTGTTTTAGTTGTTGTTGTTTATTTGGCGTTGTTGTTGTTGTTTATTTGACATTGTTGTTGTTGACAATGTTGTTGTTGTTTATTTGACGTAGTTGTTGTTGTTGACGTTGTTGTTGTTGTTGTTTATTTGACGTTTTTGTTGTTGTTGATGTTGTTGTTGTTGTTTATTTGATGTTGTTGTTGTTGTTGTTTATTTGACGTTGTTGTTGTTGTTATTGTTGTTGTTTATTTGACGTTGTTGTTGTTGTTGTTTATTTGATGTTGTTGTTGTTGTTTATTTGACATTATTGTTGTTGTTGACGTTGTTGTTGTTGTTGTTGTTTATTTGACATTGTTGTTGTTGTTGTTGTTTATTTGACGTTGTTGTTTTTGACGTTATTGTTGTTGTTGTTTATTTGACGTAGTTGTTGTTGTTGACGTTGTTGTTGTTATTATTTGTTTATTTAACGATTTTGTTGTTGTTGTTGTTGTTGTTGTTTATTTGATGTTGTTGTTATTGTTGTTTATTTGACGTTGTTGTTGTTGTTGACGTTGTTGTTGTTGTTGTTGTTTATTTGACGTTGTTATTGTTGTTGTTGTTGTTTATTTGACGTTGTTGTGGTCGTTGTTGTTATTTATTTGACGTTGTTGTTGTTGTTGTTTATTTGACTGTGTTGTTGTTGTTATTTAATTGACGTTGTTGTTGTTGTTGTTTATTTGACATTGTTGTTGTTGTTGTTTATTTGATGTTGTTGTTGTTGTTGTTTATTTGACATTGTTGTTGTTGTTTATTTGACATTATTGTTGTTGTTGTTGTTGACGTTGTTGTTGTTGTTTATTTGACATTGTTGTTGTTGGTGTTGGTGTTGTTGTTTATTTGGCATAGTGTTGTTGTTGACGTTGTTGTTGTTGTTGTTGTTTATTTGACGTTTTTGTTGTTGTTGATGTTGTTGTTGTTGTTGTTGTTTATTTGACGTTGTTGTTATTGTTTATTTGACGTTGTTGTTGTTGTTTATTTGACGTTGTTGTTGTGGTTATTATTGTTGTTGTTTATTTGACGTTGTTGTTGTTGTTTATTTGATGTTGATGTTGTTGTTTATTTGACGTTGGTGTTGTTATTGTTTATTTGACGTTGTTGTTGTTATTTATTTGACGTTGTTGTTGTTGTTATTGTTTATTTGACGTTGTTGTGTTGTTGTTGTTGTTGTTTATTTGACGTTGTTATTGTTGTTTATTTGATGTTGTTTTTGTTATTTGACGTTGTTGTTGTTGTTGTTGCTTATTTGACGTTGTTGTTATTGTTGTTGTTTATTTGACGTTGTTGTTGCTGTTAGTTATTTGACGTTGTTGTTGTTGTTGTTGTTTATTTGACGTTGTTGTTGTTGTTTATTTGACGTTGTTGTTGTTGTTTATTTGACGTTGTTGTTGTTGTTTATTTGACGTTGTTGTTGTTGTTGACGTTGTTGTTGTTGTTGTTTATTTGACGTTGTTATTGTTGTTGCTGTTGTTTATTTGACGTTGTTGTTGTCGTTGTTGTTGTTTATTTGACGTTGTTGTTGTTGTTGTTGTTTTTGTTGTTTATTTGACGTTGTTGTTGTTGTTATTTATTTGACGTTGTTGTTGTTGTTGTTGTTGTTGTTTATTTGACGTTGTTGTTGTTGTTCATTTGACGTTGTTGTTGTTGTTGTTTATTTGACATTGTTGTTGTTGTTGACGTTGTTGTTGTTGTTTATTTGACATTGTTGTTGTTATTGGTGTTGTTGTTTATTTGACGTTGTTGTTGTTGTTGTTTATTTGACGTTGTTTTAGTTGTTGTTGTTTATTTGACGTTGTTGTTGTTGTTTATTTGACATTGTTGTTGTTGACATTGTTGTTGTTGTTTATTTGACGTAGTTGTTGTTGTTGACGTTGTTGTTGTTGTTGTTTATTTGACGTTTTTGTTGTTGTTGATGTTGTTGTTGTTTATTTGATGTTGTTGTTGTTGTTGTTTATTTGACGTTGTTGTTGTTGTTATTGTTGTTGTTTATTTGACGTTGTTGTTGTTGTTGTTTATTTGATGTTGTTGTTGTTGTTTATTTGACATTATTGTTGTTGTTGACGTTGTTGTTGTTGTTGTTGTTTATTTGACATTGTTGTTGTTGTTGTTGTTTATTTGACGTTGTTGTTGTTGTTTATTTGACGTAGTTGTTGTTGTTGACATTGTTGTTGTTGTTTATTTGACGTTTTTGTTGTTGTTGATGTTGTTGTTGTTGTTGTTTATTTGACGTTGTTGTTATTGTCTATTTGACGTTGTTGTTGTTGTTTATTTGACGTTGTTGTTGTTGTTATTGTTGTTGTTTATTTGACGTTGTTATTGTTGTTTATTTGATGTTATTGTTGTTGTTGTTGTTTATTTGACGTTGGTGTTGGTGTTGTTTATTTGACGTTGTTGTTGTTATTTATTTGACGTTGTTGTTGTTATTGTTTATTAGACGTTGTTGTTGTTGTTGTTGTTGTTTATTTGACGTTGTTATTGTTGTTTATTTGACGTTGTTGTTATTGTTGTTGTTTATTTGACGTTGTTGTTGTTGTTGTTGTTTATTGGACGTTGTTGTTGACGTTGTTGTTGTTGTTTATTTGACGTTGTTGTTGTTGACGTTGTTGTTGTTGTTATTGTTATTTATTTGACGTTGTTGTTGTTGTTGTTTATTTGACGTTGTTGTTGTTGTTTATTTGACGTTGTTGTTGTTGTTTATTTGACGTTGTTGTTGTCGTTGTTGTTGTTTATTTGACGTTGTTGTTGTTGTTGTTATATATTTGACGTTGTTGTTGTTGTTATTGTTTATTTGACGTTGTTGTTGTTGTTGTTTATTTGACGTTGTTGTTGTTGTTGACGTTGTTGTTATTGTTGTTGTTTATTTGTCGTTTTTGTTGTTGTTGATGTTGTTGTTGTTTTTGTAGTTCTTTATTTGACGTTGTTGTTGTTTATTTGACGTTGTTGTTGTTGTTGTTTATTTAACGTTGTTGTTGTTGTTTATTTGACGTTGTTGTTGTTTATTTGACGTTGTTGTTGTTTATTTGACGTTGTTGTTGTTTATTTGACGTTGTTGTTGTTGTTGTTTATTTAACGTTGTTGTTGTTGTTTATTTGACGTTGTTGTTGTTTATTTGACGTTGTTGTTGTTATTTATTTGACGTTGTTGTTGTTGATTATTTGACATTGTTGTTATTGTTGTTGTTTATTTGACGTTGTTTTTGTTGTTTATTTGACGTTGTTGTTGTTGACGTTGTTATTGTTGTTTATTTGACGTTGTTGTTGTTGTTTATTTGACGTAGTTGTTGTTGTTGACGTTGTTGTTGTTGTTGTTGTTGACGTTGTTGTTGTTTATTTGACGTTGTTGTTGTTGTTGACGTTGTTGTTGTTGTTGTTGTTGTTTATTTGACGTTGTTATTGTTGTTGCTGTTGTTTATTTGACGTTGTTGTTGTCGTTGTTGTTGTTTATTTGACGTTGTTGTTGTTGTTGTTGTTATTTTTGTTGTTTATTTGACGTTGTTGTTGTTGTTATTTATTTGACGTTGTTGTTGTTGTTGTTGTTGTTTATTTGACGTTGTTGTTGTTGTTCATTTGACGTTGTTGTTGTTGTTGTTGTTTATTTGGCATTGTTGTTGTTGTTGACGTTGTTGTTGTTGTTTATTTGACATTGTTGTTGTTATTGGTGTTGTTGTTTATTTGACGTTGTTGTTGTTGTTGTTTATTTGACGTTGTTTTAGTTGTTGTTGTTTATTTGGCGTTGTTGTTGTTGTTTATTTGACATTGTTGTTGTTGACATTGTTGTTGTTGTTTATTTGACGTAGTTGTTGTTGTTGACGTTGTTGTTGTTGTTGTTGTTTTTGACGTTTTTGTTGTGGTTGATGTTGTTGTTGTTGTTTATTTGATGTTGTTGTTGTTGTTGTTTATTTGACGTTGTTGTTGTTGTTATTGTTGTTGTTTATTTGACGTTGTTGTTGTTGTTTATTTGATGTTGTTGTTGTTGTTTATTTGACATTATTGTTGTTGTTGACGTTGTTGTTGTTGTTGTTGTTTATTTGACATTGTTGTTGTTGTTGTTGTTTATTTGACGTTGTTGTTGTTGTTTATTTGACGTAGTTGTTGTTGTTGACATTGTTGTTGTTGTTGTTGTTTATTTGACGTTTTTGTTGTTGTTGATGTTGTTGTTGTTGTTGTTTATTTGACGTTGTTGTTATTGTCTATTTGACGTTGTTGTTGTTGTTTATTTGACGTTGTTGTTGTTGTTATTGTTGTTGTTTATTTGACGTTGTTATTGTTGTTTATTTGATGTTATTGTTGTTGTTGTTGTTTATTTGACGTTGGTGTTGGTGTTGTTTATTTGACGTTGTTGTTGTTATTTATTTGACGTTGTTGTTGTTATTGTTTATTAGACGTTGTTGTTGTTGTTGTTGTTGTTGTTTATTTGACGTTGTTATTGTTGTTTATTTGACGTTGTTGTTATTGTTGTTGTTTATTTGACGTTGTTGTTGTTGTTGTTTATTGGACGTTGTTGTTGACGTTGTTGTTGTTGTTTATTTGACGTTGTTGTTGTTGACGTTGTTGTTGTTGTTATTGTTATTTATTTGACGTTGTTGTTGTTGTTGTTTATTTGACGTTGTTGTTGTTGTTTATTTGACGTTGTTGTTGTTGTTTATTTGACGTTGTTGTTGTCGTTGTTGTTGTTTATTTGACGTTGTTGTTGTTGTTTATTTGACGTTGTTGTTGTTGTTGTTATATATTTGACGTTGTTGTTGTTGTTATTGTTTATTTGACGTTGTTGTTGTTGTTTATTTGACGTTGTTGTTGTTGTTGACGTTGTTGTTATTGTTGTTGTTTATTTGTCGTTTTTGTTGTTGTTGATGTTGTTGTTGTTTTTGTAGTTCTTTATTTGACGTTGTTGTTGTTTATTTGACGTTGTTGTTGTTGTTTATTTAACGTTGTTGTTGTTGTTTATTTGACGTTGTTGTTGTTTATTTGACGTTGTTGTTGTTATTTATTTGACGTTGTTGTTGTTGTTTATTTGACATTGTTGTTGTTGTTGTTGTTTATTTGACGTTGTTGTTGTTGTTTATTTGAAGTTGTTGTTGTTGACGTTGTTATTGTTGTTTATTTGACGTTGTTGTTGTTGTTTATTTGACGTAGTTGTTGTTGTTGACGTTGTTGTTGTTGTTGTTGTTGTTGACGTTGTTGTTGTTTATTTGACGTTGTTGTTGTTGTTGACGTTGTTGTTGTTGTTGTTGTTTATTTGACGTTGTTATTGTTGTTGCTGTTGTTTATTTGACGTTGTTGTTGTCGTTGTTGTTGTTTATTTGACGTTGTTGTTGTTGTTTTTGTTGTTTATTTGACGTTGTTGTTGTTGTTATTTATTTGACGTTGTTGTTGTTGTTGTTTATTTGACGTTGTTGTTGTTGTTCATTTGACGTTGTTGTTGTTGTTCATTTGACATTGTTGTTGTTTATTTGACATTGTTGTTGTTGTTGCTGTTGTTGTTTATTTGACGTTGTTGTTGTTATTGTTGTTTATTTGACGTTGTTTTAGTTGTTGTTGTTTATTTGGCGTTGTTGTTGTTGTTTATTTGACATTGTTGTTGTTGTTTATTTGACGTAGTTGTTGTTGTTGACGTTGTTGTTGTTGTTGTTTATTTGACGTTTTTGTTGTTGTTGATGTTGTTGTTGTTGTTTATTTGATGTTGTTGTTGTTGTTTATTTGACGTTGTTGTTGTTGTTATTGTTGTTGTTTATTTGACGTTGTTGTTGTTGTTGTTGTTTATTTGATGTTGTTGTTGTTGTTTATTTGACATTATTGTTGTTGTTGACGTTGTTGTTGTTGTTGTTGTTTATTTGACATTGTTGTTGTTGTTGTTGTTTATTTGACGTTGTTGTTTTTGACGTTATTGTTGTTGTTGTTTATTTGACGTAGTTGTTGTTGTTGACGTTGTTGTTGTTATTATTTGTTTATTTAACGATTTTGTTGTTGTTGTTGTTGTTGTTTATTTGATGTTGTTGTTATTGTTGTTTATTTGACGTTGTTGTTGTTGTTGACGTTGTTGTTGTTGTTGTTTATTTGACGTTGTTATTGTTGTTGTTGTTGTTTATTTGACGTTGTTGTTGTCGTTGTTATTATTTATTTGACGTTGTTGTTGTTGTTGTTTATTTGACTGTGTTGTTGTTGTTATTTAATTGACGTTGTTGTTGTTGTTGTTTATTTGACATTGTTGTTGTTGTTGTTTATTTGACGTTGTTGTTGTTGTTGTTTATTTGACATTGTTGTTGTTGTTTATTTGACATTATTGTTGTTGTTGTTGTTGACGTTGTTGTTGTTGTTTATTTGACATTGTTGTTGTTGGTGTTGGTGTTGTTGTTTATTTGGCATAGTTGTTGTTGTTGACGTTGTTGTTGTTGTTGTTTATTTGACGTTTTTGTTGTTGTTGATGTTGTTGTTGTTGTTGTTGTTTATTTGACGTTGTTGTTATTATTTATTTGACGTTGTTGTTGTTGTTTATTTGACGTTGTTGTTGTGGTTATTATTGTTGTTTATTTGACGTTGTTGTTGTTGTTTATTTGATGTTGATGTTGTTGTTTATTTGACGTTGGTGTTGTTATTGTTTATTTGACGTTGTTGTTGTTGTTATTTATTTGACGTTGTTGTTGTTGTTATTGTTTATTTGACGTTGTTGTTGTTGTTGTTGTTGTTGTTTATTTGACGTTGTTATTGTTGTTTATTTGACGTTGTTTTTGTTATTTGACGTTGTTGTTGTTGTTGTTGTTGCTTATTTGACGTTGTTGTTATTGTTGTTGTTTATTTGACGTTGTTGTTGCTGTTAGTTATTTGACGTTGTTGTTGTTGTTGTTGTTTATTTGACGTTGTTGTTGTTGTTTATTTGACGTTGTTGTTGTTGTTTATTTGACGTTGTTGTTGTTGTTGACGTTGTTGTTGTTGTTGTTTATTTGACGTTGTTATTGTTGTTGCTGTTGTTTATTTGACGTTGTTGTTGTCGTTGTTCTTGTTTATTTGACGTTGTTGTTGTTGTTGTTGTTTTTGTTGTTTATTTGACGTTGTTGTTGTTGTTATTTATTTGACGTTGTTGTTGTTGTTGTTGTTGTTTATTTGACGTTGTTGTTGTTGTTCATTTGACGTTGTTGTTGTTGTTGTTTATTTGACATTGTTGTTGTTGTTGACGTTGTTGTTGTTGTTTATTTGACATTGTTGTTGTTATTGGTGTTGTTGTTTATTTGACGTTGTTGTTGTTGTTGTTTATTTGACGGTGTTTTAGTTGTTGTTGTTTATTTGACGTTGTTGTTGTTGTTTATTTGACATTGTTGTTGTTGACATTGTTGTTGTTGTTTATTTGACGTAGTTGTTGTTGTTGACGTTGTTGTTGTTGTTGTTTATTTGACGTTTTTGTTGTTGTTGATGTTGTTGTTGTTGTTTATTTGATGTTGTTGTTGTTGTTGTTTATTTGACGTTGTTGTTGTTGTTATTGTTGTTGTTTATTTGACGTTGTTGTTGTTGTTTATTTGATGTTGTTGTTGTTGTTTATTTGACATTATTGTTGTTGTTGACGTTGTTGTTGTTGTTGTTTATTTGACATTGTTGTTGTTGTTGTTGTTTATTTGACGTTGTTGTTGTTGTTTATTTGACGTAGTTGTTGTTATTGACATTGTTGTTGTTGTTTATTTGACGTTTTTGTTGTTGTTGATGTTGTTGTTGTTGTTGTTTATTTGACGTTGTTGTTATTGTCTATTTGACGTTGTTGTTGTTGTTTATTTGACGTTGTTGTTGTTGTTATTGTTGTTGTTTATTTGACGTTGTTATTGTTGTTTATTTGATGTTATTGTTGTTGTTGTTGTTTATTTGACGTTGGTGTTGGTGTTGTTTATTTGACGTTGTTGTTGTTATTTATTTGACGTTGTTGTTGTTATTGTTTATTAGACGTTGTTGTTGTTGTTGTTGTTGTTGTTTATTTGACGTTGTTATTGTTGTTTATTTGACGTTGTTGTTATTGTTGTTGTTTATTTGACGTTGTTGTTGTTGTTGTTGTTGTTTATTGGACGTCGTTGTTGACGTTGTTGTTGTTGTTTATTTGACGTTGTTGTTGTTGACGTTGTTGTTGTTGTTATTGTTATTTATTTGACGTTGTTGTTGTTGTTGTTTATTTGACGTTGTTGTTGTTGTTTATTTGACGTTGTCGTTGTTGTTTATTTGACGTTGTTGTTGTCGTTGTTGTTGTTTATTTGACGTTGTTGTTGTTGTTTATTTGACGTTGTTGTTGTTGTTGTTATATATTTGACGTTGTTGTTGTTGTTATTGTTTATTTGACGTTGTTGTTGTTGTTTATTTGACGTTGTTGTTGTTGTTGACGTTGTTGTTATTGTTGTTGTTTATTTGTCGTTTTTGTTGTTGTTGATGTTGTTGTTGTTTTTGTAGTTCTTTATTTGACGTTGTTGTTGTTTATTTGACGTTGTTGTTGTTGTTGTTTATTTAACGTTGTTGTTGTTGTTTATTTGACGTTGTTGTTGTTTATTTGACGTTGTTGTTGTTATTTATTTGACGTTGTTGTTGTTGATTATTTGACATTGTTGTTGTTGTTGTTGTTGTTTATTTGACGTTGTTGTTGTTGTTTATTTGACGTTGTTGTTGTTGACGTTGTTATTGTTGTTTATTTGACGTTGTTGTTGTTGTTTATTTGACGTAGTTGTTGTTGTTGACGTTGTTGTTGTTGTTGTTGTTGTTGTTGACGTTGTTGTTGTTTATTTGACGTTGTTGTTGTTGTTGACGTTGTTGTTGTTGTTGTTGTTTATTTGACGTTGTTATTGTTGTTGCTGTTGTTTATTTGACGTTGTTGTTGTCGTTGTTGTTGTTTATTTGACGTTGTTGTTGTTGTTGTTATTTTTGTTGTTTATTTGACGTTGTTGTTGTTGTTATTTATTTGACGTTGTTGTTGTTTATTTGACGTTGTTGTTGTTGTTCATTTGACGTTGTTGTTGTTGTTTATTTGACATTGTTGTTGTTGTTGACGTTGTTGTTGTTGTTTATTTGACATTGTTGTTGTTGTTGCTGTTGTTGTTTATTTGACGTTGTTGTTGTTGTTGTTTATTTGACGTTGTTTTAGTTGTTGTTGTTTATTTGGCGTTGTTGTTGTTGTTTATTTGACATTGTTGTTGTTGTTTATTTGACGTAGTTGTTGTTGTTGACGTTGTTGTTGTTGTTGTTGTTTATTTGACGTTTTTGTTGTTGTTGATGTTGTTGTTGTTGTTTATTTGATGTTGTTGTTGTTGTTTATTTGACGTTGTTGTTGTTGTTATTGTTGTTGTTTATTTGACGTTGTTGTTGTTGTTGTTGTTTATTTGATGTTGTTGTTGTTGTTTATTTGACATTATTGTTGTTGTTGACGTTGTTGTTGTTGTTGTTGTTTATTTGACATTGTTGTTGTTGTTGTTGTTTATTTGACGTTGTTGTTTTTGACGTTATTGTTGTTGTTGTTTATTTGACGTAGTTGTTGTTGTTGACGTTGTTGTTGTTATTATTTGTTTATTTAACGATTTTGTTGTTGTTGTTGTTGTTGTTTATTTGATGTTGTTGTTATTGTTGTTTATTTGACGTTGTTGTTGTTGTTGACGTTGTTGTTGTTGTTGTTTATTTGACGTTGTTATTGTTGTTGTTGTTGTTTATTTGACGTTGTTGTTGTCGTTGTTATTATTTATTTGACGTTGTTGTTGTTGTTGTTTATTTGACTGTGTTGTTGTTGTTATTTAATTGACGTTGTTGTTGTTGTTGTTTATTTGACATTGTTGTTGTTGTTGTTTATTTGACGTTGTTGTTGTTGTTGTTTATTTGACATTGTTGTTGTTGTTTATTTGACATTATTGTTGTTGTTGTTGTTGACGTTGTTGTTGTTGTTTATTTGACATTGTTGTTGTTGGTGTTGGTGTTGTTGTTTATTTGGCATAGTTGTTGTTGTTGACGTTGTTGTTGTTGTTGTTTATTTGACGTTTTTGTTGTTGTTGATGTTGTTGTTGTTGTTGTTGTTTATTTGACGTTGTTGTTATTATTTATTTGACGTTGTTGTTGTTGTTTATTTGACGTTGTTGTTGTGGTTATTATTGTTGTTTATTTGACGTTGTTGTTGTTGTTTATTTGATGTTGATGTTGTTGTTTATTTGACGTTGGTGTTGTTATTGTTTATTTGACGTTGTTGTTGTTGTTATTTATTTGACGTTGTTGTTGTTGTTATTGTTTATTTGACGTTGTTGTTGTTGTTGTTGTTGTTGTTTATTTGACGTTGTTATTGTTGTTTATTTGACGTTGTTTTTGTTATTTGACGTTGTTGTTGTTGTTGTTGTTGCTTATTTGACGTTGTTGTTATTGTTGTTGTTTATTTGACGTTGTTGTTGCTGTTAGTTATTTGACGTTGTTGTTGTTGTTGTTGTTTATTTGACGTTGTTGTTGTTGTTTATTTGACGTTGTTGTTGTTGTTTATTTGACGTTGTTGTTGTTGTTGACGTTGTTGTTGTTGTTGTTTATTTGACGTTGTTATTGTTGTTGCTGTTGTTTATTTGACGTTGTTGTTGTCGTTGTTCTTGTTTATTTGACGTTGTTGTTGTTGTTGTTGTTTTTGTTGTTTATTTGACGTTGTTGTTGTTGTTATTTATTTGACGTTGTTGTTGTTGTTGTTGTTGTTTATTTGACGTTGTTGTTGTTGTTCATTTGACGTTGTTGTTGTTGTTGTTTATTTGACATTGTTGTTGTTGTTGACGTTGTTGTTGTTGTTTATTTGACATTGTTGTTGTTATTGGTGTTGTTGTTTATTTGACGTTGTTGTTGTTGTTGTTTATTTGACGGTGTTTTAGTTGTTGTTGTTTATTTGACGTTGTTGTTGTTGTTTATTTGACATTGTTGTTGTTGACATTGTTGTTGTTGTTTATTTGACGTAGTTGTTGTTGTTGACGTTGTTGTTGTTGTTGTTTATTTGACGTTTTTGTTGTTGTTGATGTTGTTGTTGTTGTTTATTTGATGTTGTTGTTGTTGTTGTTTATTTGACGTTGTTGTTGTTGTTATTGTTGTTGTTTATTTGACGTTGTTGTTGTTGTTTATTTGATGTTGTTGTTGTTGTTTATTTGACATTATTGTTGTTGTTGACGTTGTTGTTGTTGTTGTTTATTTGACATTGTTGTTGTTGTTGTTGTTTATTTGACGTTGTTGTTGTTGTTTATTTGACGTAGTTGTTGTTATTGACATTGTTGTTGTTGTTTATTTGACGTTTTTGTTGTTGTTGATGTTGTTGTTGTTGTTGTTTATTTGACGTTGTTGTTATTGTCTATTTGACGTTGTTGTTGTTGTTTATTTGACGTTGTTGTTGTTGTTATTGTTGTTGTTTATTTGACGTTGTTATTGTTGTTTATTTGATGTTATTGTTGTTGTTGTTGTTTATTTGACGTTGGTGTTGGTGTTGTTTATTTGACGTTGTTGTTGTTATTTATTTGACGTTGTTGTTGTTATTGTTTATTAGACGTTGTTGTTGTTGTTGTTGTTGTTGTTTATTTGACGTTGTTATTGTTGTTTATTTGACGTTGTTGTTATTGTTGTTGTTTATTTGACGTTGTTGTTGTTGTTGTTGTTGTTTATTGGACGTCGTTGTTGACGTTGTTGTTGTTGTTTATTTGACGTTGTTGTTGTTGACGTTGTTGTTGTTGTTATTGTTATTTATTTGACGTTGTTGTTGTTGTTGTTTATTTGACGTTGTTGTTGTTGTTTATTTGACGTTGTCGTTGTTGTTTATTTGACGTTGTTGTTGTCGTTGTTGTTGTTTATTTGACGTTGTTGTTGTTGTTTATTTGACGTTGTTGTTGTTGTTGTTATATATTTGACGTTGTTGTTGTTGTTATTGTTTATTTGACGTTGTTGTTGTTGTTTATTTGACGTTGTTGTTGTTGTTGACGTTGTTGTTATTGTTGTTGTTTATTTGTCGTTTTTGTTGTTGTTGATGTTGTTGTTGTTTTTGTAGTTCTTTATTTGACGTTGTTGTTGTTTATTTGACGTTGTTGTTGTTGTTGTTTATTTAACGTTGTTGTTGTTGTTTATTTGACGTTGTTGTTGTTTATTTGACGTTGTTGTTGTTATTTATTTGACGTTGTTGTTGTTGATTATTTGACATTGTTGTTGTTGTTGTTGTTGTTTATTTGACGTTGTTGTTGTTGTTTATTTGACGTTGTTGTTGTTGACGTTGTTATTGTTGTTTATTTGACGTTGTTGTTGTTGTTTATTTGACGTAGTTGTTGTTGTTGACGTTGTTGTTGTTGTTGTTGTTGTTGTTGACGTTGTTGTTGTTTATTTGACGTTGTTGTTGTTGTTGACGTTGTTGTTGTTGTTGTTGTTTATTTGACGTTGTTATTGTTGTTGCTGTTGTTTATTTGACGTTGTTGTTGTCGTTGTTGTTGTTTATTTGACGTTGTTGTTGTTGTTGTTATTTTTGTTGTTTATTTGACGTTGTTGTTGTTGTTATTTATTTGACGTTGTTGTTGTTTATTTGACGTTGTTGTTGTTGTTCATTTGACGTTGTTGTTGTTGTTTATTTGACATTGTTGTTGTTGTTGACGTTGTTGTTGTTGTTTATTTGACATTGTTGTTGTTGTTGCTGTTGTTGTTTATTTGACGTTGTTGTTGTTGTTGTTTATTTGACGTTGTTTTAGTTGTTGTTGTTTATTTGGCGTTGTTGTTGTTGTTTATTTGACATTGTTGTTGTTGACATTGTTGTTGTTGTTTATTTGACGTAGTTGTTGTTGTTGACGTTGTTGTTGTTGTTTATTTGACGTTTTTGTTGTTGTTGATGTTGTTGTTGTTGTTTATTTGACGTTTTTGTTGTTGTTGATGTTGTTGTTGTTGTTTATTTGATGTTGTTGTTGTTGTTGTTTATTTGACGTTGTTGTTGTTGTTATTGTTGTTGTTTATTTGACGTTGTTGTTGTTGTTTATTTGATGTTGTTGTTGTTGTTTATTTGACATTATTGTTGTTGTTGACGTTGTTGTTGTTGTTGTTGTTTATTTGACATTGTTGTTGTTGTTGTTGTTTATTTGACGTTGTTGTTGTTGTTTATTTGACGTAGTTGTTGTTGTTGACATTGTTGTTGTTGTTGTTGTTTATTTGAAGTTTTTGTTGTTGTTGACGTTGTTGTTGTTGTTGTTTATTTGACGTTGTTGTTATTGTCTATTTGACGTTGTTGTTGTTGTTTATTTGACGTTGTTGTTGTTGTTATTGTTGTTGTTTATTTGACGTTGTTATTGTTGTTTATTTGATGTTATTGTTGTTGTTGTTGTTTATTTGACGTTGGTGTTGGTGTTGTTTATTTGACGTTGTTGTTGTTATTTATTTGACGTTGTTGTTGTTATTGTTTATTAGACGTTGTTGTTGTTGTTGTTGTTGTTGTTTATTTGACGTTGTTATTGTTGTTTATTTGACGTTGTTGTTATTGTTGTTGTTTATTTGACGTTGTTGTTGTTGTTGTTTATTGGACGTTGTTGTTGACGTTGTTGTTGTTGTTTATTTGACGTTGTTGTTGTTGACGTTGTTGTTGTTGTTATTGTTATTTATTTGACGTTGTTGTTGTTGTTGTTTATTTGACGTTGTTGTTGTTGTTTATTTGACGTTGTTGTTGTTGTTTATTTGACGTTGTTGTTGTCGTTGTTGTTGTTTATTTGACGTTGTTGTTGTTGTTTATTTGACGTTGTTGTTGTTGTTGTTATATATTTGACGTTGTTGTTGTTGTTATTGTTTATTTGACGTTGTTGTTGTTGTTGTTTATTTGACGTTGTTGTTGTTGTTGACGTTGTTGTTATTGTTGTTGTTTATTTGTCGTTTTTGTTGTTGTTGATGTTGTTGTTGTTTTTGTAGTTCTTTATTTGACGTTGTTGTTGTTTATTTGACGTTGTTGTTGTTGTTTATTTAACGTTGTTGTTGTTGTTTATTTGACGTTGTTGTTGTTTATTTGACGTTGTTGTTGTTATTTATTTGACGTTGTTGTTGTTGTTTATTTGACATTGTTGTTGTTGTTGTTGTTTATTTGACGTTGTTGTTGTTGTTTATTTGAAGTTGTTGTTGTTGACGTTGTTATTGTTGTTTATTTGACGTTGTTGTTGTTGTTTATTTGACGTAGTTGTTGTTGTTGACGTTGTTGTTGTTGTTGTTGTTGTTGACGTTGTTGTTGTTTATTTGACGTTGTTGTTGTTGTTGACGTTGTTGTTGTTGTTGTTGTTTATTTGACGTTGTTATTGTTGTTGCTGTTGTTTATTTGACGTTGTTGTTGTCGTTGTTGTTGTTTATTTGACGTTGTTGTTGTTGTTGTTGTTTTTGTTGTTTATTTGACGTTGTTGTTGTTGTTATTTATTTGACGTTGTTGTTGTTGTTGTTTATTTGACGTTGTTGTTGTTGTTCATTTGACGTTGTTGTTGTTGTTTATTTGACATTGTTGTTGTTTATTTGACATTGTTGTTGTTGTTGCTGTTGTTGTTTATTTGACGTTGTTGTTGTTGTTGTTTATTTGACGTTGTTTTAGTTGTTGTTGTTTATTTGGCGTTGTTGTTGTTGTTTATTTGACATTGTTGTTGTTGACATTGTTGTTGTTGTTTATTTGACGTAGTTGTTGTTGTTGACGTTGTTGTTGTTGTTGTTTATTTGATGTTTTTGTTGTTGTTGATGTTGTTGTTGTTGTTTATTTGATGTTGTTGTTGTTGTTGTTTATTTGACGTTGTTGTTGTTGTTATTGTTGTTGTTTATTTGACGTTGTTGTTGTTGTTGTTTATTTGATGTTGTTGTTGTTGTTTATTTGACATTATTGTTGTTGTTGACGTTGTTGTTGTTGTTGTTGTTTATTTGACATTGTTGTTGTTGTTGTTGTTTATTTGACGTTGTTGTTTTTGACGTTATTGTTGTTGTTGTTTATTTGACGTAGTTGTTGTTGTTGACGTTGTTGTTGTTATTATTTGTTTATTTAACGATTTTGTTGTTGTTGTTGTTGTTGTTTATTTGATGTTGTTGTTATTGTTGTTTATTTGACGTTGTTGTTGTTGTTGACGTTGTTGTTGTTGTTGTTGTTTATTTGACGTTGTTATTGTTGTTGTTGTTGTTTATTTGACGTTGTTGTTGTCGTTGTTGTTATTTATTTGACGTTGTTGTTGTTGTTGTTTATTTGACTGTGTTGTTGTTGTTATTTAAATGACGTTGTTGTTGTTGTTGTTTATTTGACATTGTTGTTGTTGTTGTTTATTTGACGTTGTTGTTGTTGTTGTTTATTTGACATTGTTGTTGTTGTTTATTTGACATTATTGTTGTTGTTGTTGTTGACGTTGTTGTTGTTGTTTATTTGACATTGTTATTGTTGGTGTTGGTGTTGTTGTTTATTTGGCATAGTTGTTGTTGTTGACGTTGTTGTTGTTGTTGTTGTTGTTTATTTGACGTTTTTGTTGTTGTTGATGTTGTTGTTGTTGTTGTTGTTTATTTGACGTTGTTGTTATTGTTTATTTGACGTTGTTGTTGTTGTTTATTTGACGTTGTTGTTGTGGTTATTATTGTTGTTTATTTGACGTTGTTGTTGTTGTTTATTTGATGTTGATGTTGTTGTTTATTTGACGTTGGTGTTGTTATTGTTTATTTGACGTTGTTGTTGTTGTTATTTATTTGACGTTGTTGTTGTTGTTATTGTTTATTTGACGTTGTTGCTGTTGTTGTTGTTGTTGTTTATTTGACGTTGTTATTGTTGTTTATTTGACGTTGTTTTTGTTATTTGACGTTGTTGTTGTTGTTGTTGTTGCTTATTTGACGTTGTTGTTATTGTTGTTGTTTATTTGACGTTGTTGTTGCTGTTAGTTATTTGACGTTGTTGTTGTTGTTGTTTATTTGACGTTGTTGTTGTTGTTTATTTGACGTTGTTGTTGTTGTTTATTTGACGTTGTTGTTGTTGTTGACGTTGTTGTTGTTGTTGTTTATTTGACGTTGTTATTGTTGTTGCTGTTGTTTATTTGACGTTGTTGTTGTCGTTGTTGTTGTTTATTTGACGTTGTTGTTGTTGTTGTTGTTTTTGTTGTTTATTTGACGTTGTTGTTGTTGTTATTTATTTGACGTTGTTGTTGTTGTTGTTGTTTATTTGACGTTGTTGTTGTTGTTCATTTGACGTTGTTGTTGTTGTTGTTTATTTGACATTGTTGTTGTTGTTGACGTTGTTGTTGTTGTTTATTTGACATTGTTGTTGTTATTGGTGTTGTTGTTTATTTGACGTTGTTGTTGTTGTTGTTTATTTGACGTTGTTTTAGTTGTTGTTGTTTATTTGACGTTGTTGTTGTTGTTTATTTGCAATTGTTGTTGTTGACATTGTTGTTGTTGTTTATTTGACGTAGTTGTTGTTGTTGACGTTGTTGTTGTTGTTGTTTATTTGACGTTTTTGTTGTTGTTGATGTTGTTGTTGTTTATTTGATGTTGTTGTTGTTGTTGTTTATTTGACGTTGTTGTTGTTGTTATTGTTGTTGTTTATTTGACGTTGTTGTTGTTGTTTATTTGATGTTGTTGTTGTTGTTTATTTGACATTATTGTTGTTGTTGACGTTGTTGTTGTTGTTGTTGTTTATTTGACATTGTTGTTGTTGTTGTTGTTTATTTGACGTTGTTGTTGTTGTTTATTTGACGTAGTTGTTGTTGTTGACATTGTTGTTGTTGTTTATTTGACGTTTTTGTTGTTGTTGATGTTGTTGTTGTTGTTGTTTATTTGACGTTGTTGTTATTGTCTATTTGACGTTGTTGTTGTTGTTTATTTGACGTTGTTGTTGTTGTTATTGTTGTTGTTTATTTGACGTTGTTATTGTTGTTTATTTGATGTTATTGTTGTTGTTGTTGTTTATTTGACGTTGGTGTTGGTGTTGTTTATTTGACGTTGTTGTTGTTATTTATTTGACGTTGTTGTTGTTATTGTTTATTAGACGTTGTTGTTGTTGTTGTTGTTGTTGTTGTTTATTTGACGTTGTTATTGTTGTTTATTTGACGTTGTTGTTATTGTTGTTGTTTATTTGACGTTGTTGTTGTTGTTGTTTATTGGACGTTGTTGTTGACGTTGTTGTTGTTGTTGTTTATTTGACGTTGTTGTTGTTGACGTTGTTGTTGTTGTTATTGTTATTTATTTGACGTTGTTGTTGTTGTTGTTTATTTGACGTTGTTGTTGTTGTTTATTTGACGTTGTTGCTGTTGTTGTTGTTGTTGTTTATTTGACGTTGTTATTGTTGTTTATTTGACGTTGTTTTTGTTATTTGACGTTGTTGTTGTTGTTGTTGTTGCTTATTTGACGTTGTTGTTATTGTTGTTGTTTATTTGACGTTGTTGTTGCTGTTAGTTATTTGACGTTGTTGTTGTTGTTGTTTATTTGACGTTGTTGTTGTTGTTTATTTGACGTTGTTGTTGTTGTTTATTTGACGTTGTTGTTGTTGTTGACGTTGTTGTTGTTGTTGTTTATTTGACGTTGTTATTGTTGTTGCTGTTGTTTATTTGACGTTGTTGTTGTCGTTGTTGTTGTTTATTTGACGTTGTTGTTGTTGTTGTTGTTTTTGTTGTTTATTTGACGTTGTTGTTGTTGTTATTTATTTGACGTTGTTGTTGTTGTTGTTGTTTATTTGACGTTGTTGTTGTTGTTCATTTGACGTTGTTGTTGTTGTTGTTTATTTGACATTGTTGTTGTTGTTGACGTTGTTGTTGTTGTTTATTTGACATTGTTGTTGTTATTGGTGTTGTTGTTTATTTGACGTTGTTGTTGTTGTTGTTTATTTGACGTTGTTTTAGTTGTTGTTGTTTATTTGACGTTGTTGTTGTTGTTTATTTGCAATTGTTGTTGTTGACATTGTTGTTGTTGTTTATTTGACGTAGTTGTTGTTGTTGACGTTGTTGTTGTTGTTGTTTATTTGACGTTTTTGTTGTTGTTGATGTTGTTGTTGTTTATTTGATGTTGTTGTTGTTGTTGTTTATTTGACGTTGTTGTTGTTGTTATTGTTGTTGTTTATTTGACGTTGTTGTTGTTGTTTATTTGATGTTGTTGTTGTTGTTTATTTGACATTATTGTTGTTGTTGACGTTGTTGTTGTTGTTGTTTATTTGACATTGTTGTTGTTGTTGTTGTTTATTTGACGTTGTTGTTGTTGTTTATTTGACGTAGTTGTTGTTGTTGACATTGTTGTTGTTGTTTATTTGACGTTTTTGTTGTTGTTGATGTTGTTGTTGTTGTTGTTTATTTGACGTTGTTGTTATTGTCTATTTGACGTTGTTGTTGTTGTTTATTTGACGTTGTTGTTGTTGTTATTGTTGTTGTTTATTTGACGTTGTTATTGTTGTTTATTTGATGTTATTGTTGTTGTTGTTGTTTATTTGACGTTGGTGTTGGTGTTGTTTATTTGACGTTGTTGTTGTTATTTATTTGACGTTGTTGTTGTTATTGTTTATTAGACGTTGTTGTTGTTGTTGTTGTTGTTGTTGTTTATTTGACGTTGTTATTGTTGTTTATTTGACGTTGTTGTTATTGTTGTTGTTTATTTGACGTTGTTGTTGTTGTTGTTTATTGGACGTTGTTGTTGACGTTGTTGTTGTTGTTGTTTATTTGACGTTGTTGTTGTTGACGTTGTTGTTGTTGTTATTGTTATTTATTTGACGTTGTTGTTGTTGTTGTTTATTTGACGTTGTTGTTGTTGTTTATTTGACGTTGTTGTTGTTGTTTATTTGACGTTGTTGTTGTCGTTGTTGTTGTTTATTTGACGTTGTTGTTGTTGTTTATTTGACGTTGTTGTTGTTGTTGTTATATATTTGACGTTGTTGTTGTTGTTATTGTTTATTTGACGTTGTTGTTGTTGTTGTTGTTTATTTGACGTTGTTGTTGTTGTTGACGTTGTTGTTATTGTTGTTGTTTATTTGTCGTTTTTGTTGTTGTTGATGTTGTTGTTGTTTTTGTAGTTCTTTATTTGACGTTGTTGTTGTTTATTTGACGTTGTTGTTGTTTACTTAACGTTGTTGTTGTTGTTTATTTGACGTTGTTGTTGTTGTTTATTTGACGTTGTTGTTGTTTATTTGACGTTGTTGTTGTTGTTGTTTATTTAACGTTGTTGTTGTTGTTTATTTGACGTTGTTGTTGTTTATTTGACGTTGTTGTTGTTATTTATTTGACGTTGTTGTTGTTGATTATTTGACATTGTTGTTATTGTTGTTGTTTATTTGACGTTGTTGTTGTTGTTTATTTGACGTTGTTGTTGTTGACGTTGTTGTTGTTTATTTGACGTTGTTGTTGTTGTTGACGTTGTTGTTGTTGTTGTTGTTGTTTATTTGACGTTGTTATTGTTGTTGCTGTTGTTTATTTGACGTTGTTGTTGTCGTTGTTGTTGTTTATTTGACGTTGTTGTTGTTGTTGTTATTTTTGTTGTTTATTTGACGTTGTTGTTGTTATTTATTTGACGTTGTTGTTGTTGTTGTTGTTGTTTATTTGACGTTGTTGTTGTTGTGAATTTGACGTTGTTGTTGTTGTTGTTGTTTATTTGACATTGTTGTTGTTGTTGACGTTGTTGTTGTTGTTTATTTGACATTGTTGTTGTTATTGGTGTTGTTGTTTATTTGACGTTGTTGTTGTTGTTTATTTGACGTTGTTTTAGTTGTTGTTGTTTATTTGGCGTTGTTGTTGTTGTTTATTTGACATTGTTGTTGTTGACATTGTTGTTGTTGTTTATTTGACGTAGTTGTTGTTGTTGACGTTGTTGTTGTTGTTGTTGTTTTTGACGTTTTTGTTGTGGTTGATGTTGTTGTTGTTGTTTATTTGATGTTGTTGTTGTTGTTGTTTATTTGACGTTGTTGTTGTTGTTATTGTTGTTGTTTATTTGACGTTGTTGTTGTTGTTTATTTGATGTTGTTGTTGTTGTTTATTTGACATTATTGTTGTTGTTGACGTTGTTGTTGTTGTTGTTGTTGTTTATTTGACATTGTTGTTGTTGTTGTTGTTTATTTGACGTTGTTGTTGTTGTTTATTTGACGTAGTTGTTGTTGTTGACATTGTTGTTGTTGTTGTTGTTTATTTGACGTTTTTGTTGTTGTTGATGTTGTTGTTGTTGTTTATTTGACGTTGTTGTTATTGTCTATTTGACGTTGTTGTTGTTGTTTATTTGACGTTGTTGTTGTTGTTATTGTTGTTGTTTATTTGACATTGTTATTGTTGTTTATTTGATGTTATTGTTGTTGTTGTTGTTTATTTGACGTTGGTGTTGGTGTTGTTTATTTGACGTTGTTGTTGTTATTTATTTGACGTTGTTGTTGTTATTGTTTATTAGACGTTGTTGTTGTTGTTGTTGTTGTTGTTGTTGTTTATTTGACGTTGTTATTGTTGTTTATTTGACGTTGTTGTTATTGTTGTTGTTTATTTGACGTTGTTGTTGTTGTTGTTTATTGGACGTTGTTGTTGACGTTGTTGTTGTTGTTTATTTGACGTTGTTGTTGTTGACGTTGTTGTTGTTGTTATTGTTATTTATTTGACGTTGTTGTTGTTGTTGTTTATTTGACGTTGTTGTTGTTGTTTATTTGACGTTGTTGTTGTTGTTTATTTGACGTTGTTGTTGTCGTTGTTGTTGTTTATTTGACGTTGTTGTTGTTGTTTATTTGACGTTGTTGTTGTTGTTGTTATATATTTGACGTTGTTGTTGTTGTTATTGTTTATTTGACGTTGTTGTTGTTGTTTATTTGACGTTGTTGTTGTTGTTGACGTTGTTGTTATTGTTGTTGTTTATTTGTCGTTTTTGTTGTTGTTGATGTTGTTGTTGTTTTTGTAGTTCTTTATTTGACGTTGTTGTTGTTTATTTGACGTTGTTGTTGTTGTTTATTTAACGTTGTTGTTGTTGTTTATTTGACGTTGTTGTTGTTTATTTGACGTTGTTGTTGTTATTTATTTGACGTTGTTGTTGTTTATTTGACATTGTTGTTGTTGTTGTTGTTTATTTGACGTTGTTGTTGTTGTTTATTTGAAGTTGTTGTTGTTGACGTTGTTATTGTTGTTTATTTGACGTTGTTGTTGTTGTTTATTTGACGTAGTTGTTGTTGTTGACGTTGTTGTTGTTGTTGTTGTTGTTGTTGACGTTGTTGTTGTTTATTTGACGTTGTTGTTGTTGTTGACGTTGTTGTTGTTGTTGTTGTTTATTTGACGTTGTTATTGTTGTTGCTGTTGTTTATTTGACGTTGTTGTTGTCGTTGTTGTTGTTTATTTGACGTTGTTGTTGTTGTTTTTGTTGTTTATTTGACGTTGTTGTTGTTGTTATTTATTTGACGTTGTTGTTGTTGTTGTTTATTTGACGTTGTTGTTGTTGTTCATTTGACGTTGTTGTTGTTGTTCATTTGACATTGTTGTTGTTTATTTGACATTGTTGTTGTTGTTGCTGTTGTTGTTTATTTGACGTTGTTGTTGTTGTTGTTTATTTGACGTTGTTTTAGTTGTTGTTGTTTATTTGGCGTTGTTGTTGTTGTTGTTTATTTGACATTGTTGTTGTTGTTTATTTGACGTAGTTGTTGTTGTTGACGTTGTTGTTGTTGTTGTTTATTTGACGTTTTTGTTGTTGTTGATGTTGTTGTTGTTGTTTATTTGATGTTGTTGTTGTTGTTTATTTGACGTTGTTGTTGTTGTTATTGTTGTTGTTTATTTGACGTTGTTGTTGTTGTTGTTTATTTGATGTTGTTGTTGTTGTTTATTTGACATTATTGTTGTTGTTGACGTTGTTGTTGTTGTTGTTGTTTATTTGACATTGTTGTTGTTGTTGTTGTTTATTTGACGTTGTTGTTTTTGACGTTATTGTTGTTGTTGTTTATTTGACGTAGTTGTTGTTGTTGACGTTGTTGTTGTTATTATTTGTTTATTTAACGATTTTGTTGTTGTTGTTGTTGTTGTTTATTTGATGTTGTTGTTATTGTTGTTTATTTGACGTTGTTGTTGTTGTTGACGTTGTTGTTGTTGTTGTTTATTTGACGTTGTTATTGTTGTTGTTGTTGTTTATTTGACGTTGTTGTTGTCGTTGTTATTATTTATTTGACGTTGTTGTTGTTGTTGTTTATTTGACTGTGTTGTTGTTGTTATTTAATTGACGTTGTTGTTGTTGTTGTTTATTTGACATTGTTGTTGTTGTTGTTTATTTGACGTTGTTGTTGTTGTTGTTTATTTGACATTGTTGTTGTTGTTTATTTGACATTATTGTTGTTGTTGTTGTTTATTTGACATTGTTGTTGTTGGTGTTGGTGTTGTTGTTTATTTGGCATAGTTGTTGTTGTTGACGTTGTTGTTGTTGTTGTTTATTTGACGTTTTTGTTGTTGTTGATGTTGTTGTTGTTGTTGTTGTTTATTTGACGTTGTTGTTATTGTTTATTTGACGTTGTTGTTGTTGTTTATTTGACGTTGTTGTTGTGGTTATTATTGTTGTTTATTTGACGTTGTTGTTGTTGTTTATTTGATGTTGATGTTGTTGTTTATTTGACGTTGGTGTTGTTATTGTTTATTTGACGTTGTTGTTGTTGTTATTTATTTGACGTTGTTGTTGTTGTTATTGTTTATTTGACGTTGTTGCTGTTGTTGTTGTTGTTGTTTATTTGACGTTGTTATTGTTGTTTATTTGACGTTGTTTTTGTTATTTGACGTTGTTGTTGTTGTTGTTGCTTATTTGACGTTGTTGTTATTGTTGTTGTTTATTTGACGTTGTTGTTGCTGTTAGTTATTTGACGTTGTTGTTGTTGTTGTTGTTTATTTGACGTTGTTGTTGTTGTTTATTTGACGTTGTTGTTGTTGTTTATTTGACGTTGTTGTTGTTGTTTATTTGACGTTGTTGTTGTTGTTGACGTTGTTGTTGTTGTTGTTTATTTGACGTTGTTATTGTTGTTGCTGTTGTTTATTTGACGTTGTTGTTGTCGTTGTTGTTGTTTATTTGACGTTGTTGTTGTTGTTGTTGTTGTTTTTGTTGTTTATTTGACGTTGTTGTTGTTGTTATTTATTTGACGTTGTTGTTGTTGTTGTTGTTTATTTGACGTTGTTGTTGTTGTTCATTTGACGTTGTTGTTGTTGTTGTTTATTTGACATTGTTGTTGTTGTTGACGTTGTTGTTGTTGTTTATTTGACATTGTTGTTGTTATTGGTGTTGTTGTTTATTTGACGTTGTTGTTGTTGTTGTTTATTTGACGTTGTTTTAGTTGTTGTTGTTTATTTGACGTTGTTGTTGTTGTTTATTTGACATTGTTGTTGTTGACATTGTTGTTGTTGTTTATTTGACGTAGTTGTTGTTGTTGACGTTGTTGTTGTTGTTGTTTATTTGACGTTTTTGTTGTTGTTGATGTTGTTGTTGTTGTTTATTTGATGTTGTTGTTGTTGTTGTTTATTTGACGTTGTTGTTGTTGTTATTGTTGTTGTTTATTTGACGTTGTTGTTGTTTATTTGATGTTGTTGTTGTTGTTTATTTGACATTATTGTTGTTGTTGACGTTGTTGTTGTTGTTGTTGTTTATTTGACATTGTTGTTGTTGTTGTTGTTTATTTGACGTTGTTGTTGTTGTTTATTTGACGTAGTTGTTGTTGTTGACATTGTTGTTGTTGTTTATTTGACGTTTTTGTTGTTGTTGATGTTGTTGTTGTTGTTGTTTATTTGACGTTGTTGTTATTGTCTATTTGACGTTGTTGTTGTTGTTTATTTGACGTTGTTGTTGTTGTTATTGTTGTTGTTTATTTGACGTTGTTATTGTTGTTTATTTGATGTTATTGTTGTTGTTGTTGTTTATTTGACGTTGGTGTTGGTGTTGTTTATTTGACGTTGTTGTTGTTATTTATTTGACGTTGTTGTTGTTATTGTTTATTAGACGTTGTTGTTGTTGTTGTTGTTGTTGTTTATTTGACGTTGTTATTGTTGTTTATTTGACGTTGTTGTTATTGTTGTTGTTTATTTGACGTTGTTGTTGTTGTTGTTGTTTATTGGACGTCGTTGTTGACGTTGTTGTTGTTGTTGTTTATTTGACGTTGTTGTTGTTGACGTTGTTGTTGTTGTTATTGTTATTTATTTGACGTTGTTGTTGTTGTTTATTTGACGTTGTTGTTGTCGTTGTTGTTGTTTATTTGACGTTGTTGTTGTTGTTTATTTGACGTTGTTGTTGTTGTTGTTATATATTTGACGTTGTTGTTGTTGTTTATTTGACGTTGTTGTTGTTGTTATTGTTGTTGTTTATTTGTCGTTTTTGTTGTTGTTGATGTTGTTGTTGTTTTTGTAGTTCTTTATTTGACGTTGTTGTTGTTTATTTGACGTTGTTGTTGTTGTTGTTTATTTAACGTTGTTGTTGTTGTTTATTTGACGTTGTTGTTGTTTATTTGACGTTGTTGTTGTTATTTATTTGACGTTGTTGTTGTTGATTATTTGACATTGTTGTTGTTGTTGTTGTTGTTTATTTGACGTTGTTGTTGTTGTTTATTTGACGTTGTTGTTGTTGACGTTGTTATTGTTGTTTATTTGACGTTGTTGTTGTTGTTTATTTGACGTAGTTGTTGTTGTTGACGTTGTTGTTGTTGTTGTTGTTGTTGACGTTGTTGTTGTTTATTTGACGTTGTTGTTGTTGTTGACGTTGTTGTTGTTGTTGTTGTTTATTTGACGTTGTTATTGTTGTTGCTGTTGTTTATTTGACGTTGTTGTTGTCGTTGTTGTTGTTTATTTGACGTTGTTGTTGTTGTTGTTATTTTTGTTGTTTATTTGACGTTGTTGTTGTTGTTATTTATTTGACGTTGTTGTTGTTTATTTGACGTTGTTGTTGTTGTTCATTTGACGTTGTTGTTGTTGTTTATTTGACATTGTTGTTGTTGTTGACGTTGTTGTTGTTGTTTATTTGACATTGTTGTTGTTGTTGCTGTTGTTGTTTATTTGACGTTGTTGTTGTTGTTGTTTATTTGACGTTGTTTTAGTTGTTGTTGTTTATTTGGCGTTGTTGTTGTTGTTTATTTGACATTGTTGTTGTTGACATTGTTGTTGTTGTTTATTTGACGTAGTTGTTGTTGTTGACGTTGTTGTTGTTGTTGTTTATTTGACGTTTTTGTTGTTGTTGATGTTGTTGTTGTTGTTTATTTGATGTTGTTGTTGTTGTTGTTTATTTGACGTTGTTGTTGTTGTTATTGTTGTTGTTTATTTGACGTTGTTGTTGTTGTTTATTTGATGTTGTTGTTGTTGTTTATTTGACATTATTGTTGTTGTTGACGTTGTTGTTGTTGTTGTTTATCTGACATTGTTGTTGTTGTTGTTGTTTATTTGACGTTGTTGTTGTTGTTTATTTGACGTAGTTGTTGTTGTTGACATTGTTGTTGTTGTTGTTGTTTATTTGACGTTTTTGTTGTTGTTGATGTTGTTGTTGTTGTTGTTGTTTATTTGACGTTGTTGTTATTGTCTATTTGACGTTGTTGTTGTTGTTGTTTATTTGACGTTGTTGTTGTTGTTATTGTTGTTGTTTATTTGACGTTGTTATTGTTGTTTATTTGATGTTGTTGTTGTTGTTGTTTATTTGACGTTGGTGTTGGTGTTGTTTATTTGACGTTGTTGTTATTTATTTGACGTTGTTGTTGTTATTGTTTATTAGATGTTGTTGTTGTTGTTGTTTATTTGACGTTGTTATTGTTGTTTATTTGACGTTGTTGTTATTGTTGTTGTTTATTTGACGTTGTTGTTGTTGTTGTTTATTGGACGTTGTTGTTGACGTTGTTGTTGTTGTTGTTTATTTGACGTTGTTGTTGTTGACGTTGTTGTTGTTGTTATTGTTATTTATTTGACGTTGTTGTTGTTGTTGTTGTTTATTTGACGTTGTTGTTGTTGTTTATTTGACGTTGTTGTTGTTGTTTATTTGACGTTGTTGTTGTCGTTGTTGTTGTTTATTTGACGTTGTTGTTATTGTTTATTTGACGTTGTTGTTGTTGTTGTTGTTATATATTTGACGTTGTTGTTGTTGTTATTGTTTATTTGACGTTGTTGTTGTTTATTTGACGTTGTTGTTGTTGTTGACGTTGTTGTTATTGTTGTTGTTTATTTGTCGTTTTTGTTGTTGTTGATGTTGTTGTTGTTTTTGTAGTTCTTTATTTGACGTTGTTGTTGTTTATTTGACGTTGTTGTTGTTGTTTATTTGACGTTGTTGTTGTTGTTTATTTGACGTTGTTGTTGTCGTTGTTGTTGTTTATTTGACGTTGTTGTTGTTGTTGTTTATTTGATGTTGTTGTTGTTGTTGTTATATATTTGACGTTGTTGTTGTTGTTATTGTTTATTTGACGTTGTTGTTGTTGTTTATTTAACGTTGTTGTTGTTGTTTATTTGACGTTGTTGTTGTTTATTTGACGTTGTTGTTGTTATTTATTTGACGTTGTTGTTGTTGTTTATTTGACATTGTTGTTGTTGTTGTTGTTGTTTATTTGACGTTGTTGTTGTTGTTTATTTGACGTTGTTGTTGTTGACGTTGTTATTGTTGTTTATTTGACGTTGTTGTTGTTGTTTATTTGACGTAGTTGTTGTTGTTGACGTTGTTGTTGTTGTTGTTGTTGTTGTTTATTTGACGTTGTTGTTGTTGTTTATTTGACGTTGTTGTTGTTCACGTTGTTGTTGTTGTTGTTGTTGTTGTTTATTTGACGTTGTTGTTGTTGTTTATTTGACGTTGTTGTTGTTGTTTATTTGACGTTGTTGTTGTTGTTTATTTGACGGTGTTGTTGTTGTTTATTTGACGTCGTTGTTGTTGTTGTTTATTTGACGTTGTTGTTGTTGACGTTGTTGTTGTTTATTTGACGTGGTTGTTGTTGTTGACATAGTTGTTGTTGTTGTTGTTTATTTCACGTTGTTGATGTTGTTAACGTTGTTGTTTATTTGACGTTGTTTTAGATGTTGTTGTTTATTTGACGTTGTTGTTGTTTATTTGACATTGTTGTTGTTGTTGACGTTGTTGTTGTTGTTGTTGTTTATTTGACATTGTTGTTGTTGTTGACGTTGTTGGTGTTGTTGTTTATTTGACGTTGTTTTAGTTGTTGTTGTTTATTTGACGTTGTTGTTGTTGTTGTTGTTTATTTGACGTTTTTGTTATTGACATTGTTGTTATTGTTGTTTATATGACGTTGTTGTTGTTGTTGTTTATTTGACATAGTTGTTGTTGTTGACATTGTTGTTGTTGTTTATTTGACGTTTTTGTTGTTGTTGATGTTGTTGTTGTTGTTTATTTGACGTTGTTGTTATTGTTTATTTGACGTTGTTGTTGTTGTTGTTGTTTATTTGACGTTGTTGTTGTTGTTTATTTGACGTTGTTGTTTTTGTTGTTTATTTGATGTTTTTGTTGTTGTTTATTTGACGTTGGTGTTGTTGTTGTTTATTTGACGTTGTTGTTGTTATTTATTTGACGTTGTTGTTGTTATTATTGTTTATTTGACGTTGTTGCTGTTGTTGTTTATTTGACGTTGTTATTGTTGTTTATTTGAAGTTGTTTTTGTTATTTTACGTTGTTGTTGTTGTTGTTGTGTTTGTTGTTGTTGTTGCTTATTTGACGTTGTTGTTTATTTGACGTTGTTGTTGCTGTTAGTTATTTGACGTTGTTGTTGTTGTTGTTGTTGTTTATTTGACATTGTTGTTGTTGTTGTTGACGTTGTTTGTATTGTTGTTTACTTGACGTTGTTGTTATTGTTGTTGTTTATTTGACGTTGTTTTAGTTGTTGTTTATTTGACGTTGTTGTTGTTGTTTATTTGACATTGTTGTTGTTATTGACGTTGTTGTTGTTGTTTATTTGACATTGTTGTTGTTGTTGTTGACGTTGTTGGTGTTGTTGTTTATTTGACGTTGTTATTGTTGTTGTTGTTGTTTATTTGACGTTGTTTTAGTTGTTGTTGTTTATTTGACATTGTTGTTGTTGTTTATTCGACGTTGTTGTTGTTGACATTGTTGTTGTTGTTGTTGTTTATTTGACGTTGTTGTTGTTGTTTATTTGACTTAGTTGTTGTTGTTGACGTTGTTGTTGTTGTTGTTTATTTGACATTTTTGTTGGTGTTGATGTTGTTGTTGTTGTTTATTTGATGTTGTTGTTATTGTTTATTTGACATTGTTGTTGTTGACATTGTTGTTGTTGTTGTTGTTTATTTGACGTTGTTGTTGTTGTTTATTTGACTTAGTTGTTGTTGTTGACATTGTTGTTGTTGTTGTTGTTGTTGTTTATTTGACATTTTTGTTGTTGTTGATGTTGTTGTTGTTGTTGTTGTTTATTTGACGTTGTTGTTATTGTTTATTTGACGTTGTGGTTGTTTATTTGACGTTGTTGTTGTTGTTGTTATTGTTGTTGTTTATTTGACGTTGTTGTTGTTGTTGTTGTTGTTTATTTGATGTTGTTGTTGTTTATTTGACGTTGGTGTTGTTGTTGTTGTTTATTTGATGTTGTTATTGTTGTTATTTATTTGACGTCCTTGTTGTTGTTATTGTTTATTTTACGTTGTTGTTGTTGTTATTGTTTATTTGACGTTTTTATTATTGTTTATTTGACATTGTTTTTGTTATTTGACGTTGTTGTTGTTGTATTTGTTGTTGTTGATGTTGTTGCTTATTTGACGTTGTTGTTATTGTTGTTGTTTATTTGACGTTGTTGTTGCTGTTGTTTATTTGACGTTGTTGTTGTTGTTTATTTGATGTTGTTGTTGTTTATTTGACGTTATTGTTGTTATTGACGTTGTTGTTGTTGTTGTTTATTTGACGTTGTTGCTGTTGTTTATTTGACGTTGTTGTTGTCGTTGTTGTTCTTTATTTGACGTTGTTGTTGTTGTTTGTTTGACGTTGTTGTTGTTGTTATATATTTGACGTTGTTGTTGTTGTTATTGTTTATTTGACGTTGTTGTTGTTGTTTATTTGAAGTTGTTGTTGTTGTTGTTGACGTTGTTGTTATTGTTGTTGACGTTGTTGTTGTTGTTGTTTATTTGACGTTGTTGTTGTTGTTATTGTTTATTTGACGTTGTTATTGTTATTTATTTGACGTTGTTGTTGTTGTTGTTGTTGTTCATTTGACGTTGTTGTTGTGGTTGTTATTTATTTGACGTTGTTGTTGTTGTTGTTTATTTGACGTTGTTGTTGTTGTTTATTTGACGTTGTTGTTGTTATTTATTTGACGTTGTTGTTGTTGTTGTTTATTGGACATTGTTGTTGTTGTTGTTGTTTATTTGACGTTGTTGTTGTTGTTTATTTGACGTTGTTGTTGTTGTTTATTTGACGTTGTTGTTGTTGACGTTATTGTTGTTGTTGTTGTTTATTTGACGTAGTTGTTGTTGTTGACGTTGTTGTTGTTATTATTTGTTTATTTAACGATTTTGTTGTTGTTGTTGTTGTTGTTGTTTATTTGATGTTGTTGTTATTGTTGTTTATTTGACGTTGTTGTTGTTGTTGACGTTGTTGTTGTTGTTGTTTATTTGACGTTGTTATTGTTGTTGCTGTTGTTTATTTGACGTTGTTGTTGTCGTTGTTGTTATTTATTTGACGTTGTTGTTGTTGTTGTTTATTTGACGTTGTTGTTGTTGTTATTTATTTGACGTTGTTGTTGTTGTTGTTTATTTGACATTGTTGTTGTTGTTGTTTATTTGACGTTGTTGTTGTTGTTGTTGTTTATTTGACATTGTTGTTGTTGTTTATTTGACATTATTGTTGTTGTTGTTGTTGACGTTGTTGTTGTTGTTTATTTGACATTGTTGTTGTTGGTGTTGGTGTTGTTGTTTATTTGACGTTGTTGTTGTTGTTGATGTTGTTGTTGTTGTTGTTGTTGTTTATTTGACGTTGTTGTTATTGTTTATTTGACGTTGTTGTTGTTGTTTATTTGACGTTGTTGTTGTGGTTATTATTGTTGTTTATTTGACGTTGTTGTTGTTGTTGTTTATTTGATGTTGATGTTGTTGTTTATTTGACGTTGGTGTTGTTATTGTTTATTTGACGTTGTTGTTGTTGTTATTTATTTGACGTTGTTGTTGTTGTTATTGTTTATTCGACGTTGTTGCTGTTGTTGTTGTTGTTTATTTGACGTTGTTATTGTTGTTTATTTGACGTTGTTTTTGTTATTTGACGTTGTTGTTGTTGTTGCTTATTTGACGTTGTTGTTATTGTTGTTGTTTATTTGACGTTGTTGTTGCTGTTAGTTATTTGACGTTGTTGTTGTTGTTTATTTGACGTTGTTGTTGTTGTTTATTTGACGTTGTTGTTGTTGACGTTGTTGTTGTTGTTGTTTATTTGACATTGTTATTGTTGTTGCTGTTGTTTATTTGACGTTGTTGTTGTCGTTGTTGTTGTTGTTTATTTGACGTTGTTGTTGTTGTTGTTTTAGTTGTTTATTTGACGTTGTTGTTGTTCTTATTTATTTGACGTTGTTGTTGTTGTTGTTTATTTGACGTTGTTGTTGTTGTTCATTTGACGTTGTTGTTGTTGTTTATTTGACATTGTTGTTGTTGTTGACGTTGTTGTTGTTGTTTATTTGACATTGTTGTTGTTGTTGGTGTTGTTGTTTATTTGACGTTGTTGTTGTTGTTGTTGTTTATTTGATGTTGTTTTAGTTGTTGTTGTTTATTTGGCGTTGTTGTTGTTGTTTATTTGACATTGTTGTTGTTGACATTGTTGTTGTTGTTTATTTGACGTAGTTGTTGTTGTTGACGTTGTTGTTGTTGTTGTTTATTTGACGTTTTTGTTGTTGTTGTTGATGTTGTTGTTGTTGTTGTTTATTTGATGTTGTTGTTGTTGTTGTTTATTTGACGTTGTTGTTGTTGTTATTGTTGTTGTTTATTTGACGTTGTTGTTGTTGTTTATTTGATGTTGTTGTTGTTGTTGTTTATTTGACATTATTGTTGTTGTTGACGTTGTTGTTTTTGTTGTTGTTTATTTGACATTGTTGTTGTTGTTGTTGTTTATTTGACGTTGTTGTTGTTGTTTATTTGACGTAGTTGTTGTTGTTGACATTGTTGTTGTTGTTGTTGTTTATTTGACATTTTTGTTGTTGTTGATGTTGTTGTTGTTGTTGTTTATTTGACGTTGTTGTTATTGTCTATTTGACGTTGTTGTTGTTTATTTGACGTTGTTGTTGTTATTGTTGTTGTTTATTTGACGTTGTTATTGTTGTTTATTTGATGTTGTTGTTGTTGTTGTTGTTTATTTGACGTTGGTGTTGGTGTTGTTTATTTGACGTTGTTGTTGTTATTTATTTGACGTTGTTGTTGTTATTGTTTATTAGACGTTGTTGTTGTTGTTGTTTATTTGACGTTGTTATTGTTGTTTATTTGACGTTGTTGTTATTGTTGTTGTTTATTTGACGTTGTTGTTGTTGTTGTTTATTGGACGTTGTTGTTGACGTTGTTGTTGTTGTTTATTTGATGTTGTTGTTGTTGACGTTGTTGTTGTTGTTATTGTTATTTATTTGACGTTGTTGTTGTTGTTGTTTATTTGACGTTGTTGTTGTTGTTTATTTGACGTTGTTGTTGTTGTTTATTTGACGTTGTTGTTGTCGTTGTTGTTGTTTATTTGACGTTGTTGTTGTTGTTTATTTGACGTTGGTGTTGTTGTTGTTGTTATATATTTGACGTTGTTGTTGTTGTTATTGTTTATTTGACGTTGTTGTTGTTGTTTATTTGACGTTGTTGTTGTTGTTGACGTTGTTGTTATTGTTGTTGTTTATTTGTCGTTTTTGTTGTTGTTGATGTTGTTGTTGTTTTTGTAGTTCTTTATTTGACGTTGTTGTTGTTTATTTGACGTTGTTGTTTTTTATTTGACGTTGTTGTTGTTGTTGTTTATTTGACGTTGTTGTTGTCGTTGTTGTTGTTTATTTGACGTTGTTGTTGTTGTTGTTTATTTGATGTTGTTGTTGTTGTTGTTATATATTTGACGTTGTTGTTGTTGTTATTGTTTATTTGACGTTGTTGTTGTTGTTTATTTGACGTTGTTGTTGTTGTTGACGTTGTTGTTATTGTTGTTGTTGTTGTTTATTTGTCGTTTTTGTTGTTGTTGATGTTGTTGTTGTTTTTGTAGTTCTTTATTTGACGTTGTTGTTGTTTATTTGACGTTGTTTTTGTTGTTGTTGTCTATTTGACGTTGTTGTTGTTGTTATTGTTGTTATTGTTGTTGTTGTTATTTATTTGACGTTGTTGTTGTTATTTATTTGACGTTGTTGTTGTTGTTGTTTATTTGACGTTGTTGTTGTTGTTATTGTTTATTTGACGTTGTTGTTGTTATTGTTGTTTATTTGACGTTGTTGTTGTTATTTATTTAACGTTGTTGTTGTTGTTGTTTATTTGACATTGTTGTTGTTGTTGTTGTTGTTTATTTGACGTTGTTGTCGTTGTTGTTTATTTGATGTTGTTGTTATTGACATTGTTGTTGTTGTTGTTTATATGACGTTGTTATTGTTGTTGTTTATTTGACATAGTTGTTGTTGTTGACGTTGTTGTTGTTGTTGTTTATTTGACGTTTTTGTTGTTGCTGATGTTGTTGTTGTTGTTTATTTGACGTTGTTATTATTGTTTATTTGACGTTGTTGTTGTTGTTGTTGTTTATTTGACGTTGTTGTTGTTGTTGTTATTTATTTGACGTTGTTGTTGTTGTTGTTTATTTGACGTTGTTGTTGTTGTTGTTGTTATTTATTTGACGTTGTTGTTGTTGTTGTTTATTTGACATTGTTGTTGTTGTTGTTGTTGTTTATTTGACGTTGTTGTTGTTGTTTATTTGACGTTGTTGTTGTTGACGTTATTGTTGTTGTTGTTGTTTATTTGACATAGTTGTTGTTGTTGACGTTGTTGTTGTTATTATTTGTTTATTTAACGATTTTGTTGTTGTTGTTGTTGTTGTTGTTTATTTGATGTTGTTGTTATTGTTGTTTATTTGACGTTGTTGTTGTTGTTGACGTTGTTGTTGTTGTTGTTTATTTGACGTTGTTATTGTTGTTGCTGTTGTTTATTTGACGTTGTTGTTATCGTTGTTGTTATTTATTTGACGTTGTTGTTGTTGTTGTTTATTTGACGTTGTTGTTGTTGTTGTTATTTATTTGAGGTTGTTGTTGTTGTTGTTTATTTGACATTGTTGTTGTTATTTATTTGACGTTGTTGTTGTTGTTGTTGTTTATTTGACATTGTTGTTGTTGTTTATTTGACATTATTGTTGTTGTTGTTGTTGACGTTGTTGTTGTTGTTTATTTGACATTGTTGTTGTTGGTGTTGGTGTTGTTGTTTATTTGACATAGTTGTTGTTGTTGACGTTGTTGTTGTTGTTGTTGTTTATTTGACGTTTTTGTTGTTGTTGATGTTGTTGTTGTTGTTGTTTATTTGACGTTGTTGTTATTGTTTATTTGACGTTGTTGTTGTTGTTTATTTGACGTTGTTGTTGTGGTTATTATTGTTGTTTATTTGACGTTGTTGTTGTTGTTGTTTGTTTGATGTTGATGTTGTTGTTTATTTGACGTTGGTGTTGTTATTGTTTATTTGACGTTGTTGTTGTTGTTATTTATTTGACGTTGTTGTTGTTGTTATTGTTTATTTGACGTTGTTGCTGTTGTTGTTATTGTTTATTTGACGTTGTTATTATTGTTTATTTGACGTTGTTTTTGTTATTTGACGTTGTTGTTGTTGTTGTTGTTGCTTATTTGACGTTGTTGTTATTGTTGTTGTTTATTTGACGTTGTTGTTGCTGTTAGTTATCTGACGTTGTTGTTGTTGTTGTTGTTTATTTGACGTTGTTGTTGTTGTTTATTTGACGTTGTTGTTGTTGTTGTTGACGTTGTTGTTGTTGTTGTTGTTTATTTGACGTTGTTATTGTTGTTGCTGTTGTTTATTTGACGTTGTTGTTGTCGTTGTTATTGTTTATTTGACGTTGTTGTTATTGTTGTTGTTGTTGTTGTTGTTGTTTATTTGATGTTGTTGTTGTTGTTCATTTGACGTTGTTGTTGTTGTTGTTTATTTGACATTGTTGTTGTTGTTGTTTATTTGACATTGTTGTTGTTGTTGGTGTTGTTGTTTATTTGACGTTGTTTTAGTTGTTGTTGTTTATTTGGCGTTGTTGTTATTGTTTATTTGACGTAGTTGTTGTTATTGACGTTGTTGTTGTTGTTGTTTATTTGACGTTTTTGTTGTTGTTGATGTTGTTGTTGTTGTTTATTTGATGTTGTTGTTGTTGTTGTTGTTGTTTATTTGACGTTGTTGTTGTTGTTGTTTATTTGACGTTGTTGTTGTTGTTTATTTGATGTTGTTGTTGTTGTTTATTTGACATTATTGTTGTTGTTGACGTTGTCGTTGTTATTGTTGTTTATTTGACATTGTTGTTGTTGTTGTTGTTTATTTGGCGTTGTTGTTGTTGTTTATTTGACGTAGTTGTTGTTGTTGACATTGTTGTTGTTGTTGTTTATTTGACGTTTTTGTTGTTGTTGATGTTGTTGTTGTTGTTGTTTATTTGACGTTGTTGTTATTGTCTATTTGACGTTGTTGTTGTTGTTTATTTGACGTTGTTGTTGTTGTTATTGTTGTTGTTTATTTGACGATGTTATTGTTGTTTATTTGATGTTGTTGTTGTTGTTTATTTGACGTTGGTGTTGGTGTTGTTTATTTGACGTTGTTGTTGTTATTTATTTGACGTTGTTGTTGTTATTGTTTATTAGACGTTGTTGTTGTTGTTGTTGTTTATTTGACGTTGTTATTGTTGTTTATTTGACGTTGTTGTTATTGTTGTTGTTTATTTGACGTTGTTGTTGTTGTTTATTGGACGTTGTTGTTGACGTTGTTGTTGTTGTTTATTTGACGTTGTTGTTGTTGACGTTGTTGTTGTTGTTATTGTTATTTATTTGACGTTGTTGTTGTTGTTGTTTATTTGACGTTGTTGTTGTTGTTTATTTGACGTTGTTGTTGTTGTTGTTTATTTGACATTGTTGTTGTCGTTGTTGTTGTTTATTTGACGTTGTTGTTGTTGTTTATTTGACGTTGTTGTTGTTGTTATATATTTGACGTTGTTGTTGTTGTTGTTGTTTATTTGACGTTGTTGTTGTTGTTATATATTTGACGTTGTTGTTGTTGTTATTGTTTATTTGACGTTGTTGTTGTTGTTTATTTGACGTTGTTGTTGTTGTTGACGTTGTTGTTATTGTTGTTGTTTATTTGTCGTTTTTGTTGTTGTTGATGTTATTGTTGTTTTTGTAGTTCTTTATTTGACGTTGTTGTTGTTTATTTGACGTTGTTGTTGTTGTTTATTTGACGTTGTTGTTGTTGTTTATTTGACGTTGTTGTTGTCGTTGTTGTTGTTTATTTGACGTTGTTGTTGTTGTTGTTGTTTATTTGATGTTGTTGTTGTTGTTGTTGTTGTTATATATTTGACGTTGTTGTTGTTGTTATTGTTTATTTGATGTTGTTGTTGTTGTTTATTTGACGTTGTTGTTGTTGTTGACGTTGTTGTTATTGTTGTTGTTGTTGTTGTTGTTTATTTGTCGTTTTTGTTGTTGTTGATGTTGTTGTTGTTTTTGTAGTTCTTTATTTGACGTTGTTGTTGTTTATTTGACGTTGTTGTTGTTGTTGTTGTTGTTGTTTATTTTACGTTGTTGTTGTTGTTATTGTTGTTGTTGTTGTTGTTGTTTATTTAACGTTGTTGTTGTTATTTATTTGACGTTGTTGTTGTTGTTGTTGTTTATTTGACGTTGTTGTTGTTGTTGTTATTGTTTATTTGACATTGTTGTTGTTATTGTTTTTTATTTGACGTTGTTGTTGTTATTTATTTAACGTTGTTGTTGTTGTTGTTGTTTATTTGACATTGTTGTTGTTGTTGTTGTTTATTTGACGTTGTTGTTGTTGTTGTTTATTTGATGTTGTTGTTATTGACATTGTTGTTGTTGTTGTTTATATGACGTTGTTATTGTTGTTGTTTATTTGACATAGTTGTTGTTGTTGACGTTGTTGTTGTTGTTGTTTATTTGACGTTTTTGTTGTTGCTGATGTTGTTGTTGTTGTTGTTTATTTGACGTTGTTATTATTGTTTATTTGACGTTGTTGTTGTTTATTTGACGTTGTTGTTGTTGTTGTTGTTTATTTGACATTGTTGTTGTTGTTGTTTATTTGACGTTGTTGTTGTTGTTTATTTGACGTAGTTGTTGTTGTTGACATTGTTGTTGTTGTTGTTGTTTATTTGACGTTTTTGTTGTTGTTGATGTTGTTGTTGTTGTTGTTTATTTGACGTTGTTGTTATTGTCTATTTGACGTTGTTGTTGTTTATTTGACGTTGTTGTTGTTATTGTTGTTGTTTATTTGACGTTGTTATTGTTGTTTATTTGATGTTGTTGTTGTTGTTGTTTATTTGACGTTGGTGTTGGTGTTGTTTATTTGACGTTGTTGTTGTTATTTATTTGACGTTGTTGTTGTTATTGTTTATTAGACGTTGTTGTTGTTGTTGTTTATTTGACGTTGTTATTGTTGTTTATTTGACGTTGTTGTTATTGTTGTTGTTTATTTGACGTTGTTGTTGTTGTTGTTTATTGGACGTTGTTGTTGACGTTGTTGTTGTTGTTTATTTGATGTTGTTGTTGTTGACGTTGTTGTTGTTGTTATTGTTATTTATTTGACGTTGTTGTTGTTGTTGTTTATTTGACGTTGTTGTTGTTGTTTATTTGACGTTGTTGTTGTTGTTTATTTGACGTTGTTGTTGTCGTTGTTGTTGTTTATTTGACGTTGTTGTTGTTGTTTATTTGACGTTGTTGTTGTTGTTGTTATATATTTGACGTTGTTGTTGTTGTTATTGTTTATTTGACGTTGTTGTTGTTGTTTATTTGACGTTGTTGTTGTTGTTGACGTTGTTGTTATTGTTGTTGTTTATTTGTCGTTTTTGTTGTTGTTGATGTTGTTGTTGTTTTTGTAGTTCTTTATTTGACGTTGTTGTTGTTTATTTGACGTTGTTGTTGTTTATTTGACGTTGTTGTTGTTGTTGTTTATTTGACGTTGTTGTTGTCGTTGTTGTTGTTTATTTGACGTTGTTGTTGTTGTTGTTGTTTATTTGATGTTGTTGTTGTTGTTGTTATATATTTGACGTTGTTGTTGTTGTTATTGTTTATTTGACGTTGTTGTTGTTGTTTATTTGACGTTGTTGTTGTTGTTGACGTTGTTGTTATTGTTGTTGTTGTTGTTTATTTGTCGTTTTTGTTGTTGTTGATGTTGTTGTTGTTTTTGTAGTTCTTTATTTGACGTTGTTGTTGTTTATTTGACGTTGTTTTTGTTGTTGTTGTCTATTTGACGTTGTTGTTGTTGTTATTGTTGTTGTTGTTGTTGTTGTTGTTTATTTGACGTTGTTGTTGTTATTTATTTGACGTTGTTGTTGTTGTTTATTTGACGTTGTTGTTGTTGTTATTGTTTATTTGACGTTGTTGTTGTTATTGTTGTTTATTTGACGTTGTTGTTGTTATTTATTTAACGTTGTTGTTGTTGTTGTTTATTTGACATTGTTGTTGTTGTTGTTGTTGTTTATTTGACGTTGTTGTCGTTGTTGTTTATTTGATGTTGTTGTTATTGACATTGTTGTTGTTGTTGTTTATATGACGTTGTTATTGTTGTTGTTTATTTGACATAGTTGTTGTTGTTGACGTTGTTGTTGTTGTTGTTTATTTGACGTTTTTGTTGTTGCTGATGTTGTTGTTGTTGTTTATTTGACGTTGTTATTATTGTTTATTTGACGTTGTTGTTGTTGTTGTTGTTTATTTGACGTTGTTGTTGTTGTTGTTGTTATTTATTTGACGTTGTTGTTGTTGTTGTTGTTTATTTGACGTTGTTGTTGTTGTTGTTGTTATTTATTTGACGTTGTTGTTGTTGTTGTTTATTTGACATTGTTGTTGTTGTTGTTGTTGTTTATTTGACGTTGTTGTTGTTGTTTATTTGACGTTGTTGTTGTTGACGTTATTGTTGTTGTTGTTGTTTATTTGACATAGTTGTTGTTGTTGACGTTGTTGTTGTTATTATTTGTTTATTTAACGATTTTGTTGTTGTTGTTGTTGTTGTTGTTGTTGTTTATTTGATGTTGTTGTTATTGTTGTTTATTTGACGTTGTTGTTGTTGTTGACGTTGTTGTTGTTGTTGTTTATTTGACGTTGTTATTGTTGTTGCTGTTGTTTATTTGACGTTGTTGTTATCGTTGTTGTTATTTATTTGACGTTGTTGTTGTTGTTGTTTATTTGACGTTGTTGTTGTTGTTGTTATTTATTTGAGGTTGTTGTTGTTGTTGTTTATTTGACATTGTTGTTGTTATTTATTTGACGTTGTTGTTGTTGTTGTTTATTTGACATTGTTGTTGTTGTTTATTTGACATTATTGTTGTTGTTGTTGTTGACGTTGTTGTTGTTGTTTATTTGACATTGTTGTTGTTGGTGTTGGTGTTGTTGTTTATTTGACATAGTTGTTGTTGTTGACGTTGTTGTTGTTGTTGTTGTTTATTTGACGTTTTTGTTGTTGTTGATGTTGTTGTTGTTGTTGTTTATTTGACGTTGTTGTTATTGTTTATTTGACGTTGTTGTTGTTGTTTATTTGACGTTGTTGTTGTGGTTATTATTGTTGTTTATTTGACGTTGTTGTTGTTGTTGTTTGTTTGATGTTGATGTTGTTGTTTATTTGACGTTGGTGTTGTTATTGTTTATTTGACGTTGTTGTTGTTGTTATTTATTTGACGTTGTTGTTGTTGTTATTGTTTATTTGACGTTGTTGCTGTTGTTGTTATTGTTTATTTGACGTTGTTATTGTTGTTTATTTGACGTTGTTTTTGTTATTTGACGTTGTTGTTGTTGTTGTTGTTGCTTATTTGACGTTGTTGTTATTGTTGTTGTTTATTTGACGTTGTTGTTGCTGTTAGTTATCTGACGTTGTTGTTGTTGTTGTTGTTTATTTGACGTTGTTGTTGTTGTTTATTTGACGTTGTTGTTGTTGTTGTTGACGTTGTTGTTGTTGTTGTTGTTTATTTGACGTTGTTATTGTTGTTGCTGTTGTTTATTTGACGTTGTTGTTGTCGTTGTTATTGTTTATTTGACGTTGTTGTTATTGTTGTTGTTGTTGTTGTTGTTGTTGTTTATTTGACGTTGTTGTTGTTGTTCATTTGACGTTGTTGTTGTTGTTGTTTATTTGACATTGTTGTTGTTGTTGACGTTGTTGTTGTTGTTTATTTGACATTGTTGTTGTTGTTGGTGTTGTTGTTTATTTGACGTTGTTGTTGTTGTTTATTTGACGTTGTTTTAGTTGTTGTTGTTTATTTGGCGTTGTTGTTATTGTTTATTTGACGTAGTTGTTGTTATTGACGTTGTTGTTGTTGTTGTTTATTTGACGTTTTTGTTGTTGTTGATGTTGTTGTTGTTGTTTATTTGATGTTGTTGTTGTTGTTGTTGTTTATTTGACGTTGTTGTTGTTGTTGTTGTTTATTTGACGTTGTTGTTGTTGTTTATTTGATGTTGTTGTTGTTGTTTATTTGACATTATTGTTGTTGTTGACGTTGTCGTTGTTATTGTTGTTTATTTGACATTGTTGTTGTTGTTGTTGTTTATTTGACGTTGTTGTTGTTGTTTATTTGACGTAGTTGTTGTTGTTGACATTGTTGTTGTTGTTGTTTATTTGACGTTTTTGTTGTTGTTGATGTTGTTGTTGTTGTTGTTTATTTGACGTTGTTGTTATTGTCTATTTGACGTTGTTGTTGTTGTTTATTTGACGTTGTTGTTGTTGTTATTGTTGTTGTTTATTTGACGATGTTATTGTTGTTTATTTGATGTTGTTGTTGTTGTTTATTTGACGTTGGTGTTGGTGTAGTTTATTTGACGTTGTTGTTGTTATTTATTTGACGTTGTTGTTGTTATTGTTTATTAGACGTTGTTGTTGTTGTTGTTGTTTATTTGACGTTGTTATTGTTGTTTATTTGACGTTGTTGTTATTGTTGTTGTTTATTTGACGTTGTTGTTGTTGTTTATTGGACGTTGTTGTTGACGTTGTTGTTGTTGTTTATTTGACGTTGTTGTTGTTGACGTTGTTGTTGTTGTTATTGTTATTTATTTGACGTTGTTGTTGTTGTTGTTGTTTATTTGACGTTGTTGTTGTTGTTTATTTGACGTTGTTGTTGTTGTTGTTTATTTGACGTTGTTGTTGTCGTTGTTGTTGTTTATTTGATGTTGTTGTTGTTGTTTATTTGACGTTGTTGTTGTTGTTATATATTTGACGTTGTTGTTGTTGTTGTTGTTTATTTGACGTTGTTGTTGTTGTTATATATTTGACGTTGTTGTTGTTGTTATTGTTTATTTGACGTTGTTGTTGTTGTTTATTTGACGTTGTTGTTGTTGTTGACGTTGTTGTTATTGTTGTTGTTTATTTGACGTTGTTGTTGTTGTTTATTTGACGTTGTTGTTGTTGTTTATTTGACGTTGTTGTTGTTGTTTATTTGACGTTGTTGTTGTCGTTGTTGTTGTTTATTTGACGTTGTTGTTGTTGTTGTTGTTTATTTGATGTTGTTGTTGTTGTTGTTGTTATATATTTGACGTTGTTGTTGTTGTTATTGTTTATTTGATGTTGTTGTTGTTGTTTATTTGACGTTGTTGTTGTTGTTGACGTTGTTGTTATTGTTGTTGTTGTTGTTGTTGTTTATTTGTCGTTTTTGTTGTTGTTGATGTTGTTGTTGTTTTTGTAGTTCTTTATTTGACGTTGTTGTTGTTTATTTGACGTTGTTGTTGTTGTTGTTGTTGTTGTTTATTTTACGTTGTTGTTGTTGTTATTGTTGTTGTTGTTGTTGTTGTTTATTTGACGTTGTTGTTGTTATTTATTTGACGTTGTTGTTGTTGTTGTTGTTTATTTGACGTTGTTGTTGTTGTTGTTATTGTTTATTTGACATTGTTGTTGTTATTGTTTTTTATTTGACGTTGTTGTTGTTATTTATTTAACGTTGTTGTTGTTGTTGTTGTTTATTTGACATTGTTGTTGTTGTTGTTGTTTATTTGACGTTGTTGTTGTTGTTGTTTATTTGATGTTGTTGTTATTGACATTGTTGTTGTTGTTGTTTATATGACGTTGTTATTGTTGTTGTTTATTTGACATAGTTGTTGTTGTTGACGTTGTTGTTGTTGTTATTTATTTGACGTTTTTGTTGTTGCTGATGTTGTTGTTGTTGTTGTTTATTTGACGTTGTTATTATTGTTTATTTGACGTTGTTGTTGTTTATTTGACGTTGTTGTTGTTGTTGTTATTGTTGTTGTTTATTTGACGTTGTTGTTGTTGTTTATTTGATGTCGTTGTTGTTTATTTGACGTTGGTGTTGTTGTTGTTTATTTGACGTTGTTGTTGTTGTTATTTATTTGACGTTGTTGTTGTTGTTATTGTTTATTTGACGTTGTTGCTGCTGTTGTTGTTGTTTATTTGACGTTGTTATTGTTGTTTATTTGACGTTGTTTTTGTTATTTGACGTTGTTGTTGTTGTATTTGTTGTTGTCGTTGTTCCTTATTTGACGTTGTTGTTATTGTTGTTGTTTATTTGACGTTGTTGTTGCTGTTGTTTATTTGACGTTGTTGTTGTTGTTGTTGTTTATTTGATGTTGTTGTTGTTGTTTATTTGACGTTGTTGTTGTTGACGTTGTTGTTGTTGTTGTTGTTGTTTATTTGACGTTGTTATTGTTGTTGCTGTTGTTTATTTGACGTTGTCGTTGTCGTTGTTGTTGTTTATTTGACGTTGTTGTTGTTGTTGTTGTTGATGTTGTTACTTTGACGTTGTTGTTGTTGTTATTATTTATTTGACATTGTTGTTGTTTATTTGACGTTGTTGTTGTTGTTTATTTGACGTTGTTGTTGTTTATTTGACGTTGTTGTTATTGTTGTTGTTTATTTGACGTTGTTGTTGTTGGTGTTGTTTATTTGACATTGTTGTTGTTGTTGACGTTGTTGTTGTTTATTTGACATTGTTGTTGTTGTTGTTGGTGTTGTTGTTTATTTGACGTTGTTGTTGTTGTTGTTGTTGTTTTTGTTTATTTGACGTTGTTTTAGTTGTTGTTGTTTATTTGGCGTTGTTGTTGTTTATTTGACGTTGTTGTTGTTGACATTGTTGTTGTTGTTGTTGTTTATTTGACGTAGTTGTTGTTGTTGACGTTGTTGTTGTTGTTTATTTGACGTTTTTGTTGTTGTTGATGTTGTTGTTGTTGTTTATTTGACGTTGTTGTTGTTATTGTTGTTGTTTATTTGACGTTGTTGTTGTTGTTGTTTATTTGATGTTGTTGTTGATGTTTATTTGAGATTGTTGTTGTTGTTGACGTTGTTGTTGTTGTTGTTTATTTGACATTGTTGTTATTGTTGTTTATTTGACGTTGTTGTTGTTGTTGTTGTTGTTTATTTGACGTAGTTGTTGTTGTTGACGTTGTTGTTGTTGTTGTTTATTTGACGTTTTTGTTGTTGTTGATGTTGTTGTTGTTGTTTATTTGACGTTGTTGTTATTGTCTATTTGACGTTGTAGTTGTTGTTGTTTATTTGACGTTGTAGTTGTTGTTGTTATTGTTGTTGTTTATTTGACGTTGCTATTGTTGTTTATTTGATGTTGTTGTTGTTGTTGTTTATTTGACGTTGGTGTTGTTGTTGTTTATTTGACGTTGTTGTTGTTGTTATTTATTTGACGTTGTTGTTGTTGTTATTGTTTATTAGACGTTGTTGTTGTTTATTTGACATTGTTATTGTTGTTTATTTGACGTTGTTGTTATTGTTGTTGTTTATTTGGCGTTGTTGTTGTTGTTTATTGGACGTTGTTGTTGTTGACGTTGTTGTTGTTGTTTATTTGACGTTGTTGTTGTTGACGTTGTTGTTGTTGTTTATTTGACGTTGTTGTTATTGTTGTTGTTTATTTGACGTTGTTGTTGTTGTTGTTTATTTGACATTGTTGTTGTTGTTGACGTTGTTGTTGTTGTTGTTGTTTATTTGACGGTGTTATTGTTGTTGCTGTTGTTTATTTGACGTTGTTGTTGTTGTTGTTTATTTGACGTTGTTGTTGTTGTTATTTATTTGACGTTGTTGTTGTTGTTGTTGTTTATTTGACGTTGTTCTTGTTGTTCATTTGACGTTGTTGTTGTTGTTTATTTGACATTGTTGTTGTTGTTGACGTTGTTGTTGTTGTTTATTTGACATTGTTGTTGTTGTTGGTGTTGTTGTTTATTTGACGCTGTTGTTGTTGTTGTTTATTTGACGTTGTTTTAGTTGTTGTTGTTTATTTGGCGTTGTTGTTGTTATTTATTTGACATTGTTGTTGTTGACGTTGTTGTTGTTGTTGTTTATTTGACGTTTTTGTTGTTGTTGATGTTGTTGTTGTTGTTTATTTGATGTTGTTGTTGTTGTTTATTTGACGTTGTTGTTGTTGTTATTGTTGTTGTTTATTTGACGTTGTTGTTGTTGTTTATTTGATGTTGTTGTTGTTGTTTATTTGACATTGTTGTTGTTGTTGACGTTGTTGTTGTTGTTGTTGTTTATTTGACATTGTTGTTGTTGTTGTTGTTGTTTATTTGACGTTGTTGTTGTTGTTTATTTGACGTAGTTGTTGTTGTTGACATTGTTGTTGTTGTTGTTGTTTATTTGACGTTTTTGTTGTTGTTGATGTTGTTGTTGTTGTTGTTGTTGTAGTTGTTTATTTGACGTTGTTGTTATTGTCTATTTGACGTTGTTGTTGTTGTTTATTTGACGTTGTTGTTGTTGTTATTGTTGTTGTTTATTTGACGTTGTTATTGTTGTTTATTTGATGTTGTTGTTGTTATTGTTTATTTGACGTTGGTGTTGGTGTTGTTTATTTGACGTTGTTGTTGTTATTTATTTGACGTTGTTGTTGTTATTGTTTATTAGACGTTGTTGTTGTTGTTGTTTATTTGACGTTGTTATTGTTGTTTATTTGACGTTGTTGTTATTGTTGTTGTTTATTTGACGTTGTTGTTGTTGTTTATTGGACGTTGTTGTTGACGTTGTTGTTGTTGTTTATTTGACGTTGTTGTTGTTGACGTTGTTGTTGTTGTTATTGTTATTTATTTGACGTTGTTGTTGTTGTTTATTTGACGTTTTTGTTGTTGTTTATTTGTTGTTGTTATTTATTTGACATTGTTGTTATTGTTTATTTGTCGTTTTTGTTGTTGTTGATGTTGTTGTTGTTTTTGTAGTTCTTTATTTGACGTTGTTGTTGTTTATTTGACGTTGTTGTTGTTGTTGTTGTTTATTTGACGTTGTTATTGTTGTTTATTTGACGTTGTTGTTGTTTATTTGACGTTGTTGTTGGTTTTGTTTATTTGACGTTGTTGTTGTTGTTGTTGTTGTTATATATTTGACGTTGTTGTTGTTGTTATTGTTTATTTGACGTTGTTGTTGTTGTTTATTTGACGTTGTTTTAGTTGTTGTTGTTTATTTGGCGTTGTTGTTGTTATTTATTTGACATTGTTGTTGTTGACGTTGTTGTTGTTGTTGTTTATTTGACGTTTTTGTTGTTGTTGATGTTGTTGTTGTTGTTTATTTGATGTTGTTGTTGTTGTTTATTTGACGTTGTTGTTGTTGTTATTGTTGTTGTTTATTTGACGTTGTTGTTGTTGTTTATTTGATGTTGTTGTTGTTGTTTATTTGACATTGTTGTTGTTGTTGACGTTGTTGTTGTTGTTGTTGTTTATTTGACATTGTTGTTGTTGTTGTTGTTTATTTGACGTTGTTGTTGTTGTTTATTTGACGTAGTTGTTGTTGTTGACATTGTTGTTGTTGTTGTTGTTTATTTGACGTTTTTGTTGTTGTTGATGTTGTTGTTGTTGTTGTTGTTGTTGTTTATTTGACGTTGTTGTTATTGTCTATTTGACGTTGTTGTTGTTGTTTATTTGACGTTGTTGTTGTTGTAATTGTTGTTGTTTATTTGACGTTGTTATTGTTGTTTATTTGATGTTGTTGTTGTTATTGTTTATTTGACGTTGGTGTTGGTGTTGTTTATTTGACGTTGTTGTTGTTATTTATTTGACGTTGTTGTTGTTGTTGTTTATTAGACGTTGTTGTTGTTGTTGTTGTTTATTTGACGTTGTTATTGTTGTTTATTTGACGTTGTTGTTATTGTTGTTGTTTATTTGACGTTGTTGTTGTTGTTTATTGGACGTTGTTGTTGACGTTGTTGTTGTTGTTTATTTGACGTTGTTGTTGTTGACGTTGTTGTTGTTGTTATTGTTATTTATTTGACGTTGTTGTTGTTGTTTATTTGACGTTTTTGTTGTTGTTTATTTGTTGTTGTTATTTATTTGACATTGTTGTTATTGTTTATTTGTCGTTTTTGTTGTTGTTGATGTTGTTGTTGTTTTTGTAGTTCTTTATTTGACGTTGTTGTTGTTTATTTGACGTTGTTGTTGTTGTTGTTGTTTATTTGACGTTGTTATTGTTGTTTATTTGACGTTGTTGTTGTTTATTTGACGTTGTTGTTGGTTTTGTTTATTTGACGTTGTTGTTGTTGTTGTTGTTGTTGTTATATATTTGACGTTGTTGTTGTTGTTATTGTTTATTTGACGTTGTTGTTGTTGTTTATTTGACGTTGTTGTTGTTGTTGACGTTGTTGTTATTGTTGTTATTGTTGTTTATTTGTCGGTTTTTTTGTTGTTGATGTTGTTGTTGTTTTTGTAGTTTTTTATTTGACGTTGTTGTTGTTTATTTGACGTTGTTGTTGTTGTTTATTTGACGTTGTTGTTGTTATTGTTGTTGTTGTTGTTGTTTATTTGACGTTGTTGTTGTTATTTATTTGACGTTGTTATTGTTTTTGTTGTTGTTTATTTGACGTTGTTGTTGTTGTTATTGTTTATTTGACGTTGTTGTTGTTATTGTTGTTTATTTGACGTTGTTGTTGTTATTTATTTGACGTTGTTGTTGTTGTTGTTTATTTGACATTGTTGTTGTTGTTGTTTATTTGACGTTGTTGTTGTTGTTTATTTGACATTGTTGTTATTGACATTGTTGTTGTTGTTGTTTATATGACGTTGTTATTGTTGTTGTTTATTTGACATAGTTGTTGTTGTTGACGTTGTTGTTGTTGTTGTTTATTTGACGTTTTTGTTGTTGCTGATGTTGTTGTTGTTGTTGTTTATTTGACGTTGTTATTATTGTTTATTTGACGTTGTTGTTGTTGTTTATTTGACGTTGTTGTTGTTGTTATTGTTGTTGTTTATTTGACGTTGTTGTTGTTGTTTATTTGAGGTCGTTGTTGTTTATTTGACGTTGGTGTTGTTGTTGTTTATTTGACGTTGTTGTTGTTGTTATTTATTTGACGTTGTTGTTGTTATTGTTTATTTGACGTTGTTGTTGCTGTTGTTGTTGTTTATTTGACGTTGTTATTGTTGTTTATTTGACGTTGTTTTTGTTATTTGACGTTTTTGTTGTTGTATTTGTTGTTGTCGTTGTTCCTTATTTGACGTTGTTGTTATTGTTGTTGTTTATTTGAAGTTGTTGTTGCTGTTGTTTATTTGACGTTGTTGTTGTTGTTGTTTATTTGATGTTGTTGTTGTTGTTTATTTGACGTTGTTGTTGTTGACGTTGTTGTTGTTGTTATTTATTTGACGTTGTTATTGTTGTTGCTGTTGTTTATTTGACGTTGTTGTTGTTTATTTGACGTTGTTGTTGTTGTTGATGTTGTTTATTTGACGTTGTTGTTGTTGTTATTATTTATTTGACATTGTTGTTGTTGTTTATTTGACGTTGTTGTTGTTGTTTATTTGACGTTGTTGTTGTTTATTTGACGTTGTTGTTATTGTTGTTGTTTATTTGACGTTGTTGTTGTTGTTGTTTATTTGACGTTGTTTTAGTTGTTGTTGTTTATTTGGCGTTGTTGTTGTTTATTTGACGTTGTTGTTGTTGACATTGTTGTTGTTGTTGTTTATTTGACGTAGTTGTTGTTGTTGACGTTGTTGTTGTTGTTAATTTGACGTTTTTGTTATTGTTGATGTTGTTGTTGTTGTTTATTTGACGTTGTTGTTGTTGTTGTTATTGTTGTTATTTATTTGACGTTGTTGTTGTTGTTTATTTGATGTTGTTGTTGATGTTTATTTGAGATTGTTGTTGTTGTTGACGTTGTTGTTGTTGTTGTTTATTTGACATTGTTGTTATTGTTGTTTATTTGACGTTGTTGTTGTTGTTTATTTGACGTAGTTGTTGTTGTTGACGTTGTTGTTGTTGTTGTTGTTTATTTGACGTTTTTGTTGTTGTTGATGTTGTTGTTGTTGTTTATTTGACGTTGTTGTTATTGTCTATTTGACGTTGTTGTTGTTGTTGTTTATTTGGCGTTGTTGTTGTTGTTATTGTTGTTGTTTATTTGACGTTGCTATTGTTGTTTATTTGATGTTGTTGTTGTTGTTGTTTATTTGACGTTGGTGTTGTTGTTGTTTATTTGCGTTGTTGTTGTTGTTATTTATTTGACGTTGTTGTTGTTGTTATTGTTTATTAGACGTTGTTGTTGTTTATTTGACGTTGTTATTGTTGTTTATTTGACGTTGTTGTTATTGTTGTTGTTTATTTGACGTTGTTGTTGTTGTTTATTGGACGTTGTTGTTGTTGTTGACGTTGTTGTTGTTGTTTATTTGACGTTGTTGTTGTTGACGTTGTTGTTGTTGTTTATTTGACGTTGTTGTTATTGTTGTTGTTTATTTGACGTTGTTGTTGTTGTTGTTGTTTATTTGACATTGTTGTTGTTGTTGACGTTGTTGTTGTTTATTTGACATTGTTCTTGTTGTTGTTGGTGTTGTTGTTTATTTGACGTTGTTGTTGTTGTTTATTTGACGTTGTTTTAGTTGTTGTTGTTTATTTGGCGTTGTTGTTGTTTATTTGACGTTGTTGTTGTTGACATTGTTGTTGTTGTTGTTTATTTGACGTAGTTGTTGTTGTTGACGTTGATGTTGTTGTTTATTTGACGTTTTTGTTGTTGTTATTGTTGTTGTTTATTTGACGTTGTTGTTGTTGTTGTTTATTTGATGTTGTTGTTGATGTTTATTTGAGATTGTTGTTGTTGTTGATGTTGTTGTTGGTATTGTTTATTTGACATTGTTGTTATTGTTGTTTATTTGAGGTTGTTGTTGTTGTTGTTTATTTGACGTAGTTGTTGTTGTTGACGTTGTTGTTGTTGTTGTTGTTGTTTATTTGACGTTTTTGTTGTTGTTGATGTTGTTGTTGTTGTTGTTTATTTGACGTTGTTGTTATTATCTATTTGACGTTGTTGTTGTTGTTGTTGTTTATTTGACGTTGTTGTTGTTGTTGTTATTGTTGTTGTTTATTTGACGTTGCTATTGTTGTTTATTTGATGTTGTTGTTGTTGTTGTTGTTTATTTGACGTTGGTGTTGTTGTTGTTTATTTGACGTTGTTGTTGTTGTTATTTATTTGACGTTGTTGTTGTTGTTATTGTTTATTAGACGTTGTTGTTGTTTATTTGACGTTGTTATTGTTGTTTATTTGACGTTGTTGTTATTGTTGTTGTTTATTTGATGTTTTTGTTGTTGTTTATTGGACGTTGTTGTTGTTGTTGTTGTTTATTTGACGTTGTTGTTGTTGACGTTGTTGTTGTTGTTATTGTTATTTATTTGACGTTGTTGTTGTTGTTGTTGTTTATTTGACGTTGTTGTTGTTGTTGTTTATTTGACGTTGTTGTTGTTGTTGTTTATTTGACATTGTTGTTGTTGTTGTTATTGTTTATTTGACATTAGTGTTGTTTATTTGACGTTGTTGTTGTTGTTGTTGACGTTGTTGTTGTTGTTGTTGTTGTTTATTTGACGTTGTTGTTGTTGTTTATTTGACGTTGTTGTTGTTGTTGTTGTTTATTTGACGTTGTTGTTGTTGTTGTTGTTTATTTGATGTTGTTGTTGTTGTTTATTTGACGGTGTTGTTGTTGTTTATTTGACGTTTTTGTTGTTGTTGATGTTGTTGTTGTTTTTGTAGTTGTTTATTTGACGTTGTTGTTGTTGTTGTTTATTTGACGTTGTTGTTGTTGTTGTTGTTGTTTATTTGACGTTGTTGTAGTTGTTATTGTTGTTTATTTGACGTTGTTGTTGTTGTTTAATTGACGTTGTTGTTGTTGTTGTTGTTTATTTGACATTGTTGTTGTTGTTGACGTTGTTGTTTATTTGACGTTGTTATTGTTGTTGTTGTTGTTTATTTGACGTTGTTTTAGTTGTTGTTGTTTATTTGACATTGTTGTTGTTGTTGTTTATTCGACATTGTTGTTGTTGACATTGTTGTTGTTGTTGTTGTTTATTTGATGTTGTTGTTGTAGTTTATTTGACTTAGTTGTTGTTGTTGTTGTTTATTTGACGTTGTTGTTATTGTTTATTTGACGTTGTTGTTGTTGACATTGTTGTTGTTGTTGTTTATTTGATGTTGTTGTTGTTGTTTATTTGACGTTGTTGTTGTTATTGTTTATTTGACTTAGTTGTTGTTATTGACATTGTTGTTGTTGTTGTTGTTTATTTGACATTTTGGTTGTTGTTGTTGTTTATTTGACGTTGTTATTTTTGTTATTGTTGTTGTTTATTTGACGTTGTTGTTGTTGTTTATTTGATGTTGTTGTTGTTGTTGTTTATTTGACGTTGTTGTTATTGTTGTTGTTTATTTGACGTTGTTGTTGCTGTTGTTTACTTGACGTTGTTGTTGTTGTTGTTATTTATTTGACGTTATTGTTGTTATTGACGTTGTTGTTGTTGTCGTTTTTTTGACGTTGTTGCTGTTGTTTATTTGACGTTGTTTTTGTCGTTGTTGTTGTTTATTTGACGTTGTTATTGTTGTTTATTTGACGTTGTTGTTGTTGTTATATATTTGACGTTGTTGTTGTTGTTATTGTTTATTTGACGTTGTTGTTGTTGTTTATTTGACGTTGTTGTTGTTGTTGACGTTGTTGTTGTTGTTATTGTTTATTTGACGTTGTTGTTGTTGTTTATTTGACGTTGTTATTGGTGTTGTTGTTTATTTGACGTTGTTGTTGTTGTTGTTGTTTATTTGACGTTGCTGTTGTCGTTGTTGTTTATTTGACGGTGTTGTTGTGGTTGTTTATTTGACGTTGTTGTTGTTGTTGACGTTGTTGTTATTGTTGTTGTTGTTGTTTATTTGTCGTTTTTGTTGTTGTTGATGTTGTTGTTGTTGTTTTTGTAGTTGTTTATTTGACGTTGTTGTTGTTTATTTGACGTTGTTGTTGTTGTTTATTTGACGTTGTTGTTGTTGTTGTTGTTATTGTTGTTGTTGTTGTTGTTTATTTGACGTTGTTATTGTTATTTATTTGACGTTGTTGTTGTTGTTATTGTTGTTTATTTGACGTTGTTGTTGTTATTTATTTGACGTTGTTGTTGTTGTTGTTGTTGTTTATTTGACGTTGTTGTTGTTGTTGTTGTTTATTTGACGTTGTTGTTGTTGTTTATTTGACATTTTTGTTGTTATTTATTTGACGTTGTTGTTGTTGTTGTTATTTATTTGACATTGTTGTTGTTGTTGTTTATTTGACGTTGTTGTTGTTGACGTTGTTGTTGTTGTTGTTGTTGTTTATTTGATGTTGTTGTTGTTGTTGACGTTGTTGTTGTTGTTATTATTTGTTTATTTAACGATTTTGTTATTGTTGTTGTTGTTGTTGTTTACTTGATGTTGTTGTTGTTGTTGTTTATTTGACGTTGTTGTTGTTGACGTTGTTGTTGTTGTTTTTGTTGTTTATTTGACGTTGTCGTAGTTGTTTATTTGACATTGTTGTTGTTCTTGTTGTTGTTGCTGTTTATTTGACGATATTATTGTTGTTGTTGTTTATTTGACGTTGTTGTTGTTGTTTATTTGACGTTGTTATTGTTGTTGTTATTTATTTGACATTATTGTTGTTGTTGTTCATTTGACGTTGTTGTTGTTGTTTATTTGACGTTGTTGTTGTTGTTGTTTATTTGACATTGTTTTTGTCATTGTTTTTGTTGTTTATTTGACATTGTTATTGTTGTTGTTTATTTGACGTTGTTGTTGTTGTTTATTTGACGTTGTTGTTGTTGTTGACGTTGTTGTTGTTGTTTATTTGACGTTGTTGTTATTGTTATTGTTGTTTATTTGACGTTGTTGTTGTTGTTGACGTTGTTGTTGTTGTTATTTATTTGACGTTTTTGTTGTTGTTGTTATTGTTGTTGTTGTTGTTTATTTGACGTTGTTGTTGTTGTTATTTATTTGACGTTGTTGTTGTTGTTGTTTATTTGACATTGTTGTTGTTGTTATTGTTTATTTGACGTTGTTGTTGTTGTTTATTTGACGTTGTTGTTGTTGTTGTTGTTGTTCACGATGTTGTTGTTGTTGTTATTGTTGTTGTTTATTTGACGTTGTTGTTGTTGACGTTGTTGTTGTTGTTGTTTATTTGACGTTGTTGTTGTTGTTGTTAATTTGACGTTGTTGTTGTTTATTTGACGTTGTTGTTGTTGTTGTTTATTTGACGTTGTTGTTGTTATTGTTGTTGTTGTTTATTTGACGTTATTGTTGTTGTTGTTGATGTTGTTGTTGTTTATTTGACGTTGTTGTTGTTGTTGTTGACATAATTGTTGTTGTTGTTGTTTATTTCACGTTGTTGATGTTGTTGACGTTGTTGTTTATTTGACGTTGTTGTTGTTGTTTATTTGACGTTGTTGTTGTTGACATTGTTGTTGTTGTTGTTTATTTGACGTTGTTGTTGTTGTTATTTATTTGGCATTGTTGTTGTTGTTTATTTGACATTGTTGTTGTTGTTGTTGTTGTTGTTGACGTTGTTGGTTTTGTTGTTTATTTGACGTTGTTGTTGTTGTTGTTTATTTGAAGTTATTTTAGTTGTTGTTGTTTATTTGACGTTGTTGTTGTTGTATATTTGACGTTGTTGTTGTTGACATTGTTGTGGTTGTTTATTTGACGTAGTTGTTGTTGTTGACGTTGTTGTTGTTGTTGTTTATTTGACGTTTTTGTTATTGTTGATGTTGTTGTTGTTGTTGTTTATTTGACGTTGTTGTTATTGTTTATTTGACGTTGTTGTTGTTGTTTATTGGACGTTGTTGTTGTTATTGTTGTTGTTTATTTGACGTTGTTGTTGTTGTTTATTTGATGTTGTTGTTGTTGTTGTTGTTGTTTATTTGACGGTGGTGTTGTTGTTGTTGTTTATTTGACATTGTTATTGTTGTTATTTATTTGACGTTGTTGTTGTTGTTAATGTTTATTTGACGTTGTTGTTGTTGTTGTTTATTTGACGTTTTTATTGTTGTTTATTTGACGTTGTTTTTGTTATTTGACGTTGTTGTTGTTGTTGTTATTGTATTTGTTGTTGTTGTTGTTGTTGCTTATTTGACGTTGTTGTTATTGTTGTTGTTAATTTGACGTTGTTGTTGCTGTTGTTTATTTGACGTTGTTGTTGTTGTTTATTTGACGTTGTTGTTGTTGTTTATTTGACGTTATTGTTGTTGTTGATGTTGTTGTTGATGTTGTTGTTGTTGTTGTTGTTGTTTATTTGACGTTGTTGCTGTTGTTTATTTGACGTTGTTGTTGTCGTTGTTGTGGTTTATTTGACGTTGTTGTTGTTGTTTATTTGACGTTGTTGTTGGTGTTATATATTTGACGTCCTTGTTGTTGTTATTGTTTATTTGACTTTGTTGTTGTTGTTGTTTATATGACATTGTTGTTGTTGTTGTTGACGTTGTTGTTGTTGTTGTTTATTTGACATTGTTGTTGTTGTTGGTGGTGGTGGTGTTGTTGTTGTTGTTGTTTATATGACGTTGTTTTAGTTGTTGTTGTTGTTTTTATTATTTATTTGGCGTTGTTGTTGTTTATTTGACATTGTTGCTGTTGACATTTTTGTTGTTGTTGTTGTTTATTTGACGTAGTTGTTGTTGTTGACGTTGTTGTTGTTGTTTATTTGACGTTTTTGTTGTTGTTATTGTTGTTGTTTATTTGACGTTGTTGTTGTTGTTGTTGTTTATTTGATGTTGTTGTTGATGTTTATTTGAGATTGTTGTTGTTGTTGTTTATTTGACGTTTTTCTTATTGACATTGTTGTTATTGTTGTTTATATGACGTTGTTGTTGTTGTTGTTTATTTGACATAGTTGTTGTTGTTGACATTGTTGTTGTTGTTTATTTGACGTTTTTGTTGTTGTTGATGTTGTTGTTGTTGTTGTTTATTTGACGTTGTTGTTATTGTTTATTTGACGTTGTTGTTGTTGTTGTTTATTTGACGTTGTTGTTGTTGTTATTGTTGTTGTTTATTTGACGTTGTTGTTGTTGTTGTGTATTTGATGTTGTTGTTGTTGTTGTTTATTTGACGTTGGTGTTGTTGTTATTTATTTGACGTTGTTGTTGTTGTTATTTATTTGACGTTGTTGTTGTTATTGTTTATTTGACGTTGTTGCTGTTGTTGTTGTTGTTTATTTGACGTTGTTATTGTTGTTTATTTGACGTTGTTTTTGTTATTTGACGTTGTTGTTGTTGTTGTTGTTGTTGCTTATTTGACGTTGTTGTTTATTTGACGTTGTTGTTGCTGTTAGTTATTTGACGTTGTTGTTGTTGTTGTTGTTGTTTATTTGACATTGTTGTTGTTGTTGACGTTGTTTGTATTGTTGTTTACTTGACGTTGTTGTTATTGTTGTTGTTTATTTGACGTTGTTTTAGTTGTTGTTTATTTGACGTTGTTGTTGTTGTTGTTGTTTATTTGACATTGTTGTTGTTGTTGTAGTTTATTTGACGTTGTTGTTGTTGTTGTTTATTTGACATAGTTGTTGTTGTTGACATTGTTGTTGTTGTTGTTGTTGTTGTTTATTTGACATAGTTGTTGTTGTTGACATAGTTGTTGTTGTTGACATTGTTGTTGTTGTTGTTGTTGTTGTTTATTTGACATTTTTGTTGTTGTTGATGTTGTTGTTGTTGTTGTTTATTTGACGTTTTTGTTATTGTTTATTTGACATTGTTGTTGTTGACATTGTTGTTGTTGTTGTTTATTTGACGTTGTTGTTGTTGTTGTTTATTTGACTTAGTTGTTGCTGTTGACATTGTTGTTGTTGTTGTTGTTGTTGTTTATTTGACATTTTTGTTGTTGTTGATGTTGTTGTTGTTGTTGTTTATTTGACGTTGTTGTTATTGTTTATTTGACGTTGTTGTTGTTTATTTGACGTTGTTGTTGTTGTTATTGTTGTTGTTTATTTGACGTTGTTGTTGTTGTTGTTGTTTATTTGATGTTGTTGTTGTTGTTTATTTGATGTTGTTGTTGTTGTTTATTTGACGTTGGTGTTGTTGTTGTTGTTTATTTGATGTTGTTATTTATTTGACGTCCTTGTTGTTGTTATAGTTTATTTTACGTTGTTGTTGTTGTTATTGTTTATTTGACGTTTTTATTGTTGTTTATTTGACGTTGTTTTTGTTATTTGACGTTGTTGTTGTTGTTGTTGTATTTGTTGTTGTTGATGTTGTTGCTTATTTGACGTTGTTGTTATTGTTGTTGTTTATTTGACGTTGTTGTTGCTGTTGTTTATTTGACGTTGTTGTTGTTGTTGTTGTTGTTTATTTGACGTTGTTGTTGTTGTTTATTTGACGTTATTGTTGTTGTTGATGTTGTTGTTGATGTTGTTGTTGTTGTTGTTGTTGTTTATTTGACGTTGTTGTTGTTGTTTATTTGACGTTGTTGTTGTCGTTGTTGTGGTTTATTTGACGTTGTTGTTGTTGTTTATTTGACGTTGTTGTTGGTGTTATATATTTGACGTTGTTGTTGTTGTTATTGTTTATTTGACTTTGTTGTTGTTGTTGTTTATATGACATTGTTGTTGTTGTTGTTGACGTTGTTGTTGTTGTTTATTTGACATTGTTGTTGTTGTTGGTGGTGGTGGTGTTGTTGTTTATTTGACGTTGTTGTTGTTGTTGTTGTTGTTTATATGACGTTGTTTTAGTTGTTGTTGTTGTTGTTTATTTGACATTGTTGCTGTTGACATTATTGTTGTTGTTGTTATTTATTTGACGTTTTTGTTGTTGTTGATGTTGTTGTTGTTGTTTATTTGACGTTGTTGTTGTTGTTTATTTGACGTTGTTGTTGTTGTTGTTATTTATTGACGTTGTTGTTGTTGTTGTTGTTGTTGTTGTTGTTGTTGTTGTTGTTTATTTCACGTTGTTGATGTTGTTGACGTTGTTGTTTATTTGACGTTGTTGTTTATTTGACGTTGTTTTAGATGTTGTTGTTTATTTGACGTTGTTGTTGTTTATTTGACATTGTTGTTGTTGTTGACGTTGTTGTTGTTGTTGTTGTTGTTGTTTATTTGACATTGTTGTTGTTGTTGACGTTGTTGGTGTTGTTGTTTATTTGACGTTGTTTTAGTTGTTGTTGTTTATTTGACGTTGTTGTTGTTAGTGTTTATTTGACGTTTTTCTTATTGACATTGTTGTTATTGTTGTTTATATGACGTTGTTGTTGTTGTTGTTTATTTGACATAGTTGTTGTTGTTGACATTGTTGTTGTTGTTTATTTGACGTTTTTGTTGTTGTTGATGTTGTTGTTGTTGTTTATTTGACGTTGTTGTTATTGTTTATTTGACGTTGTTGTTGTTGTTTATTTGACGTTGTTGTTGTTGTTATTGTTGTTGTTTATTTGACGTTGTTGTTGTTGTTGTGTATTTGATGTTGTTGTTGTTGTTGTTTATTTGACGTTGGTGTTGTTGTTGTTTATTTGACGTTGTTGTTGTTGTTATTTATTTGACGTTGTTGTTGTTATTGTTTATTTGACGTTGTTGCTGTTGTTGTTGTTGTTGTTTATTTGACGTTGTTATTGTTGTTTATTTGACGTTGTTTTTGTTATTTGACGTTGTTGTTGTTGTTGTTGTTGTTGTTGCTTATTTGACGTTGTTGTTTATTTGACGTTGTTGTTGCTGTTAGTTATTTGACGTTGTTGTTGTTGTTGTTGTTTATTTGACATTGTTGTTGTTGTTGACGTTGTTTGTATTGTTGTTTACTTGACGTTGTTGTTATTGTTGTTGTTTATTTGACGTTGTTTTAGTTGTTGTTTATTTGACGTTGTTGTTGTTGTTGTTGTTGTTGCTTATTTGACATTATTGTTGTTGTTGGTTTTTATTTGACGTTGTTGTTGTTGTTGTTTATTTGACATAGTTGTTGTTGTTGACATTGTTGTTGTTGTTGTTGTTGTTGTTTATTTGACATAGTTGTTGTTGTTGACATAGTTGTTGTTGTTGACATTGTTGTTGTTGTTGTTGTTGTTGTTTATTTGACATTTTTGTTGTTGTTGATATTGTTGTTGTTGTTGTTGTTTATTTGACGTTTTTGTTATTGTTTATTTGACATTGTTGTTGTTGACATTGTTGTTGTTGTTGTTTATTTGACGTTGTTGTTGTTGTTGTTTATTTGACTTAGTTGTTGTTGTTGACATTGTTGTTGTTGTTGTTGTTGTTTATTTGACATTTTTGTTGTTGTTGATGTTGTTGTTGTTGTTGTTTATTTGACGTTGTTGTTATTGTTTATTTGACGTTGTTGTTGTTTATTTGACGTTGTTGTTGTTATTGTTGTTGTTTATTTGACGTTGTTGTTGTTGTTGTTTATTTGATGTTGTTGTTGTTGTTTATTTGACGTTGGTGTTGTTGTTGTTGTTTATTTGATGTTGTTATTGTTGTTATTTATTTGACGTCCTTGTTGTTGTTATTGTTTATTTTACGTTGTTGTTGTTGTTATTGTTTATTTGACGTTTTTATTGTTGTTTATTTGACGTTGTTTTTGTTATTTGACGTTGTTGTTGTTGTTGTTGTTGTTGTATTTGTTGTTGTTGATGTTGTTACTTATTTGACGTTGTTGTTATTGTTGTTGTTTATTTGACGTTGTTGTTGCTGTTGTTTATTTGACGTTGTTGTTGTTGTTTATTTGATGTTGTTGTTGTTTATTTGACGTTATTGTTGTTATTGACGTTGTTGTTGTTGTTGTTTATTTGACGTTGTTGCTGTTGTTTATTTGACGTTGTTGTTGTCGTTGTTGTTCTTTATTTGACGTTGTTGTTGTTGTTTATTTGACGTTGTTGTTGTTGTTGTTATATATTTGACGTTGTTGTTGTTGTTATTGTTTATTTGACGTTGTTGTTGTTGTTGTTGTTGTTTATTTGACGTTGTTGTTGTTGTTGACGTTGTTGTTGTTGTTGTTGACGTTGTTGTTGTTGTTGTTGTTGTTTATTTGACGTTGTTGTTGTTGTTGTTTATTTGACGTTGTTGTTGTTGTTGTTGTTTATTTGACGTTGTTGTTGTTGCTGTTGTTTATTTGACGGTGTTGTTGTGGTTGTTTATTTGACGTTGTTGTTGTTGTTGACGTTGTTGTTATTGTTGTTGTTGTTGTTGTTTATTTGTCGTTTTTGTTGTTGTTGATGTTGTTGTTGTTTTTGTAGTTGTTTATTTGACGTTGTTGTTGTTTATTTGACGTTGTTGTTGTTGTTGTTTATTTGACGTTGTTGTTGTTGTTGTTATTGTTGTTGTTGTTGTTTATTTGACGTTGTTATTGTTATTTATTTGACGTTGTTGTTGTTGTTGTTTATTTGACGTTGTTGTTGTTGTTGATATTTATTTGACGTTGTTGTTGTTGTTGTTGTTGTTTATTTGACGTTGTTGTTGTTGTTGTTTATTTGACGTTGTTGTTGTTATTTATTTGACGTTGTTGTTGTTGTTGTTTATTTGACATTGTTGTTGTTGTTGTTGTTTATTTGACGTTGTTGTTGTTGTTTATTTGACGTTGTTGTTGATGTTGACGTTATTGTTGTTGTTGTTGTTTATTTGACGTAGTTGTTGTTGTTGACGTTGTTGTTGTTGTTATTATTTGTTTATTTAACGATTTTGTTGTTGTTGTTGTTGTTGTTTATTTGACGTTGTTGTTATTGTAGTTTATTTGACGTTGTTGTTGTTGTTGTTGACGTTGTTGTTGTTGTTGTTTATTTGACGTTGTTATTGTTATTGTTGTTGTTTATTTGACGTTGTTGTTGTCGTTGTTGTTATTTATTTGACGTTGTTGTTGTTGTTGTTTATTTGACGATGTTGTTGTTGTTGTTATTTATTTGACGTTGTTGTTGTTGTTGTTTATTTGACGTTGTTGTTGTTGTTGTTTATTTGACGTTGTTGTTGTTGTTGTTTATTTGACGTTGTTGTTGTTGTTTATTTGACATTATTGTTGTTGTTGTTGTTGACGTTGTTGTTGTTGTTTATTTGACATTGTTGTTGTTGGTGTTGGTGTTGTTGTTTATTTGACATAGTTGTTGTTGTTGACGTTGTTGTTGTTGTTGTTTATTTGACGTTTTTGTTGTTGTTGTTGATGTTGTTGTTGTTGTTGTTGTTTATTTGACGTTGTTGTTATTGTTTATTTGACGTTGTTGTTGTTGTTTATTTGACGTTGTTGTTGTGGTTATTATTGTTGTTTATTTGACGTTGTTGTTGTTGTTGTTTATTTGATGTTTTTGTTGTTGTTTATTTGACGTTGGTGTTGTTATTGTTTATTTGACGTTGTTGTTGTTGTTATTTATTTGACGTTGTTGTTGTTGTTGTTATTGTTTATTTGACGTTGTTGCTGTTGTTGTTGTTGTTTATTTGACGTTGTTATTGTTGTTTATTTGACGTTGTTTTTGTTATTTGACGTTGTTGTTGTTGTTGTTGCTTATTTGACGTTGTTGTTATTGTTGTTGTTTATTTGACGTTGTTGTTGTTGTTAGTTATTTGACGTTGTTGTTGTTGTTGTTTATTTGACGTTGTTGTTGTTGTTGTTGTTTATTTGACGTTGTTGTTGTTATTGACGTTGTTGTTGTTGTTGTTTATTTGACGTTGTTATTGTTGTTGCTGTTGTTTATTTGACGTTGTTGTTGTTTATTTGACGTTGTTGTTGTTGTTGTTGTTGTTTATTTGACGTTGTTGTTGTTGTTGTTATTTATTTGACGTTGTTGTTGTTGTTGTTTATTTGACGTTGTTGTTGTTGTTGTTTATTTGACGTTGTTGTTGTTGTTGTTTATTTGACATTGTTGTTGTTGTTGACGTTGTTGTTGTTGTTTATTTGACATTGTTGTTGTTGTTGGTGTTGTTGTTTATTTGACGTTGTTGTTGTTGTTGTTTATTTGACGTTGTTTTAGTTGTTGTTGTTTATTTGGCGTTGTTGTTGTTGTTTATTTGACATTGTTGTTGTTGACATTGTTGTTGTTGTTTATTTGACGTAGTTGTTGTTGTTGACGTTGTTGTTGTTGTTTATTTGACGTTTTTGTTGTTGTTGATGTTGTGGTTGTTGTTGTTTATTTGATGTTGTTGTTGTTGTTGTTTATTTGACGTTGTTGTTGTTGTTATTGTTGTTGTTTATTTGACGTTGTTGTTGTTGTTTATTTGATGTTGTTGTTGTTGTTGTTTATTTGACATTGTTGTTGTTGTTGACGCTGTTGTTGTTGTTGTTGTTGTTGTTTATTTGACATTGTTGTTGTTGTTGTTGTTTATTTGACGTTGTTGTTGTTGTTTATTTGACGTAGTTGTTGTTGTTGACATTGTGGTTATTGTTGTTGTTGTTTATTTGACGTTTTTGTTGTTGTTGATGTTGTTGTTGTTGTTGTTTATTTGACATTGTTGTTGTTGTTGTTGTTGTTGTTGGCGTTGTTGGTTTTGTTGTTTATTTGACGTTGTTGTTGTTGTTTATTTGAAGTTATTTTAGTTGTTGTTGTTTATTTGACGTTGTTGTCGTTGTTTATTTGACGTTGTTGTTGATGACATTGTTGTGGTTGTTTATTTGACGTAGTTGTTGTTGTTGACGTTGTTGTTTTTGTTTATTTGACGATTTTGTTATTGTTGATTATGTTGTTGTTGTTTATTTGACGTTGTTGTTATTGTTTATTTGACGTTGTTGTTGTTGTTTATTTGACGTTGTTGTTGTTGTTATTGTTGTTGTTTATTTGACGTTGTTGTTGTTGTTTATTTGATGTTGTTGTTGTTGTTTATTTGACGTTGGTGTTGTTGTTGTTGTTTATTTGACGTTGTTATTGTTGTTATTTATTTGACGTTGTTGTTGTTGTTATTGTTTATTTGACGTTGTTGTTGTTGTTGTTATTGTATTTGTTGTTGTTGTTGTTGTTGTTGCTTATTTGACGTTGTTGTTATTGTTGTTGTTAATTTGACGTTGTTGTTGCTGTTGTTTATTTGACGTTGTTGTTGTTGTTGTTTATTTGACGTTGTTGTTGTTGTTGTTTATTTGACGTTATTGTTGTTGTTGATGTTGTTGTTGATGTTGTTGTTGTTGTTGTTTATTTGACGTTGTTGCTGTTGTTTATTTGACGTTGTTGTTGTCGTTGTTGTGGTTTATTTGACGTTGTTGTTGTTGTTTATTTGACGTTGTTGTTGTTGTTGTTGTTGTTGTTGTTTATTTGACGTTGTTGTAGTTGTTATTGTTGTTGTTGTTGTTTATTTGACGTTGTTGTTGTTGTTTATTTGACGTTGTTGTATTTGTTGTTGTTTATTTGACGTTGTTGTTGTTTATTTGATGTTGTTGTTGTTGTTGTTTATTTGATGTTGTTGTTGTTGTTTATTTGACGTTGGTGTTGTTGTTTATATGACATTGTTGTTGTTGTTGTTGACGTTGTTGTTGTTGTTGTTTATTTGACATTGTTGTTGTTGTTGGTGGTGGTGGTGTTGTTGTTTATTTGACGTTGTTGTTGTTGTTGTTTATTTGACGTTGTTTTAGTTGTTGTTGTTGTTTTTATTGTTTATTTGGCGTTGTTGTTGTTTATTTGACATTGTTGCTGTTGACATTGTTGTTGTTGTTGTTTATTTGACGTAGTTGTTGTTGTTGACGTTATTGTTGTTGTTGTTGTTTATTTGACGTTTTTGTTGTTGTTGATGTTGTTGTTGTTGTTTATTTGACGTTGTTGTTGTTGTTTATTTGACGTTGTTGTTGTTGTTATTTATTGACGTTGTTGTTGTTGTTGTTGTTGTTGTTGTTTATTTCACGTTGTTGATGTTGTTGACGTTGTTGTTTATTTGACGTTGTTGTTTATTTGACGTTGTTTTAGATGTTGTTGTTTATTTGACGTTGTTGTTTTTTATTTGACATTGTTGTTGTTGTTGACGTTGTTGTTGTTGTTGTTGTTGTTGTTTATTTGACATTGTTGTTGTTGTTGACGTTGTTGGTGTTGTTTTTTATTTGACGTTGTTTTAGTTGTTGTTGTTTATTTGACGTTGTTGTTGTTGTTGTTTATTTGACATTGTTGTTGTTGTTGTTGTTTATTTGACGTTGTTGTTGTTGTTGTTTATTTGACATAGTTGTTGTTGTTGACATTGTTGTTGTTTTTTATTTGACGTTTTTGTTGTTGTTGATGTTGTTGTTGTTGTTTATTTGACGTTGTTGTTATTGTTTATTTGACGTTGTTGTTGTTGTTGTTTATTTGACGTTGTTGTTGTTGTTATTGTTGTTGTTTATTTGACGTTGTTGTTGTTGTTGTTTATTTGATGTTGTTGTTGTTGTTTATTTGACGTTGGTGTTGTTGTTGTTTATTTGACGTTGTTGTTGTTGTTATTTATTTGACGTTGTTGTTATTGTTATTGTTTATTTGACGTTGTTGCTGTTGTTGTTGTTGTTGTTTATTGACGTTGTTATTGTTGTTTATTTGACGTTGTTTTTGTTATTTGACGTTGTTGTTGTTTCTTATTTGACGTTGTTGTTTATTTGACGTTGTTGTTGCTGTTAGTTATTTGACGTTGTTGTTGCTGTTAGTTATTTGACATTGTTGTTGTTGTTGTTGTTGTTTATTTGACATTGTTGTTGTTGTTGACGTTGTTTGTATTGTTGTTTACTTGACGTTGTTGTTATTGTTGTTGTTTATTTGACGTTGTTTTAGTTGTTGTTTATTTGACGTTGTTGTTGTTGTTGTTTATTTGACATTGTTGTTGTTGTTGTTGTTTATTTGACGTTGTTGTTGTTTATTTGACATAGTTGTTGTTGTTGACATTGTTGTTGTTGTTGTTGTTGTTTATTTGACATAGTTGTTGTTGTTGACATAGTTGTTGTTGTTGACATTGTTGTTGTTGTTGTTGTTTATTTGACATTTTTGTTGTTGTTGATGTTGTTGTTGTTGTTGTTTATTTGACGTTGTTGTTATTGTTTATTTGACGTTATTGTTGTTTATTTGACGTTGTTGTTGTTGTTATTGTTGTTGTTTATTTGACGTTGTTGTTGTTGTTGTTGTTGTTTATTTGATGTTGTTGTTGTTGTTTATTTGACGTTGGTGTTGTTGTTGTTGTTTATTTGATGTTGTTATTGTTGTTATTTATTTGACGTCCTTGTTGTTGTTATTGTTTATTTTACGTTGTTGTTGTTATTGTTTATTTGACGTTTTTATTGTTGTTTATTTGACGTTGTTTTTGTTATTTGACGTTGTTGTTGTTGTTGTATTTGTTGTTGTTGATGTTGTTGCTTATTTGACGTTGTTGTTATTGTTGTTGTTTATTTGACGTTGTTGTTGTTGTTTATTTGACGTTGTTGTTGTTGTTTATTTGATGTTGTTGTGGTTTATTTGACGTTATTGTTGTTATTGACGTTGTTATTGTTGTTGTTGTTGTTTATTTGACGTTGTTGCTGTTGTTTATTTGACGTTGTTGTTATCGTTGTTGTTATTTATTTGACGTTGTTGTTGTTGTTTATTTGACGTTGTTGTTGTTGTTATATATTTGACGTTGTTGTTGTTGTTATTGTTTATTTGACGTTGTTGTTGTTGTTGTTTATTTGACGTTGTTGTTGTTGTTGACGTTGTTGTTGTTGTTGTTGACGTTGTTATTGTTGTTGTTGTTTATTTGACGTTGTTGTTGTTGTTGTTTATTTGACGTTGTTGTTGTTGTTGTTGTTTATTTGACGTTGCTGTTGTTGTTGTTGTTATTTATTTGACGGTGTTGTTGTGGTTGTTTATTTGACGTTGTTGTTGTTGTTGACGTTGTTGTTATTGTTGTTGTTGTTGTTTATTTGTCGTTTTTGTTGTTGTTGATGTTGTTGTTGTTTTTGTAGTTGTTTATTTGACGTTGTTGTTGTTTATTTGACGTTGTTGTTGTTGTTTATTTGACGTTGTTGTTGTTGTTGTTATTGTTGTTGTTGTTGTTTATTTGACGTTGTTATTGTTATTTATTTGACGTTGTTGTTGTTGTTGTTGTTTATTTGACGTTGTTATTGTTATTTATTTGACGTTGTTGTTGTTGTTGTTGTTTATTTGACGTTGTTGTTGTTGTTGATATTTATTTGACGTTGTTGTTGTTGTTGTTGTTTATTTGACGTTGTTGTTGTTGTTGTTGTTTATTTGACGTTGTTGTTATTTATTTGACGTTGTTGTTATTGTTGTTGTTTATTTGACATTGTTGTTGTTGTTGTTGTTTATTTGACGTTGTTGTTGTTGTTTATTTGACATTGTTGTTGTTGACGTTATTGTTGTTGTTGTTGTTTATTTGACGTAGTTGTTGTTGTTGACGTTGTTGTTGTTGTTATTATTTGTTTATTTAACGATTTTGTTGTTGTTGTTGTTTATTTGACGTTGTTGTTATTGTAGTTTATTTGACGTTGTTGTTGTTGTTGACGTTGTTGTTGTTGTTGTTTATTTGACGTTGTTATTGTTGTTGCTGTTGTTTATTTGACGTTGTTGTTGTTGTTGTTGTTATTTATTTGACGTTGTTGTTGTTGTTGTTTATTTGACGTTGTTGTTGTTGTTATTTATTTGACGTTGTTGTTGTTGTTGTTTATTTGACGTTGTTGTTTTTGTTGTTTATTTGACGTTGTTGTTGTTGTTGTTTATTTGACGTTGTTGTTGTTGTTTATTTGACATTATTGTTGTTGTTGTTGTTGTTATTGTTGTTGTTTATTTGACATTGTTGTTGTTGGTGTTGGTGTTGTTGTTTATTTGACATAGTTGTTGTTGTTGACGTTGTTGTTGTTGTTGTTTATTTGACGTTTTTGTTGTTGTTGATGTTGTTGTTGTTGTTGTTGTTTATTTGACGTTGTTGTTATTGTTTATTTGACATTGTTGTTGTTATTTATTTGACGTTGTTGTTGTGGTTATTATTGTTGTTTATTTGACGTTGTTGTTGTTGTTTATTTGATGTTGTTGTTGTTGTTTATTTGACGTTGGTGTTGTTATTGTTTATTTGACGTTGTTGTTGTTATTTATTTGACGTTGTTGTTGTTGTTATTGTTTATTTGACGTTGTTGCTGTTGTTGTTGTTGTTTATTTGACGTTGTTATTGTTGTTTATTTGACGTTGTTTTTGTTATTTGACGTTGTTGTTGTTGTAGCTTATTTGACGTTGTTGTTATTGTTGTTGTTTATTTGACGTTGTTGTTGTTGTTAGTTATTTGACGTTGTTGTTGTTGTTGTTTATTTGACGTTGTTGTTGTTTTTTATTTGACGTTGTTGTTGTTGTTGACGTTGTAGTTGTTGTTGTTTATTTGACGTTGTTATTGTTGTTGCTGTTGTTTATTTGACGTTGTTGTTGTTTATTTGACGTTGTTGTTGTTGTTGTTGTTGTTTATTTGACGTTGTTGTTGTTGTTGTTATTTATTTGACGTTGTTGTTGTTGTTGTTGTTTATTTGACGTTGTTGTTGTTGTTGTTTATTTGACGTTGTTGTTGTTGTTTATTTGACATTGTTGTTGTTGTGGTCGTTGTTGTTGTTGTTTATTTGACATTGTTGTTGTTGGTGGTGTTGTTGTTTATTTGACGTTGTTGTTGTTGTTGTTGTTGTTGTTTATTTGACGTTGTTTTAGTTGTTGTTGTTTATTTGGCGTTGTTGTTGTTGTTTATTTGACATTGTTGTTGTTGACATTGTTGTTGTTGTTTATTTGACGTAGTTGTTGTTGTTGACGTTGTTGTTGTTGTTGTTTATTTGACGTTTTTGTTGTTGTTGATGTTGTTGTTGTTGTTTATTTGATGTTGTTGTTGTTGTTGTTTATTTGACGTTGTTGTTGTTGTTATTGTTGTTGTTTATTTGACGTTGTTGTTGTTGTTTATTTGATGTTGTTGTTGTTGTTTATTTGACATTGTTGTTGTTGTTGACGTTGTTGTTGTTGTTGTTGTTTATTTGACATTGTTGTTGTTGTTGTTGTTGTTGTTTATTTGACGTTGTTGTTGTTGTTTATTTGACGTAGTTGTTGTTGTTGACATTGTTGTTGTTGTTGTTGTTGTTATTGTTTATTTGACGTTGTTGCTGTTGTTGTTGTTGTTTATTGACGTTGTTATTGTTGTTTATTTGACGTTGTTTTTGTTATTTGACGTTGTTGTTGTTGTTGTTGTTGTTTCTTATTTGACGTTGTTGTTTATTCTACGTTGTTGTTGCTGTTAGTTATTTGACGTTGTTGTTGTTGTTGTTGTTTATTTGACATTGTTGTTGTTGTTGACGTTGTTTGTATTGTTGTTTACTTGACGTTGTTGTTATTGTTGTTGTTTATTTGACGTTGTTTTAGTTGTTGTTTATTTGACGTTGTTGTTGTTGTTGTTTATTTGACATTGTTGTTGTTGTTGTTGTTTATTTGGCGTTGTTGTTGTTGTTGTTGTTGTTGTTTATTTGACATAGTTGTTGTTGTTGACATTGTTGTTGTTGTTGTTGTTGTTTATTTGACATAGTTGTTGTTGTTGACATAGTTGTTGTTGTTGACATTGTTGTTGTTGTTGTTGTTTATTTGACATTTTTGTTGTTGTTGATGTTGTTGTTGTTGTTGTTTATTTGACGTTGTTGTTATTGTTTATTTGACGTTTTTGTTGTTTATTTGACGTTGTTGTTGTTGTTATTGTTGTTGTTTATTTGACGTTGTTGTTGTTGTTGTTGTTGTTTATTTGATGTTGTTGTTGTTGTTTATTTGACGTTGGTGTTGTTGTTGTTATTGTTGTTATTTATTTGACGTCCTTGTTGTTGTTATTGTTTATTTTACGTTGTTGTTGTTGTTATTGTTTATTTGACGTTTTTATTGTTGTTTATTTGACGTTGTTTTTGTTATTTGACGTTGTTGTTGTTGTTGTTGTATTTGTTGTTGTTGATGTTGTTGCTTATTTGACGTTGTTGTTATTGTTGTTGTTTATTTGACGTTGTTGTTGCTGTTGTTTATTTGACGTTGTTGTTGTTGTTTATTTGATGTTGTTGTGGTTTATTTGACGTTATTGTTGTTATTGACGTTGTTATTGTTGTTGTTGTTGTTTATATGACGTTGTTGCTGTTGTTTATTTGACGTTGTTGTTGTCGTTGTTGTTATTTATTTGACGTTGTTGTTGTTGTTATATATTTGACGTTGTTGTTGTTGTTATTGTTTATTTGACGTTGTTGTTGTTGTTGTTTATTTGACGTTGTTGTTGTTGTTGACGTTGTTGTTGTTGTTGTTGACGTTGTTATTGTTGTTGTTGTTTATTTGACGTTGTTGTTGTTGTTGTTTATTTGACGTTGTTGTTGTTGTTGTTTATTTGACGTTGCTGTTGTTGTTGTTGTTATTTATTTGACGGTGTTGTTGTGGTTGTTTATTTGACGTTGTTGTTGTTGTTGTTGACGTTGTTGTTATTGTTGTTATTGTTGTTGTTTATTTGTCGTTTTTGTTGTTGTTGATGTTGTTGTTGTTTTTGTAGTTGTTTATTTGACGTTGTTGTTGTTTATTTGACGTTGTTGTTGTTGTTGTTATTGTTGTTGTTGTTGTTTATTTGACGTTGTTATTGTTATTTATTTGACGTTGTTGTTGTTGTTGTTGTTTATTTGACGTTGTTGTTGTTGTTGATATTTATTTGACGTTGTTGTTGTTGTTGTTGTTTATTTGACGTTGTTGTTGTTGTTGTTGTTTATTTGACGTTGTTGTTATTTATTTGACGTTGTTGTTATTGTTGTTGATTATTTGACATTGTTGTTGTTGTTGTTGTTTATTTGACGTTGTTGTTGTTGTTTATTTGACATTGTTGTTGTTGACGTTATTGTTATTGTTGTTGTTTATTTGACGTAGTTGTTGTTGTTGACGTTGTTGTTGTTGTTATTATTTGTTTATTTAACGATTTTGTTGTTGTTGTTGTTGTTTATTTGACGTTGTTGTTATTGTAGTTTATTTGACGTTGTTGTTGTTGTTGACGTTGTTGTTGTTGTTTATTTGACGTTGTTATTGTTGTTGCTGTTGTTTATTTGACGTTGTTGTTGTTGTTGTTGTTATTTATTTGACGTTGTTGTTGTTGTTGTTTATTTGACGTTGTTGTTGTTGTTATTTATTTGACGTTGTTGTTGTTGTTGTTTATTTGACGTTGTTGTTTTTGTTGTTTATTTGACGTTGTTGTTGTTGTTGTTGTTTATTTGACGTTGTTGTTGTTGTTTATTTGACATTATTGTTGTTGTTGTTGTTGTTGTTATTGTTGTTGTTTATTTGACATTGTTGTTGTTGGTGTTGGTGTTGTTGTTTATTTGACATAGTTGTTGTTGTTGACGTTGTTGTTGTTGTTGTTTATTTGACATTTTTGTTGTTGTTGATGTTGTTGTTGTTGTTGTTGTTTATTTGACGTTGTTGTTATTGTTTATTTGACATTGTTGTTGTTATTTATTTGACGTTGTTGTTGTGGTTATTATTGTTGTTTATTTGACGTTGTTGTTGTTGTTTATTTGATGTTGTTGTTGTTGTTTATTTGACGTTGGTGTTGTTATTGTTTATTTGACGTTGTTGTTGTTGTTATTTATTTGACGTTGTTGTTGTTGTTATTGTTTATTTGACGTTGTTGTTGTTGTTGTTGTTGTTTATTTGACGTTGTTATTGTTGTTTATTTGACGTTGTTTTTGTTATTTGACGTTGTTGTTGTTGTTGCTTATTTGACGTTGTTGTTATTGTTGTTGTTTATTTGACGTTGTTGTTGTTGTTAGTTATTTGACGTTGTTGTTGTTGTTGTTTATTTGACGTCGTTGTTGTTGTTGTTTATTTGACGTTGTTGTTGTTGTTGACGTTGTAGTTGTTGTTGTTTATTTGACGTTGTTATTGTTGTTGCTGTTGTTTATTTGACGTTGTTGTTGTTTATTTGACGTTGTTGTTGTTGTTGTTGTTTATTTGACGTTGTTGTTGTTGTTGTTGTTATTTATTTGACGTTATTGTTGTTGTTGTTTATTTGACGTTGTTGTTGTTGTTGTTGTTTATTTGACGTTGTTGTTGTTGTTTATTTGACATTGTTGTTGTTGTTGACGTTGTTGTTGTTGTTTATTTGACATTGTTGTTGTTGTTGGTGTTGTTGTTTATTTGACGTTGTTGTTGTTGTTGTTTATTTGACGTTGTTTTAGTTGTTGTTGTTTATTTGGCGTTGTTGTTGTTGTTTATTTGACATTGTTGTTGTTGACATTGTTGTTGTTGTTTATTTGACGTAGTTGTTGTTGTTGACGTTGTTGTTGTTGTTGTTTATTTGACGTTTTTGTTGTTGTTGATGTTGTTGTTGTTGTTTATTTGATGTTGTTGTTGTTGTTGTTTATTTGACGTTGTTGTTGTTGTTGTTGTTATTGTTGTTGTTTATTTGACGTTGTTGTTGTTGTTTATTTGATGTTGTTGTTGTTGTTTATTTGACATTGTTGTTGTTGTTGACGTTGTTGTTGTTGTTGTTGTTTATTTGACATTGTTGTTGTTGTTGTTGTTTATTTGACGTTGTTGTTGTTGTTTATTTGACGTAGTTGTTGTTGTTGACATTGTTGTTGTTGTTGTTGTTGTTATTGTTTATTTGACGTTGTTGCTGTTGTTGTTGTTGTTTATTGACGTTGTTATTGTTGTTTATTTGACGTTGTTTTTGTTATTTGACGTTGTTGTTGTTGTTGTTGTTGTTGTTGTTTCTTATTTGACGTTGTTGTTTATTTGACGTTGTTGTTGCTGTTAGTTATTTGACGTTGTTGTTGTTGTTGTTGTTATTTATTTGACATTGTTGTTGTTGTTGACGTTGTTTGTATTGTTGTTTACTTGACGTTGTTGTTATTGTTGTTGTTTATTTGACGTTGTTTTAGTTGTTGTTTATTTGACGTTGTTGTTGTTGTTGTTTATTTGACATTGTTGTTGTTGTTGTTGTTTATTTGACGTTGTTGTTGTTGTTTATTTGACATAGTTGTTGTTGACATTGTTGTTGTTGTTGTTGTTGTTTATTTGACATAGTTGTTGTTGTTGACATAGTTGTTGTTGTTGACATTGTTGTTGTTGTTGTTGTTGTTTATTTGTCATTTTTGTTGTTGTTGATGTTGTTGTTGTTGTTGTTTATTTGACGTTGTTGTTATTGTTTATTTGACATTATTGTTGTTTATTTGACGTTGTTGTTGTTGTTATTGTTGTTGTTTATTTGACGTTGTTGTTGTTGTTGTTGTTTATTTGATGTTGTTGTTGTTGTTTATTTGACGTTGGTGTTGTTGTTGTTGTTTATTTGATGTTGTTATTGTTGTTATTTATTTGACGTCCTTGTTGTTGTTATTGTTTATTTTACGTTGTTGTTGTTGTTATTGTTTATTTGACGTTTTTATTGTTGTTTATTTGACGTTGTTTTTGTTATTTGACGTTGTTGTTGTTGTTGTATTTGTTGTTGTTGTATTTGTTGTTGTTGATGTTGTTGCTTATTTGACGTTGTTGTTAGTGTTGTTGTTTATTTGACGTTGTTGTTGCTGTTGTTTATTTGACGTTGTTGTTGTTGTTTATTTGATGTTGTTGTGGTTTATTTGACGTTATTGTTGTTATTGACGTTGTTATTGTTGTTGTTGTTGTTTATTTGACATTGTTGCTGTTGTTTATTTGACGTTGTTGTTGTCGTTGTTGTTATTTATTTGACGTTGTTGTTGTTGTTTATTTGACGTTGTTGTTGTTGTTATATATTTGACGTTGTTGTTGTTGTTATTGTTTATTTGACGTTGTTGTTGTTGTTGTTTATTTGACGTTGTTGTTGTTGTTGACATTGTTGTTGTTGTTGTTGACGTTGTTATTGTTGTTGTTGTTTATTTGACGTTGTTGTTGTTGTTGTTTATTTGACGTTGTTGTTGTTGTTGTTTATTTGACGTTGCTGTTGTTGTTGTTGTTATTTATTTGACGGTGTTGTTGTGGTTGTTTATTTGACATTGTTGTTGTTGTTGTTGACGTTGTTGTTATTGTTGTTGTTGTTGTTGTTTATTTGTCGTTTTTGTTGTTGTTGATGTTGTTGTTGTTTTTGTAGTTGTTTATTTGACGTTGTTGTTGTTTATTTGACGTTGTTGTTGTTGTTTATTTGACGTTGTTGTTGTTGTTGTTGTTATTGTTGTTGTTGTTGTTTATTTGACGTTGTTATTGTTATTTATTTGACGTTGTTGTTGTTGTTGTTTATTTGACGTTGTTGTTGTTGTTGATATTTATTTGACGTTGTTGTTGTTGTTGTTGTTTATTTGACGTTGTTGTTGTTGTTGTTGTTTATTTGACGTTGTTGTTATTTATTTGACGTTGTTGTTATTGTTGTTGTTTATTTGACATTGTTGTTGTTGTTGTTGTTGTTTATTTGACGTTGTTGTTGTTGTTTATTTGACATTGTTGTTGTTGACGTTATTGTTGTTGTTGTTGTTTATTTGACGTAGTTGTTGTTGTTGACGTTGTTGTTGTTGTTATTATTTGTTTATTTAACGATTTTGTTATTGTTGTTGTTGTTTATTTGACGTTGTTATTATTGTAGTTTATTTGACGTTGTTGTTGTTGTTTACGTTGTTGTTGTTGTTTATTTGACGTTGTTATTGTTGTTGCTGTTGTTTATTTGACGTTGTTGTTGTTGTTGTTGTTGTTATTTATTTGACGTTGTTGTTGTTGTTGTTTATTTGACGTTGTTGTTGTTGTTATTTATTTGACGTTGTTGTTGTTGTTGTTTATTTGACGTTGTTGTTTTTGTTGTTTATTTGACGTTGTTGTTGTTGTTGTTTATTTGACGTTGTTGTTGTTGTTTATTTGACATTATTGTTGTTGTTGTTGTTGTTATTGTTATTGTTTATTTGACATTGTTGTTGTTGGTGTTGGTGTTGTTGTTTATTTGACATAGTTGTTGTTGTTGACGTTGTTGTTGTTGTTGTTTATTTGACGTTTTTGTTGTTGTTGATGTTGTTGTTGTTGTTGTTGTTTATTTGACGTTGTTGTTATTGTTTATTTGACATTGTTGTTGTTATTTATTTGACGTTGTTGTTGTTGTGGTTATTATTGTTGTTTATTTGACGTTGTTGTTGTTTATTTGATGTTGTTGTTGTTGTTTATTTGACGTTGGTGTTGTTATTGTTTATTTGACGTTGTTGTTGTTGTTATTTATTTGACGTTGTTGTTGTTGTTATTGTTTATTTGACGTTGTTGCTGTTGTTGTTGTTGTTTATTTGACGTTGTTATTGTTGTTTATTTGACGTTGTTTTTGTTATTTGACGTTGTTGTTGTTGTTGCTTATTTGACGTTGTTGTTATTGTTGTTGTTTATTTGACGTTGTTGTTTTTGTAAGTTATTTGACGTTGTTGTTGTTGTTGTTTATTTGACGTTGTTGTTGTTGTTGTTTATTTAACGTTGTTGTTGTTGTTGACGTTGTAGTTGTTGTTGTTTATTTGACGTTGTTATTGTTGTTGCTGTTGTTTATTTGACGTTGTTGTTGTTTATTTGACGTTGTTGTTGTTGTTGTTGTTGTTTATTTGACGTTGTTGTTGTTGTTGTTATTTATTTGACGTTGTTGTTGTTGTTGTTTATTTGACGTTGTTGTTGTTGTTGTTGTTTATTTGACGTTGTTGTTGTTGTTTATTTGACATTGTTGTTGTTGTTGACGTTGTTGTTGTTGTTTATTTGACATTGTTGTTGTTGTTGGTGTTGTTGTTTATTTGACGTTGTTGTTGTTGTTGTTTATTTGACGTTGTTTTAGTTGTTGTTGTTTATTTGGCGTTGTTGTTGTTGTTTATTTGACATTGTTGTTGTTGACATTGTTGTTGTTGTTTATTTGACGTAGTTGTTGTTGTTGACGTTGTTGTTGTTGTTGTTTATTTGACGTTTTTGTTGTTGTTGATGTTGTTGTTGTTGTTTATTTGATGTTGTTGTTGTTGTTGTTTATTTGACGTTGTTGTTGTTGTTGTTGTTATTGTTGTTGTTTATTTGACGTTGTTGTTGTTGTTTATTTGATGTTGTTGTTGTTGTTTATTTGACATTGTTGTTGTTGTTGACGTTGTTGTTGTTGTTGTTGTTTATTTGACATTGTTGTTGTTGTTGTTGTTTATTTGACGTTGTTGTTGTTGTTTATTTGACGTAGTTGTTGTTGTTGACATTGTTGTTGTTGTTGTTGTTGTTTATTTGACGTTTTTGTTGTTGTTGATGTTGTTGTTGTTGTTGTTTATTTGACGTTGTTGTTATTGTCTATTTGACGTTGTTGTTGTTGTTTATTTGACGTTGTTGTTGTTGTTATTGTTGTTGTTTATTTGACGTTTTTATTGTTGTTTATTTGATGTTGTTGTTGTTGTTTATTTGACGTTGGTGTTAGTGTTGTTTATTTGACGTTGTTGTTGTTATTTACTTGACGTTATTGTTGTTATTGTTTATTAGACGTTGTTGTTGTTGTTGTTTATTTGACGTTGTTATTGTTGTTTATTTGACGTTGTTGTTATTGTTGTTGTTTATTTGACGATGTTGTTGTTGTTTATTGGACGTTGTTGTTGACGTTGTTGTTGTTGTTTATTTGACGTTGTTGTTGTTGACGTTGTTGTTGTTATTGTTATTTATTTGACGTTGTTGTTGTTGTTGTTGTTTATTTGACGTTGTTGTTGTTGTTTATTTGACGTTGTTGTTGTTGTTTATTTGACGTTGTTGTTGTCGTTGTTGTTGTTTATTTGACGTTGTTGTTGTTATTTATTTGACGTTGTTGTTGTTATATATTTGACGTTGTTGTTGTTGTTATTGTTTATTTGACGTTGTTGTTGACGTTGTTGTTGTTGTTGTTTATTTGTCGTTTTTGTTGTTGTTGATGTTGTTGTTGTTTTTGTAGTTCTTTATTTGACGTTGTTGTTGTTTATTTGACGTTGTTGTTGTTGTTGTTTATTTGACGTTGTTGTTGTTGTTGTTTATTTGACGTTGTTGTTGTCGTTGTTGTTGTTTATTTGACGTTGTTGTTGTTGTTTATTTGACGTTGTTGTTGTTGTTATATATTTGACGTTGTTGTTGTTGTTATTGTTTATTTGACGTTGTTGTTGTTGTTTATTTGACGTTGTTGTTGTTGTTAACGTTGTTGTTATTGTTGTTGTTGTTGTTTATTTGTCGTTTTTGTTGTTGTTGATGTTGTTGTTGTTTTTGTAGTTCTTTATTTGACGTTGTTGTTGTTTATTTGACGTTGTTGTTGTTGTTGTTGTTGTTGTTTATTTGACGTTGTTGTTGTTGTTATTGTTGTTGTTGTTGTTGTTTATTTGACGTTGTTGTTGTTATTTATTTGACGTTGTTGTTGTTTTTGTTGTTGTTTATTTGACGTTGTTGTTGTTGTTGTTTATTTGACGTTGTTGTTGTTATTGTTGTTTATTTGACGTTGTTGTTGTTATTTATTTGACGTTGTTGTTGTTGTTGTTTATTTGACATTGTTGTTGTTGTTGTTGTTTATTTGACGTTGTTGTTGTTGTTGTTGTTTATTTGACGTTGTTGTTATTGACATTGTTGTTGTTGTTGTTTATATGACGTTGTTATTATTGTTGTTTATTTGACATAGTTGTTGTTGTTGACGTTGTTGTTGTTGTTGTTGTTTATTTGACGTTTTTGTTGTTGCTGATGTTGTTGTTGTTGTTGTTTATTTGACGTTGTTATTATTGTTTATTTGACGTTGTTGTTGTTGTTTATTTGACGTTGTTGTTGTTGTTATTGTTGTTGTTTATTTGACGTTGTTGTTGTTGTTGTTGTTTATTTGATGTCGTTGTTGTTTATTTGACGTTGGTGTTGTTGTTGTTTATTTGACGTTGTTGTTGTTATTTATTTGACGTTGTTGTTGTTGTTATTGTTTATTTGACGTTGTTGCTGTTGTTGTTGTTGTTGTTTATTTGACGTTGTTATTGTTGTTTATTTGACGTTGTTTTTGTTATTTAACGTTGTTGTTGTTGTATTTGTTGTTGTCGTTGTTCCTTAGTTGACGTTGTTGTTATTGTTGTTGTTTATTTGACGTTGTTGTTGCTGTTGTTTATTTGACGTTGTTGTTGTTGTTGTTTATTTGATGTTGTTGTTGTTGTTGTTTATTTGACGTTGTTGTTGTTGACGTTGTTGTTGTTGTTGTTGTTTATTTGACGTTGTTATTGTTGTTGCTGTTGTTTATTTGACGTTGTTGTTGTCGTTGTTGTTGTTTATTTGACGTTGTTGTTGTTGTTGTTGTTGATGTTGTTTATTTGACGTTGTTGTTGTTGTTATTATTTATTTGACATTGTTGTTGTTGTTGTTTATTTGACGTTGTTGTTGTTGTTTATTTGACGTTGTTGTTGTTTATTTGACGTTGTGGTTATTGTTGTTGTTTATTTGACGTTGTTGTTGTTGTTGTTTATTTGACATTGTTGTTGTTGTTGTTGACGTTGTTGTTGTTTATTTGACATTGTTGTTGTTGTTGGTGTTGTTGTTTATTTGACGTTGTTGTTGTTGTTGTTGTTTATTTGACGTTGTTTTAGTTGTTGTTGTTTATTTGGCGTTGTTGTTGTTTATTTGACGTTGTTGTTGTTGACATTGTTGTTGTTGTTGTTTATTTGACATAGTTGTGTTGTTGACGTTGTTGTTGTTGTTTATTTGACGTTTTTGTTGTTGTTGATGTTGTTGTTGTTGTTGTTTATTTGACGTTGTTGTTGTTATTGTTGTTGTTTATTTGACGTTGTTGTTGTTGTTGTTTATTTGATGTTGTTGTTGATGTTTATTTGACATTGTTGTTGTTGTTGACGTTGTTGTTGTTGTTGTTTATTTGACATTGTTGTTATTGTTGTTTACTTGACGTTGTTGTTGTTCTTTATTTGACGTAGTTGTTGTTGTTGACGTTGTTGTTGTTGTTGTTGTTGTTTATTTGACGTTTTTGTTATTGTTGATGTTGTTGTTGTTGTTTATTTGACGTTGTTGTTATTGTCTATTTGACGTTGTTGTTGTTGTTGTTTATTTGACGTTGTTGTTGTTGTTGTTTATTTGACGTTGCTATTGTTGTTTATTAGATGTTGTTGTTATTGTTTATTTAACATTGGTGTTGTTGTTGTTTATTTGACGTTGTTGTTGTTGTTATTTATTTGACGTTGTTGTTGTTGTTATTGTTTATTAGACATTGTTGTTGTTTATTTGACGTTGTTATTGTTGTTTATTTGACGTTGTTGTTATTGTTGTTGTTTATTTGACGTTGTTGTTGTTGTTTATTGGACGTTGTTGTTGTTGTTGACGTTGTTGTTGTTGTTTATTTGATGTTGTTGTTGTTGACGTTGTTGTTGTTGTTATTGTTATTTATTTGATGTTGTTGTTGTTGTTGTTGTTTATTTGACGTTGTTGTTGTTGTTGTTTATTTGACGTTGTTGTTGTTGTTGTTTATTTGACATTGTTGTTGTTGTTGTTATTGTTTATTTGACATTGTTGTTGTTGTTGTTGTTGACGTTGTTCTTGTTGTTGTTGTTTATTTGACGTTGTTGTTGTTGTTTATTTGACGTTGTTGTTGTTGTTGTTGTTGTTTATTTGACGTTGTTGTTGTTGTGGTTTATTTGATGTTGTTGTTGTTGTTTATTTGACGGTGTTGTTGTTGTTGTTTATTTGACGTTTTTGTTGTTGTTAATGTTGTTGTTGTTTTTGTAGTTGTTTATTTGACGTTGTTGTTGTTGTTGTTTATTTGACGTTGTTGTTGTTTTTGTTTATTTGACGTTGTTGTAGTTGTTATTAATGTTGTTGTTTATTTGACGTTGTTGTTGTTGTTTAATTGACGTTGTTGTATTTGTTGTTGTTTATTTGACGTTGTTGTTGTTTATTTGACATTGTTGTTGTTGTTGGTGGTGGTGGTGTTGTTGTTTATTTGACGTTGTTGTTGTTGTTGTTGTTGTTTATTTGACGTTGTTTTAGTTGTTGTTGTTGTTATTGTTTATTTGGCGTTGTTGTTGTTTATTTGACATTGTTGCTGTTGACATTGTTGTTGTTGTTGTTTATTTGACGTAGTTGTTGTTGTTGACGTTGTTGTTGTTGTTTATTTGACGTTTTTGTTGTTGTTGATGTTGTTGTTGTTGTTGTTGTTTATTTGACGTTGTTGTTGTTGTTGTTGTTTATTTGACGTTGTTGTTGTTGTTATTTATTGACGTTGTTGTTGTTGTTATTGTTGTTGTTTATTTGACGTTCTTGTTGTTATTGTTTATTTGATGTTGTTGTTGTTTATTTGACATTGTTGTAGTTGTTGACGTTGTTGTTGTTGTTTATTTGATGTTGTTTTTTATTTGACATTGTTGTTGTTGTTGACGTTGTTGTTGTTGTTTATTTGACATTGTTGTTGTTGTTGTTTTTGACGTTGTTGGTGTTGTTGTTTACTTGACGTTGTTGTTATTGTTGTTGTTTATTTGACGTTGTTTTAGTTGTTGTTTATTTGACGTTGTTGTTGTTGTTTATTTGACATTGTTGTTGTTATTGACGTTGTTGTTGTTGTTGTTTATTTGACATTGTTGTTGTTGTTGTTGTTGACGTTGTTGTTTATTTGACGTTGTTATTGTTGTTGTTGTTGTTTATTTGACGTTGTTTTAGTTGTTGTTGTTTATTTGACATTGTTGTTGTTGTTTATTCGACGTTGTTGTTGTTGACATTGTTGTTGTTGTTGTTTATTTGACGTTGTTGTTGTTGTTTATTTGACTTAGTTGTTGTTGTTGTTGTTGTTGTTGTTTATTTGACATTTTTGTTGTTGTTGATGTTGTTGTTGTTTATTTGACGTTGTTGTTATTGTTTATTTGACGTTGTTGTTGTTGACATTGTTGTTGTTGTTTATTTGACGTTGTTGTTGTTGTTTATTTGACTTAGTTGTTGTTAATGACATTGTTGTTGTTGTTGTTGTTGTTTATTTGACATTTTTGTTGTTGTTGTTGTTGTTTATTTGACGTTGTTGTTATTGTTTATTTGACGTTGTTGTTGTTTATTTGACGTTGTTGTTGTTGTTGTTATTGTTGTTGTTTATTTGACGTTGTTGTTGTTGTTTATTTGATGTTGTTGTTGTTGTTTATTTGACGTTGGTGTTGTTGTTGGTGTTTATTTGATTTTGTTATTGTTGTTATTTATTTGACGTCCTTGTTGTTGTTATTGTTTATTTTACGTTGTTGTTGTTGTTATTGTTTATTTGACGTTGTTGTTGTTGTTTATTTGACGTTGTTTTTGTTATTTGACGTTGTTGTTGTTGTATTTGTTGTTGTTTATTTTACGTTGTTGTTGCTGTTGTTTATTTGACGTTGTTGTTGTTGTTTATTTGACGTTGTTGTTGTTGTTGTTTATTTGACGTTATTGTTGTTATTGACGTTGTTATTGTTGTTTATTTGACGTTGTTGCTGTTGTTTATTTGACGTTGTTGTTGTCGTTGTTGTTGTTTATTTGACGTTGTTGTTGTTGTTGTTTATTTGACGTTGTTGTTGTTATATATTTGACGTTGTTGTTGTTGTTATTGTTTATTTGACGTTGTTGTTGTTGTTTATTTGACGTTGTTGTTGTTGTTGACGTTGTTGTTGTTGTTGTTGTTTATTTGACATTGTTGTTGTTGTTGTTTATTTGACGTTGTTGTTGTTGTTGTTTATTTGACGTTGTTGTTGTTGTTGTTTATTTGACATTGTTGTTGTTGTTGTTATTGTTTATTTGACATTGTTGTTGTTGTTGTTGTTGACGTTGTTGTTGTTGTTGTTGTTGTTTATTTGACGTTGTTGTTGTTGTTTATTTGACGTTGTTGTTGTTGTTGTTTATTTGACGTTGTTGTTGTTGTGGTTTATTTGATGTTGTTGTTGTTGTTGATTTGACGGTGTTGTTGTTGTTGTTTATTTGACGTTTTTGTTGTTGTTGATGTTGTTGTTGTTTTTGTAGTTGTTTATTTGACGTTGTTGTTGTTGTTTATTTGACGTTGTTGTTGTTGTTGTTTATTTGACGTTGTTGTAGTTGTTATTATTGTTGTTGTTTATTTGACGTTGTTGTTGTTGTTTAATTGACGTTGTTGTATTTGTTGTTGTTTATTTGACGTTGTTGTTGTTTATTTCATGTTGTTGTTGTTGTTTATTTGACGTTGTTGTTGTTGTTGACGTTGTTGTTGTTGTTGTTTATTTGACATTGTTGTTGTTGTTGGTGGTGGTGGTGTTGTTGTTTATTTGACGTTGTTGTTTATTTGACGTTGTTTTAGTTGTTGTTGTTGTTATTGTTTATTTGGCGTTGTTGTTGTTTATTTGACATTGTTGCTGTTGACATTGTTGTTGTTGTTGTTGTTTATTTGACGTAGTTGTTGTTGTTGACGTTGTTGTTGTTGTTTATTTGAAGTTTTTGTTGTTGTTGATGTTGTTGTTGTTGTTGTTTATTTGACGTTGTTGTTGTTGTTGTTGTTTATTTGACGTTGTTGTTGTTGTTATTTATTGACGTTGTTGTTGTTGTTATTGTTGTTGTTTATTTGACGTTCTTGTTGTTGTTGTTTATTTGATGTTGTTGTTGTTTATTTGACATTGTTGTTGTTGTTGACGTTGTTGTTGTTGTTTATTTGATGTTGTTTTTTATTTGACATTGTTGTTGTTGTTGACGTTGTTGTTTTTGTTTATTTGACATTGTTGTTGTTGTTGTTGTTGACGTTGTTGGTGTTGTTGTTTACTTGACGTTGTTGTTATTGTTGTTGTTTATTTGACGTTGTTTTAGTTGTTGTTTATTTGACGTTGTTGTTGTTGTTGTTTATTTGACATTGTTGTTGTTATTGACGTTGTTGTTGTTGTTGTTTATTTGACATTGTTGTTGTTGTTGTTGTTGACGTTGTTGTTTATTTGACGTTGTTATTGTTGTTGTTGTTGTTTATTTGACGTTTTTTAGTTGTTGTTGTTTATTTGACATTGTTGTTGTTGTTTATTCGACGTTGTTGTTGTTGACATTGTTGTTGTTGTTGTTTATTTGACGTTGTTGTTGTTGTTTATTTGACTTAGTTGTTGTGGTTGTTGTTGTTGTTTATTTGACATTTTTGTTGTTGTTGATGTTGTTGTTGTTGTTGTTGTTTATTTGACGTTGTTGTTATTGTTTATTTGACGTTGTTGTTGTTGACATTGTTGTTGTTGTTTATTTGACGTTGTTGTTGTTGTTTATTTGACTTAGTTGTTGTTAATGACATTGTTGTTGTTGTTGTTATTTATTTGACATTTTTGTTGTTGTTGTTGTTGTTTATTTGACTTAGTTGTTGTTAATGACATTGTTGTTGTTGTTGTTGTTGTTTATTTGACATTTTTGTTGTTGTTGTTGTTGTTTATTTGACGTTGTTGTTATTGTTTATTTGACGTTGTTGTTGTTTATTTGACGTTGTTGTTGTTGTTGTTATTGTTGTTGTTTATTTGACGTTGTTGTTGTTGTTGTTTATTTGATGTTGTTGTTGTTGTTTATTTGACGTTGGTGTTGTTGTTGGTGTTTATTTGATTTTGTTATTGTTGTTATTTATTTGACGTCCTTGTTGTTGTTATTGTTTATTTTACGTTGTTGTTGTTGTTATTGTTTATTTGACGTTTTTATTGTTGTTTATTTGACGTTGTTTTTGTTATTTGACGTTGTTGTTGTTGTTGTTGTATTTGTTGTTGTTGATGTTGTTGCTTATTTGACGTTGTTGTTATTGTTGTTGTTTATTTGACGTTGTTGTTGCTGTTGTTTATTTGACGTTGTTGTTGTTTATTTGACGTTGTTGTTGTTGTTGACGTTGTTGTTGTTGTTGTTTATTTGACGTTTTTGGTATTGTTGATGTTGTTGTTGTTGTTTATTTGACGTTGTTGTTATTGTTTATTTGACGTTGTTGTTGTTGTTTATTTGACGTTGTTGTTGTTATTGTTGTTGTTTATTTGACGTTGTTGTTGTTGTTTATTTGATGTTGTTGTTGTTGTTGTTAATTTGACGTTGGTGTTGTTGTTGTTGTTTATTTGACGTTGTTATTGTTGTTATTTATTTGACGTTGTTTTTGTTGTTATTGTTTATTTGACGTTGTTGTTGTTGTTTATTTGACGTTTTTATTGTTGTTTATTTGACGTTGTTTTTGTTATTTGACGTTGTTGTTGTTGTTGTATTTATTGTTGTTGTTGTTGTTGCTTACTTAACGTTGTTGTTATTGTTGTTGTTAATTTGACGTTGTTGATGCTGTTGTTTATTTGACGTTGTTGTTGTTGTTGTTGTTTATTTGACGTTGTTGTTGTTGTTGTTTATTTGACGTTATTGTTGTTGTTGATGTTGTTGTTGTTGTTTATCTGACATTGTTGCTGTTGATTATTTGACGTTGTTGTTGTCGTTGTTGTGGTTTATTTGACGTTGTTGTTGTTGTTTATTTGACGTTGTTGTTGTTGTTATATATTTGACGTTGTTGTTGTTGTTATTGTTTATTTGACTTTGTTGTTGTTGTTGTTGTTTATTTGACGTTGTTGTTGTTGTTGACGTTGTGGTTGATGTTGTTGACGTTGTTGTTGTTGTTGTTTATTTGACGTTGTTGTTGTTGTTGTTGTTTATTTGACGTTGTTGTTGTTATTTATTTGACGTTGTTGTTGTTTATTTGACGTTGTTGTTGTTATTTATTTGACATTGTTGTTGTTATTTATTTGACATTGTTGTTGTTATTGTTGTTGTTGTTTATTTGACGTTGTTGTTGTTGTTTATTTGACATTGTTGTTGTTTATTTGACGTTGTTGTTGTTGACGTTGTTGTTGTTGTTTATTTGACGTTGTTGTTGTTTATTTGACGTTGTTGTTGTTGTTGTTTATTTGACGTTGTTGTTGTTGTTATTGTTGTTGTTGTTGTTTATTTGACGTTGTTATTGTTATTTATTTGACGTTGTTGTTGTTGTTGTTTATTTGACGTTGTTGTTGTTGTTGTTATTTATTTGACGTTGTTGTTGTTTATTTGACGTTGTTGTTGTTGTTGTTGTTGTTTATTTGACGTTTTTGTTGTTGTTTATTTGACGTTATTGTTGTTGTTTATTTGACGTTGTTGTTGTTGTTGACGTTGTTGTTGTTGTTGTTGTTGTTTATTTGACGTAGTTGTTGTTGTTGACGTTGTTGTTGTTGTTATTATTTGTTTATTTAACGATTTTGTTGTTGTTGTTGTTGTTGTTTACTTGATGTTGTTGTTGTTGTTGTTTATTTGACGTTGTTGTTGTTGTTGATGTTGTTGTTGTTGTTTTTGTTGTTTATTTGACGTTGTTGTTGTTCTTGTTGTTGTTGCTGTTTATTTGACGATATTATTGTTGTTGTTGTTTATTTGACGTTGTTGTTGTTGTTTATTTGACGTTGTTGTTGTTGTTGTTGTTATTTATTTGACATTGTTGTTGTTGTTGTTCATTTGACGTTGTTGTTGTTGTTTATTTGACGTTGTTGTTGTTGTTGTTGTTTATTTGACATTGTTTTTGTCATTGTTTTTGTTGTTTATTTGACGTTGTTATTGTTGTTGTTTATTTGACGTTGTTGTTGTTGTTTATTTGACGTTGTTGTTGTTGTTGACGTTGTTGTTGTTTATTTGACGTTGTTGTTATTGTTGTTGTTGTTTATTTGACGTTGTTGTTGTTGTTGACGTTGTTGTTATTGTTATTTATTTGACGTTTTTGTTGTTGTTGTTATTGTTGTTGTTGTTGTTGTTTATTTGACGTTGTTGTTGTTGTTATTTATTTGACGTTGTTGTTGTTGTTTATTTGACATTGTTGTTGTTGTTATTGTTTATTTGACGTTGTTGTTGTTGTTTATTTGACGTTGTTGTTGTTGTTGTTCACGATGTTGTTGTTGTTGTTGTTGTTTATTTGACGTTGTTGTTGTTGTTGACGTTGTTGTTGTTGTTGTTGTTGTTTATTTGACGTTGTTGTTGTTGTTGTTAATTTGACGTTGTTGTTGTTTATTTGACGTTGATGTTGTTGTTTATTTGACGTTGTTGTTGTTGTTGTTTATTTGACGTTGTTGTTGTTGTTGTTGACGTTGTTGTTGTTTATTTGACGTTGTTGTTGTTGTTGACATAGTTGTTGTTGTTGTTGTTGTTGTTTATTTCACGTTGTTGATGTTGTTGACGTTGTTGTTTATTTGACGTTGTTGTTGTTGTTTATTTGACGTTGTTGTTGTTGTTTATTTGACGTTGTTGTTGTTGACATTGTTGTTGTTGTTGTTGTTTATTTGACGTTGTTGTTGTTGTTATTTATTTGGCATTGTTGTTGTTGTTAACGTTGTTGTTGTTGTTTATTTGACATTGTTGTTGTTGTTGTTGACGTTGTTGGTTTTGTTGTTTATTTGACGTTGTTGTTGTTGTTGTTGTTGTTGTTTATTTGAAGTTATTTTAGTTGTTGTTATTTATTTGACGTTGTTGTTGTTGTTTATTTGACGTTGTTGTTGTTTATTTGACGTAGTTGTTGTTGTTGACGTTGTTGTTGTTGTTGTTTATTTGACGTTTTTGGTATTGTTGATGTTGTTGTTGTTGTTTATTTGACGTTGTTGTTATTGTTTATTTGACGTTGTTGTTGTTGTTTATTTGACGTTGTTGTTGTTATTGTTGTTGTTTATTTGACATTGTTGTTGTTGTTTATTTGATGTTGTTGTTGTTGTTGTTAATTTGACGTTGGTGTTGTTGTTGTTGTTGTTTATTTGACGTTGTTATTGTTGTTATTTATTTGACGTTGTTGTTGTTGTTATTGTTTATTTGACGTTGTTGTTGTTGTTGTTTATTTGACGTTTTTATTGTTGTTTATTTGACGTTGTTTTTGTTATTTGACGTTGTTGTTGTTGTTGTTGTTGTATTTATTGTTGTTGTTGTTGTTGCTTATTTAACGTTGTTGTTATTGTTGTTGTTAATTTGACGTTGTTGATGCTGTTGTTTATCTGACGTTGTTGTTGTTGTTGTTTATTTGACGTTGTTGTTGTTGTTGTTTATTTGACGTTATTGTTGTTGTTGATGTTGTTGTTGTTGTTTATCTGACGTTGTTGCTATTGATTATTTGACGTTGTTGTTGTCGGTGTTGTGGTTTATTTGACGTTGTTGTTGTTGTTTATTTGACGTTGTTGTTGTTGTTATATATTTGACGTTGTTGTTGTTGTTATTGTTTATTTGACTTTGTTGTTGTTGTTGTTTATTTGACGTTGTTGTTGTTGTTGACGTTGTTGTTGATGTTGTTGACGTTGTTGTTGTTGTTGTTGTTTATTTGACGTTGTTGTTGTTGTTGTTTATTTGACGTTGTTGTTGTTATTTATTTGACGTTGTTGTTGTTTATTTGACGTTGTTGTTGTTATTTACTTGACATTGTTGTTGTTATTTATTTGACATTGTTGTTGTTGTTGTTGTTTATTTGACGTTGTTGTTGTTGTTTATTTGACATTGTTGTTGTTTATTTGACGTTGTTGTTGTTGATGTTGTTGTTGTTGTTTATTTGACGTTGTTGTTGTTGTTTATTTGACGTAGTTGTTGTTGTTGACGTTGTTATTGTTGTTGTTATTGTTTATTTGACGTTGTTGTTGTTGTTGTTGTTTATTTGACGTTGTTGTTGTTCACGTTGTTGTTGTTGTTTATTTGACGTTGTTGTTGTTGTTGTTTATTTGACGTTGTTGTTGTTGTTTATTTGGCGTTGTTGTTGTTGTTTATTTGACGGTGTTGTTGTTGTTGTTGTTGTTTATTTGACGTCGTTGTTGTTGTTGTTTATTTGACGTTGTTGTTGTTGTTGACGTTGTTGTTGTTTATTTGACGTGGTTGTTGTTGTTGACATACTTGTTGTTGTTGTTGTTGTTTATTTCACGTTGTTGATGTTGTTGACGTTGTTGTTTATTTGACGTTGTTGTTTATTTGACGTTGTTTTAGATGTTGTTGTTTATTTGACGTTGTTGTTGTTTATTTGACATTGTTGTTGTTGTTGACGTTGTTGTTGTTGTTGTTGTTGTTGTTTATTTGACATTGTTGTTGTTGTTGACGTTGTTGGTGTTGTTGTTTATTTGACGTTGTTTTAGTTGTTGTTGTTTATTTGACGTTGTTGTTGTTGTTGTTTATTTGACGTTTTTGTTATTGACATTGTTGTTGTTGTTGTTTATCTGACGTTGTTGTTGTTGTTTATTTGACATAGTTGTTGTTGTTGACATTGTTGTTGTTGTTTATTTGACGTTTTTGTTGTTGTTAATGTTGTTGTTGTTGTTTATTTGACGTTGTTGTTGTTGTTTATTTGACGTTGTTGTTGTTGTTATTGTTTTGACGTTGTTGTTGTTGTTATTGTTGTTGTTTATTTGATGTTGTTGTTGTTGTTTATTTGACGTTGGTGTTGTTGTTGTTTATTTGACATTGTTGTTGTTGTTATTTATTTGACGTTGTTGTTGTTGTTATTGTTTATTTGACGTTGTTGCTGTTGTTGTTGTTGTTTATTTGACGTTGTTATTTTTGTTTATTTGACGTTGTTTTTGTTATTTGACTTTGTTGTTGTTGTTGTTGTATTTGTTGTTGTTGTTGTTGTTGTTGCTTATTTGACGTTGTTGTTTATTTGACGTTGTTGTTGCTGTTAGTTATTTGACGTTGTTGTTGTTGTTGTTGTTTATTTGACATTGTTGTTGTTGTTTATTTGACATTGTTGTTGTTGACATTGTTGTTGTTGTTGTTGTTTATTTGATGTTGTTGATGTTGTTGTTGTTGTTTGTTTAATGTTGTTGTTGTTGTTGTTTATTTGACGTTGTTGTTTTTGTTATTGTTGTTGTCTATTTGACGTTGTTGTTGTTGTTGTTTATTTGATGTTGTTGTTGTTGTTTATTTGACATTGTTGTTGTTGTTGACGTTGTTGTTGTTGTTGTTTATTTGACATTGTTGTTGTTGTTGACGTTGTTGTTGTTGTTGTTTATTTGACATTGTTGTTGTTGTTGTTTATTTGACGTTGTTGTTGTTGTTTATTTGACGTAGTTGTTGTTGTTGACATTGTTGTTGTTGTTGTTGTTGTTGTTTATTTGACGTTTTTGTTGTTGTTGATGTTGTTGTTGTTGTTGTTTATTTGACGTATTTGTTATTGTCTATTTGATGTTGTTGTTGTTGTTTATTTGACGTTGTTGTTGTTATTGTTGTTGTTTATTTGACGTTGTTATTGTTGTTTATTTGATGTTGTTGTTGTTTATTTGACGTTGGTGTTGTTTATTTGACGTTGTTGTTATTGTTATTTATTTGACGTTGTTGTTGTTGTTATTGTTTATTAGTCGTTGTTGGTGTTGTTGTTGTTTATTTGACGATGTTATTGTTGTTTATTTGACGTTGTTGTTATTGTTGTTGTTTATTTGACGTTGTTGTTGTTGTTTATTGGACGTTGTTGTTGTTGTTGATGTTGTTGTTGTTGTTGTTTATTTGACGTTGTTGCTGTTGTTGACGTTGTTGTTGTTGTTACTGTTATTTATTTGACGTTGTTGTTGTTGTTGTTTATTTGACGTTGTTGTTGTTGTTTATTTGACGTTGTTGTTGTTGTTGACGTTGTTGTTGATGTTGACGTTGTTGTTGTTGTTGACGCTGTTGTTGTTGTTGTTGTTTATTTGACGTTGTTGTTGTTGTTTATTTGACGTTGTTGTTGTTGTTGTTGACGTTGTTGTTATTGTTGTTGTTGTTGTTTATTTGTCGTTTTTGTTGTTGTTGATGTTGTTGTTGTTTTTGTAGTTGTTTATTTGTCGTTGTTGTTGTTTATTTGACGTTGTTGTTGTTGTTTATTTGACGTTGTTGTTGTTGTTGTTATTGTTGTTATTGTTGTTGTTTATTTGACGTTGTTGTTGTTATTTATTTGACGTTGTTGTTGTTGTTTATTTGACGTTGTTGTTGTTGTTATTGTTTATTTGACGTTGTTGTTGTTATTTATTTGACGTTGTTGTTGTTGTTGTTGTTGTTTATTTGACATTGTTGTTGTTGTTGTTTATTTGACGTTGTTGTTGTTGTTGTTTATTTGACGTTGTTGTTGTTGACGTTGTTGTTGTTGTTTATTTGACGTTGTTGTTGTTGTTTATTTGACGTAGTTGTTGTTGTTGACGTTGTTGTTGTTGTTATTGTTTGTTTATTTAACGATTTTGTTGTTGTTGTTGTTGTTGTTTACTTGACGTTGTTGTTATTGTTGTTGTTTATGTGACGTTGTTGTTATTGTTGACGTTGTTGTTGTTGTTTATTTGACGTTGTTGTAGTTGTTTATTTGACGTTGTTGTTGTTCTTGTTGTTGTTGCTGTTTATTTGACGATATTATTGTTGTTGTTGTTTATTTGACGTTGTTGTTGTTGTTGTTGTTTATTTGACGTTGTTGTTGTTGTTGTTATTTATTTGACATTGTTGTTGTTGTTGTTCATTTGACGTTGTTGTTGTTGTTTATTTGACGTTGTTGTTGTTGTTTATTTGACATTGTTTTTGTCATTGTTTTTGTTGTTTATTTGACGTTGTTATTGTTGTTGTTTATTTGACGTTGTTGTTGTTTATTTGACGTTGTTGTTGTTGACGTTGTTGTTTATTATTTGACGTTGTTGTTATTGTTGTTGTTGTTTATTTGACGTTGTTGTTGTTGTTGACGTTGTTGTTGTTGTGGTTGTTGTTATTTATTTGACGTTTTTGTTGTTGTTGTTATTGTTGTTGTTGTTGTTTATTTGACGTTGTTGTTATTTATTTGACGTTGTTGTTGTTGTTGTTTATTTGACATTGTTGTTGTTGTTATTGTTTATTTGACGTTGTTGATGTTGTTTATTTGACGTTGTTGTTGTTGTTGTTCACGTTGTTGTTGTTGTTGTTTATTTGACGTTATTGTTGTTGTTGACGTTGTTGTTGTTGTTGTTTATTTGACGTTGTTGTTGTTGTTGTTAATTTGACGTTGTTGTTGTTGTTGTTGTTTATTTGACGGTGTTGTTGTTGTTTATTTGACATTGTTGTTGTTGTTGTTTATTTGATGTTGTTGTTGTTGTTGACGTTGTTGTTATTTATTTGACGTTGTTGTTGTTGTTGACATAGTTGTTGTTGTTTATTTGACGTTGTTGTTGTTGACATTGTTGTTGTTGTTGTTTATTTGACGTTGTTGTTGTTGTTGTTATTTATTTGGCATTGTTGTTATTGTTGTTGTTGACGTTGTTGGTTTTGTTGTTTATTTGATGTTGTTGTTGTTGTTGTTTATTTGACGTTGTTTTAGTTGTTGTTGTTTATTTGACGTTGTTGTTGTTGTTTATTTGACGTTGTTGTTGTTGACATTGGTTTTGATGTTTATTTGACGTAGTTGTTGTTGTTGACGTTGTTGATGTTGTTGTTGTTTATTTGACGTTGTTGTTATTGTATATTTGACGTTGTTGTTGTTGTTATTGTTTATTTGACGTTGTTGTTATTGTTTATTTGACGTTGTTGTTGTTGTTGTTATTTATTAGAAGTTGTTGTTGTTGTTATTGTTTATTAGACGTTGTTGTTGTTGTTGTTGTTTATTTGACGTTGTTATTGTTATTTATTTGACGTTGTTGTTATTGTTGTTGTTTATTTGACGTTGTTGTTGTTGTTGTTTATTGGACGTTGTTGTTGTTGTTGACATTGTTGTTGTTGTATATTTGACGTTGTTGTTGTTGACGTTGTTGTTGTTGTTACTGTTATTTATTTGACGTTGTTGTTGTTGTTGTTTATTTGACGTTGTTGTTGTTGTTTATTTGACGTTGTTGATTTTGTTTATTTGACGTTGTTGTTGTTGTATTATTTGACGTTGTTGTTGTTGTTTATTTGACGTTGTTGTTGTTGTTGTTGTTATATATTTGACGTTGTTGTTGTTATTGTTTATTTGACGTTGTTGTTGTTGTTTATTTGACGTTGTTGTTGTTATTGACGTTGTTGTTGTTGTTGACGTTGTTGTTGTTGTTGTTTATTTGACGTTGTTGTTGTTGTTATTAATTTGACGTTGTTGTTGTTGTTGTTTATTTGACGGTGTTGTTGTTGTTTATTTGACATTGTTGTTGTTGTTGTTTATTTGACGTTGTTGTTGTTGTTGACGTTGTTGTTGTTTATTTGACGTTGTTGTTGTTGTTGACATAGTTGTTGTTGTTGTTGTTTATTTGACGTTGTTGTTGTTGACATTGTTGTTGTTGTTGTTTATTTGACGTTGTTGTTGTTGTTGTTTATTTGGCATTGTTGTTATTGTTGTTGTTGACGTTGTTGGTTTTGTTGTTTATTTGATGTTGTTGTTGTTGTTGTTTATTTGACGTTGTTTTAGTTGTTGTTGTTTATTTGACGTTGTTGTTGTTGTTTATTTGACGTTGTTGTTGTTGACATTGGTTTTGATGTTTATTTGACGTAGTTGTTGTTGTTGACGTTGTTGATGTTGTTGTTGTTTATTTGACGTTGTTGTTATTGTATATTTGACGTTGTTGTTGTTGTTATTGTTTATTTGACGTTGTTGTTATTGTTTATTTGACGTTGTTGTTGTTGTTGTTATTTATTAGAAGTTGTTGTTGTTGTTATTGTTTATTAGACGTTGTTGTTGTTGTTGTTGTTTATTTGACGTTGTTATTGTTATTTATTTGACGTTGTTGTTATTGTTGTTGTTTATTTGACGTTGTTGTTGTTGTTGTTTATTGGACGTTGTTGTTGTTGTTGACATTGTTGTTGTTGTATATTTGACGTTGTTGTTGTTGACGTTGTTGTTGTTGTTACTGTTATTTATTTGACGTTGTTGTTGTTGTTGTTGTTTATTTGACGTTGTTGTTGTTGTTTATTTGACGTTGTTGATTTTGTTTATTTGACGTTGTTGTTGTTGTATTATTTGACGTTGTTGTTGTTGTTTATTTGACGTTGTTGTTGTTGTTGTTATATATTTGACGTTGTTGTTGTTATTGTTTATTTGACGTTGTTGTTGTTGTTTATTTGACGTTGTTGTTGTTATTGACGTTGTTGTTGTTGTTGACGTTGTTGTTGTTGTTGTTTATTTGACGTTGTTGTTGTTGTTGTTTATTTGACGTTGTTGTTGTTGTTGTTTATTTGACGTTGCTGTTGTTGTTGTTGTTTATTTGACGGTGTTGTTGTGGTTGTTTATTTGACATTATTGTTGTTGTTGACGTTGTTGTTATTGTTGTTGTTGTTGTTTATTTGTCGTTTTTGTTGTTGTTGATGTTGTTGTTGTTTTTGTAGTTGTTTATTTGACGTTGTTGTTGTTTATTTGATGTTGTTGTTGTTGTTTATTTGACGTTGTTGTTGTTGTTATTGTTGTTGTTGTTTATTTGACATTGTTGTTGTTATTTATTTGACGTTGTTGTTGTTGTTGTTGTTTATTTGACGTTGTTGTTGTTATTGTTTATTTGACGTTGTTGTTGTTATTTATTTGACGTTGTTGTTTTTGTTGTTTATTTGACATTGTTGTTGTTGTTGTTTATTTGACGTTGTTGTTGTTGTTTATTTGACGTTGTTGTTGTTGTTGTTGACGTTGTTGTTGTTGTTTATTTGACGTTGTTGTTGTTGTTTATTTGACGTAGTTGTTGTTGTTGACGTTGTTGTTGTTGTTATTGTTTGTTTATTTAACGATTTTGTTGTTGTTGTTATTGTTTACTTGACGTTGTTGTTATTGTTGTTGTTTATTTGACGTTGTTGTTATTGTTGACGTTGTTGTTGTTTTTGTTGTTTATTTGACGTTGTTGTAGTTGTTTATTTGACGTTGTTGTTGTTCTTGTTGTTGTTGCTGTTTATTTGACGATATTATTGTTGTTGTTGTTTATTTGACGTTGTTGTTGTTGTTGTTTATTTGACGTTGTTGTTGTTGTTATTTATTTGACATTGTTGTTGTTGTTGTTCATTTGACGTTGTTGTTGTTGTTGTTTATTTGACGTTGTTGTTGTTGTTTATTGGACATTGTTTTTGTCATTGTTTTTGTTGTTTATTTGACGTTGTTATTGTTGTTGTTTATTTGACGTTGTTGTTGTTGTTGTTGTTTATTTGACGTTGTTGTTGTTGACGTTGTTGTTGTTGTTTGTTATTTGACGTTGTTGTTATTGTTGTTGTTGTTTATTTGACGTTGTTGTTGTTGTTGACGTTGTTGTTGTTGTGGTTGTTGTTATTTATTTGACGTTTTTGTTGTTGTTGTTATTGTTGTTGTTGTTGTTTATTTGACGTTGTTGTTGTTGTAATTTATTTGACGTTGTTGTTGTTGTTATTTATTTGACGTTGTTGTTGTTGTTTATTTGACATTGTTGTTGTTATTGTTTATTTGACGTTGTTGTTGTTGTTGTTTATTTGACGTTGTTGTTGTTGTTGTTCACGTTGTTGTTGTTGTTGTTGTTTATTTGACGTTATTGTTGTTGTTGACGTTGTTGTTGTTGTTGTTGTTTATTTGACGTTATTGTTGTTGTTGTTGTTAATTTGACGTTGTTGTTGTTGTTTATTTGACGGTGTTGTTGTTGTTGTTGTTTATTTGACGTTGTTGTTGTTGTTGTTGTTTATTTGACGTTGTTGTTGTTGTTGACGTTTATGTTGTTTATTTGACGTTGTTGTTGTTGACATAGTTGTTGTTGTTGTTTATGTTTATTTCACGTTGTTGATGTTGTTGACGTTGTTGTTTATTTGATGTTGTTGTTGTTTATTTGACGTTGTTGTTGACATTGTTGTTGTTGTTATTTATTTGACGTTGTTGTTGTTGTTGTTATTTATTTGGCATTGTTGTTATTGTTGTTGTTGAAGTTGTTGGTTTTGTTGTTTATTTGACGTTGTTGTTGTTGTTGTTTATTTGACGTTGTTTTAGTTGTTGTTGTTTATTTGACGTTGTTGTTGTTTATTTGACGTTGTTGTTGTTGACATTGTTGTTGTTGTTTATTTGACGTAGTTGTTGTTGTTGACGTTGTTGTTGTTGTTTATTTAACGTTTTTGTTATTGTTGATGTTGTTGTTGTTTATTTGACGTTGTTGTTATTGTTTATTTGACGTTGTTGTTGTTGTTGTTTATTTGACGTTGTTGTTGTTGTTATTGTTGTTGTTTATTTGACGTTGTTGTTGTTGTTGTTTATTTGATGTTGTTGTTGTTGTTTATTTGACGTTGGTGTTGTTGTTTATGTTTATTTGACGTTGGTGTTGTTGTTATTTATTTGACGTCGTTGTTGTTGTTATTGTTTATTTGACGTTCTTGTTGTTGTTGTTGTTTATTTGACGTTTTTATTGTTGTTTTTTTGACGTTGTTTTTGTTATTTGACGTTGTCGTTGTTGTTGTTGTTGTTGTATTTGTTGTTGTTGTTGTTGCTTATTTGACGTTATTGTTGTTGTTAATTTGAAATTGTTGTTTGCTGTTGTTTATTTGACGTTGTTGTTGTTGTTGTTGTTGTTTATTTGACGTTGTTGTTGTTATTGTTGTTTATTTGACGTTATTGTTGTTGTTGACGTTGTTGTTGTTGTTGTTTATTTGACGTTGTTGCTGTTGTTTATTTGACGTTGTTGTTGTCGTTGTTGTTGTTTATTTGACGTTGTTGTTGTTGTCTTTTTGACGTTGTTGTTGTTGTTGTTATATATTGACGTTGTTGTTGTTGTTATTGTTTATTTGACGTTGTTGTTGTTGTTTATTTGACGTTGTTGTTGTTGTTGTTGACGTTGTTGTTGTTGTTGTTGACATTGTTGTTGTTATTGTTGTTGTTTATTTGACGTTGTTGTTGTTGTTGTTGTTTATTTGACGTTGTTGTTGTTGTTTATTTGACGTAGCTGTTGTTGTTGTTGTTGTTTATTTGACGGTGTTGTTGTGGTTGTTTATTTGACGTTGTTGTTGTTTATGACGTTGTTGTTGCTGTTGTTGTTGTTTATTTGACGTTTTTGTTGTTGTTGATGTTGTGGTTGTTTTTGTAGTTGTTTATTTGACGTTGTTGTTGTTTATTTGACGTTGTTGTTGTTGTTGTTGTTTTTTATTTGACGTTGTTATTGTTGTTGTTTATTTGACGTTGTTTTAGTTGTTGTTGTTTATTTGACGTTGTTGTTGTTGTTTATTTGACGTTGTTGTTGACATTGTTGTTGTTATTAATTTGACGTAGTTGTTGTTGTTGACGTTGTTGTTGTTGTTTATTTGACGTTTTTGTTATTGTTGATGTTGTTGTTGTTGTTGTTTATTTGACGTTGTTGTTATTGTTTATTTGACGTTGTTGTTGTTGTTTATTTGACGTTGTTGTTGTTGTTATTGTTGTTATTTATTTGACGTTGTTGTTGTTGTTTATTTGATGTTGTTGTTGTTGTTGTTTATTTGACGTTGGTGTTGTTGTTGTTCTATATTTGACGTTGCTATTGTTGTTATTTATTTGACGTCGTTGTTGTTGTTATTGTTTATTTGACGTTGTTGTTGTTGTTGTTGTTGTTTATTTGACGTTTTTATTGTTGTTTATTTGACGTTGTTTTTGTTATTTGACGTTGTTGTTGTTGTTGTATTTGTTGTTGTTGTTGTTGTTGTTGTTGTATTTGTTGTTGTTGTTGTTGTTGCTTATTTGATGTTGTTGTTATTGTTGTTGTTAATTTGACGTTGTTGTTGCTGTTGTTTATTTGACGTTGTTGTTGTTGTTGTTGTTTATTTGACGTTGTTGTTGTTGTTGTTGTTGTTGTTTATTTGACGTTATTGTTGTTGTTGATGTTGTTGTTGTTGTTGTTGTTTATTTGACGTTGTTGCTGTTGTTTATTTGATGTTGTTGTTGTCGTTGTTGTGGTTTATTTGACGTTGTTATTGTTGTTTATTTGACGTTGTTGTTGTTGTTGTTATATATTTGACGTTGTTGTTGTTGTTATTGTTTATTTGACTTTGTTGTTGTTGTTTTTTATTTGACGTTGTTGTTGTTGTTGACGTTGTTGTTGTTGTTGTTTATTTGACGTTGTTGTTGTTGTTGTTGTTGTTTATTTGACGTTGCTGTTGTTGTTGTTGTTTATTTGACGGTGTTGTTGTGGTTGTTTATTTGACGTTGTTGTTGTTAATTTGACGTTGTTGTTGTTATTTATTTGACATTGTTGTTGTTGTTTATTTGACATTGTTGTTGTTGTTGTTGTTGTTTATTTGACGTTGTTGTTGTTGTTTATTTGACGTTGTTGTTGTTGACGTTGTTGTTGTTGTTGTTGTTTATTTGATGTTGTTGTTGTTGTTTATTTGACGTAGTTGTTGTTGTTGACGTTGTTGTTGTTGTTTATTTGACGTTGTTGTTGTTGTTGTTCATGTTGTTGTTGTTGTTGTTTATTTGACGTTGTTGTTGTTGTTTATTTGACGTTGTTGTTGTTGTTGTTTATTTGACGTTGTTGTTGTTGTTTATTTGAAGTTGTTGTTGTTGTTGACATTGTTGTTGTTTATTTGATGTGGTTGTTGTTGTTGACATAGTTGTTGTTGTTGTTGTTGTTCTTTATTTCACGTTGTTGATGTTGTTGACTTTGTTGTTTATTTGACGTTGTTGTTTATTTGACGTTGTTTTAGATGTTGTTGTTTATATGACGTTGTTGTTGTTTATTTGACATTGTTATTGTTATTGACGTTGTTGTTGTTGTTTATTTGACATTGTTGTTGTTGTTGACGTTGTTGGTGTTGTTGTTTATTTGACGTTGTTGTTGTTGTTGTTGTTGTTCACGTTGTTGTTGTTGTTTATTTGACGTTGTTGTTGTTGTTGTTGTTTATTTGACGTTGTTGTTGTTGTTGTTGTTTATTTGACGTTGTTGTTGTTGTTTATTTGACGGTGTTGTTGTTGTTGTTGTTGTTTATTTGACGTTTTTGTTGTTGTTGTTTATTTGACGTTATTGTTGTTGTTGTTGTTGACGTTGTTGTTGTTTATTTGACGTGGTTGTTGTTGTTGACATTGTTGTTGTTGTTGTTGTTGCTGTTGTTGTTGTTGTTTATTTCACGTTGTTGATGTTGTTGACGTTGTTGTTTATTTGACGTTGTTTTAGATGTTGTTGTTTATTTGACGTTGTTATTGTTTATTAGACATTGTTGTTGTTGTTGACGTTGTTGTTGTTGTTGTTGTTTATTTGACATTGTTGTTGTTGTTGACGTTGTTGGTGTTGTTGTTTATTTGACGTTGTTTTAGTTGTTGTTGTTTATTTGACGTTGTTGTTGTTGTTTATTTGATGTTTTTGTTATTGACATTGTTGTTGTTGTTGTTTATATGACGTTGTTGTTGTTTATTTGACATAGTTGTTGTTGTTGACATTGTTGTTGTTGTTTATTTGACGTTTTTGTTGTTGTTGATGTTGTTGTTGTTGTTGTTTATTTGACGTTGTTGTTATTGTTTATTTGACGTTGTTGTTGTTGTTTATTTGACATTGTTGTTGTTGTTATTGTTGTTGTTTATTTGACGTTGTTGTTGTCGTTGTTTATTTGATGTTGTTGTTGTTGTTGTTTATTTGACGTTGGTGTTGTTGTTGTTTATTTGACGTTGTTGTTGTTGTTATTTATTTGACGTTGTTGTTGTTGTTATTGTTTATTTGACGTTGTTGTTTATTTGACGTTGTTATTGTTGTTTATTTGACGTTGTTTTTGTTATTTGATGTTGTTGTTGTTGTATTTGTTGTTGTTGTTGTTGCTTATTTGACGTTGTTGTTTATTTGACGTTGTTGTTGCTGTTAGTTATTTGACGTTGTTGTTGTTGTTGTTGTTGTTGTTTATTTGACATTGTTGTTGTTGTTGTTGACGTTGTTTGTGTTGTTGTTTACTTGACGTTGTTGTTTATTTGACGTTGTTTTAGTTGTTGTTTATTTGACGTTGTTGTTGTTTATTTGACATTGTTGTTGTTATTGATGTTGTTGTTGTTGTTGTTTATTTGACATTGTTGTTGTTGTTGTTGTTGTTGACGTTGTTGGTGTTGTTGTTTATTTGACGTTGTTATTGTTGTTGTTGTTTATTTGACGTTGTTTTAGTTGTTGTTGTTTATTTGACATTGTTGTTGTTGTTTATTCGACGTTGTTGTTGTTGACATTGTTGTTGTTGTTGTTTATTTGACGTTGTTGATGTTGTTTATTTGACTTAGTTGTTGTTGTTGACATTGTTGTTGTTGTTTATTTGACATTTTTGTTGTTGTTGATGTTGTTGTCGTTGTTGTTGTTTATTTGACGTTGTTGTTATTGTTTATTTGACGTTGTTGTTGTTGACATTGTTGTTGTTGTTGTGGTTTATTTGACGTTGTTGTTGTTGTTGTTGTTTATTTGACTTAGTTGTTGTTGTTGACATTGTTGTTGTTGTTGTTGTTGTTCATTTGACATTTTTGTTGTAGTTGATGTTGTTGTTGTTGTTGTTTATTTGACGTTGTTGTTATTGTTTATTTGACGTTGTTGTTGTTTATTTGACGTTGTTGTTGTTGTTGTTATTGTTGTTGTTTATTTGACGTTGTTGTTGTTGGTTATTTGATGTTGTTGTTGTTGTTTATTTGACGTTGGTGTTGTTGTTGTTGTTGTTTATTTGATGTTGTTATTGTTGTTATTTATTTGACGTCCTTGTTGTTGTTATTGTTTATTTGACGTTTTTATTGTTGTTTATTTGACGTTGTTGTTGTTGTATTTGTTGTTGTTGATGTTGTTGCTTATTTGACGTTGTTGTTATTGTTGTTGTTTATTTGACGTTGTTGTTGTTGTTTATTTGACGTTGTTGTTGTTGTTGTTTATTTGACGTTATTGTTGTTATTGACGTTGTTGTTGTTGTTTATTTCACGTTGTTGCTTTTGTTTATTTGACGTTGTTGTTGTCGTTGTTGTTGTTTATTTGACGTTGTTGTTGTTGTTTATTTGACGTTGTTGTTGTTGTTGTTATATATTTGACGTTGTTGTTGTTGTTATTATTTATTTGACGTTGTTGTTGTTTATTTGACATTGTTGTTGTTGTTGACGTTGTTGTTATTGTTGTTGACGTTGTTGTTGTTGTTGTTTATTTGACGTTGTTGTTGTTGTTGTTTATTTGACGTTGCTGTTGTTGTTGTTGTTTATTTGACGTTGTTGTTGTTGTTGTTGTTTATTTGACGGTGTTGTTGTGGTTGTTTATTTGACGTTGTTGTTGTTGTTGACGTTGTTGTTATTGTTGTTGTTGTTGTTGTTTATTAGTCGTTTTTGTTGTTGTTGATGTTGTTGTTGTTTTTGTAGTTGTTTATTTGACGTTGTTGTTGTTTATTTGACGTTGCTGTTGTTGTTGTTTATTTGACGTTGTTGTTGTTGTTATTGTTGTTGTTGTTTATTTGACGTTGTTATTGTTATTTATTTGACGTTGTTGTTGTTGTTGTTGTTGTTATTTATTTGACGTTGTTGTTGTTGTTGTTGTTGTTGTTTATTTGATGTTGTTGTTGTTGTTGTTTATTTGACGTTGTTGTTGTTGTTGTTGTTGTTTATTTGACGTTGTTGTTGTTATTTATTTGACGTTGTTGTTGTTTATTTGACATTGTTGTTGTTGTTGTTGTTTATTTGACGTTGTTGTTGTTGTTTATTTGACGTTGTTGTTGTTGACGTTATTGTAGTTGTTGTTGTTTATTTGACGTAGTTGTTGTTGTTATTATTTGTTTATTTAACGATTTTGTTGTTGTTGTTGTTGTTTACTTGATGTTGTTGTTGTTGTTGTTGTTGTTTATTTGACGTTGTTGTTGTTGTTGACGTTGTTGTTGTTGTTTTTGTTGTTTATTTGACGTTGTTGTAGTTGTTTATTTGACGTTGTTGTTGTTCTTGTTGTTGTTGCTATTTATTTGACGATATTATTGTTGTTGTTGTTTATTTGACGTTGTTGTTGTTGTTTATTTGACGTTGTTGTTGTTGTTGTTGTTATTTATTTGACATTGTTGTTGTTGTTGTTCATTTGACGTTGTTGTTGTTGTTTATTTGACGTTGTTGTTGTTGTTTATTTGACGTTGTTGTTGTTGTTGTTGTTATTTATTTGACATTGTTGTTGTTGTTGTTCATTTGACGTTGTTGTTGTTGTTTATTTGACGTTGTTGTTGTTGTTGTTGTTGTTTATTTGACATTGTTTTTGTCATTGTTTTTGTTGTTTATTTGACGTTGTTATTGTTGTTGTTTATTTGACGTTGTTGTTGTTGTTTATTTGACGTTGTTGTTGTTGTTGACGTTGTTGTTGTTGTTATTTATTTGACGTTTTTGTTGTTGTTGTTATTGTTGTTGTTGTTGTTGTTTATTTGATGTTGTTGTTGTTGTTGTTATTTATTTGACGTTGTTGTTGTTGTTGTTTAGTTGACATTGTTGTTGTTGTTATTGTTTATTTGATGTTGTTGTTCTTGTTTATTTGACGTTGTTGTTGTTGTTGTTGTTTATTTGACGTTGTTGTTGTTATTGACGTTGTTGTTGTTTATTTGACGTTGTTGTTGTTGTTATTAATTTGACGTTGTTGTTGTTTATTTGACGTTGTTGTTGTTGTTGTTTATTTGACGTTGTTGTTGTTGTTGTTTATTTGACGTTGTTGTTGTTGTTGACGTTGTTGGTGTTGTTGTTTATTTGATGTTGTTTTAGTTGTTGTTGTTTATTTGACGTTGTTGTTGTTGTTTATTTGACGTTTTTGTTATTGACATTGTTGTTGTTGTTGTTTATATGACGTTGTTGTTGTTTATTTGACGTTGTTGTTGTTTATTTGACGTTGTTGTTGTTGTTATTGTTGCTGTTTATTTGACGTTGTTGTTGTTGTTGTTTATTTGATGTTGTTGTTGTTGTTTATTTGACGTTGGTGTTGTTGTTGTTTATTTGACGTTGTTGTTGTTGTTATTTATTTGACGTTGTTGTTGTTGTTATTGTTTATTTGACGTTGTTGCTCTTGTTGTTGTTGTTTATTTGACGTTGTTATTGTTGTTTATTTGACGTTGTTTTTGTTATTTGACGTTGTTGTTGTTGTTGTTGTATTTGTTGTTGTTGTTGTTGCTTATTTGACATTGTTGTTTATTTGACGTTGTTGTTGCTGTTAGTTATTTGACGTTGTTGTTGGTGTTGTTGTTTATTTGACATTGTTGTTGTTGTTGTTGACGTTGTTTGTGTTGTTGTTTACTTGACGTTGTTGTTATTGTTGTTGTTTATTTGACGTTGTTTATTTGACGTTGTTGTTGTTTATTTGACATTGTTGTTGTTATTGACGTTGTTGTTGTTGTTGTTGTTGTTGTTGTTGTTTATTTGACATTGTTGTTGTTGTTGTTGTTGTTGACGTTGTTGGTGTTGTTGTTTATTTGACGTTGTTATTGTTGTTGTTGTTTATTTGACGTTGTTTTAGTTGTTGTTGTTTATTTGAAATTGTTGTTGTTGTTTATTCGACGTTGTTGTTGTTGACATTGTTGTTGTTGTTGTTTATTTGACTTAGTTGTTGTTGTTGTTTATTTGACTTAGTTGTTGTTGTTGTTGACATTGTTGTTGTTGTCGTTGTTGTTTATTTGACATTTTGTTGTTGTTGATGTTGTTGTTGTTGTTGTTGTTGTTTATTTGACGTTGTTGTTATTGTTTATTTGACGTTGTTGTTGTTGACATTGTTGTTGTTGTTGTTTATTTGACGTTGTTGTTGTTGTTTATTTGACTTAGTTGTTGTTGTTGACATTGTTGTTGTTGTTGTTGTTGGTGTTGTTTTTGTTGTTGTTGTTGTTGTTGTTTATTTGACATTTTTATTGTAGTTGATGTTGTTGTTGTTGTTGTTGTTGTTTATTTGACGTTGTTGTTATTGTTTATTTGACGTTGTTGTTGTTTATTTGACGTTGTTGTTGTTGTTATTGTTGTTGTTTATTTGACGTTGTTGTTGTTGTTGTTGTTGTTGTTTATTTGATGTTGTTGTTGTTGTTTATTTGACGTTGGTGTTGTTGTTGTTGTTGTTTATTTGATGTTGTTATTAGTGTTATTTATTTGACGTCCTTGTTATTGTTATTGTTTATTTTACGTTGTTGTTGTTGTTATTGTTTATTTGACGTTTTTATTGTTTTTATTTGACGTTGTTGTTGTTGTTGTATTTGTTGTTGTTGATGTTGTTGCTTATTTGACGTTGTTGTTATTGTTGTTGTTTATTTGACGTTGTTGTTGCTGTTGTTTATTTGACGTTGTTGTTGTTGTTGTTGTTGTTTATTTTATGTTGTTGTTGTTGTTGTTTATTTGACGTTATTGTTGTTATTGACGTTGTTGTTGTTGTTGTTGTTTATTTGACGTTGTTGCTGTTGTTTATTTGATGTTGTTGTTGTCGTTGTTGTTGTTTATTTGACGTTGTTGTTGTTGTTTATTTGACGTTGTTGTTGTTGTTGTTGTTATATATTTGACGTTGTTGTTGTTGTTATTATTTATTTGACATTGTTGTTGTTGTTTATTTGACACTGTTGTTGTTGTTGACGTTGTTGTTGTTGTTGTTGACGTTATTGTTGTTGTTGTTGTTTATTTGACGTTGTTGTTGTTGTTGTTTATTTGACGTTGCTGTTGTTGTTGTTTATTTAACGGTGTTGTTGTGGTTGTTTATTTGACGTTGTTGTTGTTGTTGCCGTTGTTGTTATTGTTGTTGTTGTTTATTTGTCGTTTTTGTTGTTGTTGATGTTGTTGTTGTTTTTGTAGTTGTTTATTTGACGTTGTTGTTGTTTATTTGACGTTATTGTTGTTGTTTATTTGACGTTGTTATTGTTATTTATTTGACGTTATTGTTGTTGTTTATTTGACGTTGTTATTGTTATTTATTTGACGTTGTTGTTGTTGTTGTTGTTGTTTATTTGACGTTGTGGTTGTTGTTGTTTATTTGACGTTGTTGTTGTTGTTGTTGTTTATTTGACGTTGTTGTTGTTGTTGTTGTTTATTTGACGTTGTTTTAGTTGTTGTTGTTTATTTGACGTTGTTGTTGTTGTTGTTTATTTGACGTTGTTGTTGACATTGTTGATGTTATTAATTTGACGTAGTTGTTGTTGTTGATGTTGTTATTGTTGTTTATTTGACGTTTTTGTTATTGTTGATGTTGTTGTTGTTGTTGTTTATTTGACGTTGTTGTTATTGTTTATTTGACGTTGTTGTTGTTGTTATTGTTGTTGTTTATTTGACGTTGTTGTTGTTGTTTATTTGATGTTGTTGTTGTTGTTTATTTGATGTTGGTGTTGTTGTTGTTGTTTATTTGACGTTGTTATTGTTGTTATTTATTTGACGTCATTGTTGTTGTTATTGTTTATTTGACGTTGTTGTTGTTGTTTATTTGACGTTTTTATTGTTGTTTATTTGACGTTGTTTTTGTTATTTGACGTTGTTGTTGTTGTTGTATTTGTTGTTGTTGTTGTTGTTGCTTATTTGATGTTGTTGTTATTGTTGTTGTTAATTTGACGTTGTTGTTGCTGTTGTTTATTTGACGTTGTTGTTGTTGTTGTTGTTGTTTATTTGACGTTGTTGTTGTTGTTGTTTATTTAACGTTATTGTTGTTGTTGATGTTGTTGTTGATGTTGTTGTTGTTGTTTATTTGACGTTGTTGCTGTTGTTTATTTGACGTTGTTGTTGTCGTTGTTGTGGTTTATTTGACGTTGTTATTGTTGTTTATTTGACGTTGTTGTTGTTGTTGTTATATATTTGACGTTGTTGTTGTTGTTGTTATTGTTTATTTGACTTTGTTGTTGTTGTTTTTTATTTGACTTTGTTGTTGTTGTTGACGTTGTTGTTGTTGTTGTTTATTTGACGTTGTTGTTGTTGTTGTTTATTTGACGTTGTTGTTGTTGTTGTTTATTTGACGGTGTTGTTTAGGTTGTTTATTTGACGTTGTTGTTGTTGTTTATTTGACGTTGTTGTTGTTATTTATTTGACGTTGTTGTTGTTGTTTATTTGACATTGTTGTTGTTGTTGTTTATTTGACGTTGTTGTTGTTGTTTATTTGACGTTGTTGTTGTTGACGTTGTTGTTGTTGTTGTTGTTTATTTGACGTTGTTGTTGTTGTTGTTTATTTGACGTAGTTGTTGTTGTTGACGTTGTTGTTGTTGTTGTTGTTTATTTGACGTTGTTGTTGTTGTTGTTTATTTGACGTTGTTGTTGTTGTTGTTCATGTTGTTGTTGTTGTTGTTTATTTGACGTTGTTGTTGTTGTTTATTTGACGTTGTTGTTGTTGTTGTTGTTGTTGTTTATTTGACGTTGTTGTTGTTGTTGTTTATTTGACGTTGTTGTTGTTGTTTATTTGACGGTGTTGTTGTTGTTGTTATTTATTTGACGTTGTTGTTGTTGTTGTTTATTTGAAGTTGTTGTTGTTGTTGTTGACGTTGTTGTTGTTTATTTGATGTGGTTGTTGTTGTTGACATAGTTGTTGTTGTTGTTGTTGTTGTTTATTTCACGTTGTTGATGTTGTTGACGTTGTTGTTTATTTGACGTTATTGTTTATTTGACGTTGTTTTAGATGTTGTTGTTTATATGACGTTGTTGTTGTTTATTTGACATTGTTGTTGTTGACGTTGTTGTTGTTGTTGACGTTGTTGGTGTTGTTGTTTATTTGACGTTGTTATTGTTGTTGTTGTTGTTTATTTGACGTTGTTTTAGTTGTTGTTGTTTATTTGACATTGTTGTTGTTGTTTATTCGACGTTGTTGTTGTTGACATTGTTGTTGTTGTTGTTTATTTGACGTTGTTGATGTTGTTTATTTGACTTAGTTGTTGTTGTTGACATTGTTGTTGTTGTTGTTGTTTATTTGACATTTTTGTTGTTGTTGATGTTGTTGTTGTTGTTGTTTATTTGACGTTGTTGTTATTATTTATTTGACGTTGTTGTTGTTGACATTGTTGTTGTTGTTGTGGTTTATTTGACGTTGTTGTTGTTGTTGTTTATTTGACTTAGTTGTTGTTGTTGACATTGTTGTTGTTGTTGTTGTTGTTGTTCATTTGACATTTTTGTTGTAGTTGATGTTGTTGTTGTTGTTGTTTATTTGACGTTGTTGTTATTGTTTATTTGACGTTGTTGTTGTTTATTTGACGTTGTTGTTGTTGTTGTTATTGTTGTTGTTTATTTGACGTTGTTGTTGTTGTTGTTTATTTGATGTTGTTGTTGTTGTTTATTTGACGTTGGTGTTGTTGTTGTTGTTTATTTGATGTTGTTATTGTTGTTATTTATTTGACGTCCTTGTTGTTGTTATTGTTTATTTTACGTTGTTGTTGTTGTTATTGTTTATTTGACGTTTTTATTGTTGTTTATTTGACGTTGTTGTTGTTGTATTTGTTGTTGTTGATGTTGTTGCTTATTTGACGTTGTTGTTATTGTTTATTTGACGTTGTTGTTGTTTATTTGACGTTATTGTTGTTATTGACGTTGTTGTTGTTTATTTCACGTTGTTGCTGTTGTTTATTTGACGTTGTTGTTGTCGTTGTTGTTGTTTATTTGACGTTGTTGTTGTTGTTTATTTGAGGTTGTTGTTGTTATATATTTGACGTTGTTGTTGTTGTTATTATTTATTTGACGTTGTTGTTGTTGTTTATTTGACATTGTTGTTGTTGTTGACGTTGTTGTTATTGTTGTTGACGTTGTTGTTGTTGTTGTTGTTTATTTGACGTTGTTGTTGTTGTTGTTTATTTGACGTTGCTGTTGTTGTTGTTGTTTATTTGACGGTGATGTTGTGGTTGTTTATTTGACGTTGTTGTTGTTGTTGACGTTGTTGTTATTGTTGTTGTTGTTGTTTATTTGTCGTTTTTGTTGTTGTTGATGTTGTTGTTGTTTTTGTAGTTGTTTATTTGACGTTGTTGTTGTTTATTTGACGTTGCTGTTGTTGTTGTTTATTTGACGTTGTTGTTGTTGTTGTTGTTTATTTGACGTTGTTATTGTTATTTATTTGACGTTGTTGTTGTTGTTGTTGTTTATTTGACGTTGTTGTTGTTGTTGTTATTTATTTGACGTTGTTGTTGGTGTTGTTGTTTATTTGACGTTGTTGTTGTTGTTGTTTATTTGACGTTGTTGTTGTTGTTGTTTATTTGACGTTGTTGTTGTTATTTATTTGACATTGTTGTTGTTTATTTGACATTGTTGTTGTTGTTGTTGTTTATTTGACGTTGTTGTTGTTGTTTATTTGACGTTGTTGTTGTTGACGTTATTGTTGTTGTTGTTGTTTATTTGACGTAGTTGTTGTTGTTGACGTTGTTGTTGTTGTTATTATTTGTTTATTTAACGATTTTGTTGTTGTTGTTGTTGTTTACTTGATGTTGTTGTTGTTGTTGTTGTTTATTTGACGTTGTTGTTGTTGTTGACGTTGTTGTTGTTGTTTTTTTTGTTTATTTGATGTTGTTGTAGTTGTTTATTTGACGTTGTTGTTGTTCTTGTTGTTGTTGCTATTTATTTGACGATATTATTGTTGTTGTTGTTTATTTGACGTTGTTGTTGTTGTTTATTTGACGTTGTTGTTGTTGTTGTTATTTATTTGACATTGTTGTTGTTGTTGTTCATTTGACGTTGTTGTTGTTTATTTGACGTTGTTGTTGTTGTTGTTGTTGTTGTTGTTTATTTTACATTGTTTTTGTCATTGTTTTTGTTGTTTATTTGACGTTGTTATTGTTGTTGTTTATTTGACGTTGTTGTTGTTGTTAATTTGACGTTGTTGTTGTTGTTGACGTTGTTGTTGATGTTTATTTGACGTTGTTGTTATTGTTGTTGTTATTTATTTGACGTTGTTGTTGACGTTGTTGTTGTTGTTATTTATTTGACGTTTTTGTTGTTGTTGTCATTGTTGTTGTTGTTGTTGTTTATTTGACGTTGTTGTTGTTGTTATTTATTTGACGTTGTTGTTGTTGTTGTTTATTTGACATTGTTGTTGTTGTTATTGTTTATTTGATGTTGTTGTTGTTGTTTATTTGACGTTGTTGTTGTTGTTCACGTTGTTGTTGTTGTTGTTGTTGTTTATTTGACGTTGTTGTTGTTGTTGTTGACGTTGTTGTTGTTGTTGTTGTTATTTATTTGACGTTGTTGTTGTTGTTGTTGTTAATTTGACGTTGTTGTTGTTTATTTGACGTTGTTGTTGTTGTTGTTTATTTGACGTTGTTGTTGTTGTTGTTTATTTGACGTTGTTGTTGTTGTTGACGTTGTTGGTGTTGTTGTTTATTTGACGTTGTTTTAGTTGTTGTTGTTTATTTGACGTTGTTGTTGTTGTTGTTTATTTGACGTTTTTGTTATCGACATTGTTGTTGTTGTTGTTTATATGACGTTGTTGTTGTTGTTGTTGTTGTTGTTTATTTGACGTTGTTGTTGTTTATTTGACGTTGTTGTTGTTGTTATTGTTGTTGTTTATTTGATGTTGTTGTTGTTGTTGTTTATTTGATGTTGTTGTTGTTGTTTATTTGACGTTGGTGTTGTTGTTGTTTATTTGACGTTGTTGTTGTTGTTATTTATTTGACGTTGTTGTTGTTGTTATTGTTTATTTGACGTTGTTGCTGTTGTTGTTGTTGTTTATTTGACGTTGTTATTGTTGTTTATTTGACGTTGTTTTTGTAATTTGACGTTGTTGTTGTTGTTGTATTTGTTGTTGTTGTTGTTGTTTATTTGACGTTGTTGTTTATTTGACGTTGTTGTTGCTGTTAGTTATTTGACGTTGTTGTTGGTGTTGTTGTTTATTTGACATTGTTGTTGTTGTTGTTGTTGACGTTGTTTGTGTTGTTGTTTACTTGACGTTGTTGTTATTGTTGTTGTTTATTTGACGTTGTTTTAGTTGTTGTTTATTTGACGTTGTTGTTGTTTATTTGACATTGTTGTTGTTGTTGTTTATTTGACATTGTTGTTGTTGTTGTTGTTGTTGACGTTGTTGGTGTTGTTGTTTATTTGACGTTGTTATTGTTGTTGTTGTTTATTTGACGTTGTTTTAGTTGTTGTTGTTTATTTGACATTGTTGTTGTTGTTTATTCGACGTTGTTGTTGTTTATTTGACTTAGTTGTTGTTGTTGTTTATTTGACTTAGTTGTTGTTGTTGTTGACATTGTTGTTGTTGTTGTTGTTGTTGTTTATTTGACATTTTTGTTGTTGTTGATGTTGTTGTTGTTTATTTGACGTTGTTGTTATTGTTTATTTGACGTTGTTGTTGTTGACATTGTTGTTGTTGTTGTTTATTTGACGTTGTTGTTGTTGTTGTTTATTTGACTTAGTTGTTGTTGTTGACATTGTTGTTGTTGTTGTTGTTGTTGTTTTTGTTGTTGTTGTTGTTGTTTATTTGACATTTTTATTGTAGTTGATGTTGTTGTTGTTGTTGTTGTTTATTTGACGTTGTTGTTATTGTTTATTTGACGTTGTTGTTGTTTATTTGACGTTGTTGTTGTTGTTATTGTTGTTGTTTATTTGACGTTGTTGTTGTTGTTGTTGTTGTTTATTTGATGTTGTTGTTGTTGTTTATTTGACGTTGTTGTTGTTGTTGTTGTTTATTTGATGTTGTTATTGTTGTTATTTATTTGACGTCCTTGTTGTTGTTATTGTTTATTTTACGTTGTTGTTGTTGTTATTGTTTATTTGACGTTTTTATTGTTTTTTATTTGACGTTGTTGTTGTTGTATTTGTTGTTGTTGATGTTGTTGCTTATTTGACGTTGTTGTTATTGTTGTTGTTTATTTGACGTTGTTGTTGCTGTTGTTTATTTGACGTTGTTGTTGTTGTTTATTTGACGTTGTTGTTGTTGTTGTTGTTGTTTATTTGACGTTATTGTTGTTATTGACGTTGTTGTTGTTGTTGTTGTTTATTTGACGTTGTTGCTGTTGTTTATTTGACGTTGTTGTTGTCGTTGTTGTTGTTTATTTGACGTTGTTGTTGTTGTTGTTATATATTTGACGTTGTTGTTGTTGTTATTATTTATTTGACATTGTTGTTGTTGTTTATTTGACATTGTTGTAGTTGTTGACGTTGTTGTTGTTGTTGACGTTGTTGTTGTTGTTTATTTGACGTTGTTGTTGTTGTTGTTTATTTGACGTTGCTGTTGTTGTTGTTGTTTATTTGACGGTGTTGTTGTGGTTGTTTATTTGACGTTGTTGTTGTTGTTGCCGTTGTTGTTATTGTTGTTGTTGTTGTTGTTTATTTGTCGTTTTTGTTGTTGTTGATGTTGTTGTTGTTTTTGTAGTTGTTTATTTGACGTTGTTGTTGTTTATTTGGCGTTGTTGTTGTTGTTTATTTGACGTTGTTGTTGTTGTTGTTTATTTGACGTTGTTATTGTTATTTATTTGACGTTGTTGTTGTTGTTGTTTATTTGACGTTATTGTTGTTGTTGTTGTTGTTGTTGTTATTTATTTGACGTTGTTGTTGTTGTTGTTGTTTATTTGACGTTGTTGTTGTTGTTGTTTATTTGACGTTCTTGTTATTGTTGTTGTTTATTTGACGTTGTTGTTGTTATTTATTTGACGTTGTTGTTGTTGTTTATTTGACATTGTTGTTGTTGTTGTTTATTTGACGTTGTTGTTGTTGTTTATTTGACGTTGTTGTTGTTGACGTTATTGTTGTTGTTGTCGTTTATTTGACGTAGTTGTTGTTGTTGACGTTGTTGTTGTTGTTGACGTTGTTGTTGTTGTTGTTATTTATTTGACGTTTTTGTTGTTGTTGTTATTGTTGTTGTTGTTGTTGTTGTTTATTTGACGTTGTTGTTGTTGTTATTTATTTGACGTTGTTGTTGTTGTTGTTTATTTGACATTGTTGTTGTTGTTATTGTTTATTTGATGTTGTTGTTTGTTTGACGTTGTTGTTGTTGTTCACGTTGTTGTTGTTGTTGTTGTTGTTTATTTGACGTTGTTGTTGTTGTTGACGTTGTTGTTGTTGTTGTTGTTTATTTGACGTTGTTGTTGTTGTTAATTTGACGTTGTTGTTGTTTATTTGACGTTGTTGTTGTTGTTGTTGTTTATTTGACGTTGTTGTTGTTGGTGTTTATTTGACGTTGTTGTTGTTGTTGACGTTGTTGGTGTTGTTGTTTATTTGACGTTGTTTTAGTTGTTGTTGTTTATTTGACGTTGTTGTTGTTTATTTGACGTTTTTGTTATTGACATTGTTGTTGTTGTTGTTGTTTATATGACGTTGTTGTTGTTGTTGTTTATTTGACGTTGTTGTTGTTTATTTGACGTTGTTGTTGTTGTTATTGTTGTTGTTTATTTGACGTTGTTGTTGTTGTTGTTGTTTATTTGATGTTGTTGTTGTTGTTTATTTGACGTTGGTGTTGTTGTTGTTTATTTGACGTTGTTGTTGTTGTTATTTATTTGACGTTGTTGTTGTTGTTATTGTTTATTTGACGTTGTTGCTGTTGTTGTTGTTGTTGTTTATTTGACGTTGTTATTGTTGTTTATTTGACGTTGTTTTTGTTATTTGACGTTGTTGTTGTTGTTGTTGTATTTGTTGTTGTTGTTGTTGCTTATTTGACGTTGTTGTTTATTTGACGTTGTTGTTGCTGTTAGTTATTTGACGTTGTTGTTGGTGTTGTTGTTTATTTGACATTGTTGTTGTTGTTGTTGTTGTTGTTGTTGACGTTGTTTGTGTTGTTGTTTACTTGACGTTGTTGTTATTGTTGTTGTTTATTTGACGTTGTTTTAGTTGTTGTTTATTTGACGTTGTTGTTGTTTATTTGACATTGTTGTTGTTATTGACGTTGTTGTTGTTGTTGTTTATTTGACATTGTTGTTGTTGTTGTTGTTGATGTTGTTGGTGTTGTTGTTTATTTGACGTTGTTATTGTTGTTGTTGTTTATTTGACGTTGTTTTAGTTGTTGTTGTTTATTTGACATTGTTGTTGTTGTTTATTCGACGTTGTTGTTGTTGACATTGTTGTTGTTGTTGTTTATTTGACTTAGTTGTTGTTGTTGTTTATTTGACTTAGTTGTTGTTGTTGTTGACATTGTTGTTGTTGTTGTTGTTTATTTGACATTTTTGTTGTTGTTGATGTTGTTGTTGTTGTTGTTGTTGTTTATTTGACGTTGTTGTTATTGTTTATTTGACGTTGTTGTTGTTGACATTGTTGTTGTTGTTGTTGTTTATTTGACGTTGTTGTTGTTGTTTATTTGACTTAGTTGTTGTTGTTGACATTGTTGTTGTTGTTGTTGTTGTTTTTGTTGTTGTTGTTGTTGTTTATTTGACATTTTTATTGTAGTTGATGTTGTTGTTGTTGTTGTTTATTTGACGTTGTTGTTATTGTTTATTTGACGTTGTTGTTGTTTATTTGACTTAGTTGTTGTTGTTGTTATTGTTGTTGTTTATTTGACGTTGTTGTTGTTGTTGTTTATTTGATGTTGTTGTTGTTGTTTATTTGACGTTGGTGTTGTTGTTGTTGTTTATTTGAAGTTGTTATTGTTGTTATTTATTTGACGTCCTTGTTGTTGTTATTGTTTATTTTACGTTGTTGTTGTTGTTATTGTTTATTTGACGTTTTTATTGTTTTTTATTTGACGTTGTTGTTGTTGTATTTGTTGTTGTTGATGTTGTTGCTTATTTGACGTTGTTGTTATTGTTGTTGTTTATTTGACGTTGTTGTTGCTGTTGTTTATTTGACGTTGTTGTTGTTGTTTATTTGACGTTGTTATTGTTGTTGTTTATTTGACGTTATTGTTGTTATTGACGTTGTTGTTGTTGTTGTTTATTTGACGTTGTTGCTGTTGTTTATTTGACGTTGTTGTTGTCGTTGTTGTTGTTTATTTGACGTTGTTGTTGTTGTTATATATTTGACGTTGTTGTTGTTGTTATTATTTATTTGACATTGTTGTTGTTGTTTATTTGACATTGTTGTTGTTGTTGACGTTGTTGTTGTTGTTGACGTTGTTGTTGTTGTTTATTTGACGTTGTTGTTGTTGTTGTTTATTTGACGTTGCTGTTGTTGTTGTTGTTTATTTGACGGTGTTGTTGTGGTTGTTTATTTGACGTTGTTGTTGTTGTTGCCGTTGTTGTTATTGTTGTTGTTGTTGTTTATTTGTCGTTTTTGTTGTTGTTGATGTTGTTGTTGTTTTTGTAGTTGTTTATTTGACGTTGTTGTTGTTTATTTGACGTTGTTGTTGTTGTTATTTATTTGACGTTGTTGTTGTTGTTGTTGTTTATTTGACGTTGTTATTGTTATTTATTTGACGTTGTTGTTGTTGTTGTTTATTTGACGTTGTTATTGTTGTTGTTTATTTGATGTTATTGTTGTTATTGACGTTGTTGTTGTTGTTGTTTATTTGACGTTGTTGCTGTTGTTTATTTGACGTTGTTGTTGTCGTTGTTGTTGTTTATTTGACGTTGTTGTTGTTGTTAATTTGACGTTGTTGTTGTTGTTGTTATATATTTGACGTTGTTGTTGTTGTTATTATTTATTTGACATTGTTGTTGTTGTTTATTTGACATTGTTGTTGTTGTTGACGTTGTTGTTGTTGTTGACGTTGTTGTTGTTGTTTATTTGACGTTGTTGTTGTTGTTGTTTATTTGACGTTGCTGTTGTTGTTGTTGTTTATTTGACGGTGTTGTTGTGGTTGTTTATTTGACGTAGTTGTTGTTGTTGCCGTTGTTGTTATTGTTGTTGTTGTTGTTGTTTATTTGTCGTTTTTTTTGTTGTTGTTTTTGTTGTTGTTTTTGTAGTTGTTTATTTGACGTTGTTGTTGTTTATTTGACGTTGTTGTTGTTGTTTATTTGACGTTGTTGTTGTTGTTGTTGTTTATTTGACGTTGTTGTTTATTTGACGTTGTTGTTGTTGTTGTTGTTATTTATTTGACGTTGTTGTTGTTGTTGTTTATTTGACGTTGTTGTTGTTTATTTGACGTTGTTGTTGTTGTTGTTGTTTATTTGGCGTTGTTGTTATTTATTTGACGTTGTTGTTGTTGTTGTTTATTTGACATTGTTGTTGTTGTTGTTTATTTGACGTTGTTGTTGTTGTTTATTTGACGTTGTTGTTGTTGACGTTATTGTTGTTGTTGTCGTTTATTTGACGTAGTTGTTGTTGTTGACGTTGTTGTTGTTGTTATTATTTGTTTATTTAACGATTTTGTTGTTGTTGTTGTTGTTGTTGTTTACTTGATGTTGTTGTTGTTGTTGTTTATTTGACGTTGTTGTTGTTGTTGACGTTGTTATTGTTGTTGTTGTTTATTTGACGTTGTTGTAGTTGTTTATTTGACGTTGTTGTTGTTCTTGTTGTTGTTGCTGTTTATTTGACGATATTATTGTTGTTGTTGTTTATTTGACGTTGTTGTTGTTGTTTATTTGACGTTGTTGTTGTTGTTGTTGTTGTTGTTATTTATTTGACATTGTTGTTGTTGTTGTTCATTTGACGTTGTTGTTGTTGTTTATTTGACGTTGTTGTTGTTGTTGTTTATTTGACATTGTTTTTGTCATTGTTTTTGTTGTTTATTTGACGTTTTTATTGTTGTTGTTTATTTGACTATGTTGTTGTTGTTTATTTGACGTTGTTGTTGTTGTTGACGTTGTTGTTGTTGTTGTTGTTTATTTGACGTTGTTGTTATTGTTGTTGTTGTTTATTTGACGTTGTTGTTGTTGTTGACGTTGTTGTTGTTGTTGTTGTTGTTGTTATTTATTTGACGTTTTTGTTGTTGTTGTTATTGTTGTTGTTGTTGTTGTTGTTTATTTGACGTTGTTGTTGTTGTTATTTATTTGACGTTGTTGTTGTTGTTTATTTGACATTGTTGTTGTTGTTATTGTTTATTTGACGTTGTTGTTGTTGTTTATTTGACGTTGTTGTTGTTGTTGTTCACGTTGTTGTTGTTGTTGTTTATTTGACGTTGTTGTTGTTGTTGTTGACGTTGTTGTTGTTGTTGTTGTTTATTTGACGTTGTTGTTGTTGTTGTTAATTTGACGATGTTTTTTGTTTATTTGACGTTGTTGTTGTTGTTGTTTATTTGACGTTGTTGTTGTTTATTTGACGTTGTTGTTGTTGTTGACGTTGTTGTTGTTTATTTGACGTTGTTGTTGTTGTTGACATAGTTGTTGTTGTTGTTGTTTATTTCACGTTGTTGATGTTGTTGACGTTGTTGTTTATTTGACATTGTTGTTGTTGTTGTTTATTTGACGTTGTTGTTGTTGACATTGTTGTTGTTGTTGTTTATTTGACGTTGTAGTTGTTATTTATTTGGCATTGTTGTTGTTGTTAACGTTGTTATTGTTGTTGGTTATTTGACATTGTTGTTGTTGTTGTTGTTGTTGTTGACGTTGTTGGTTTTGTTGTTTATTTGACGTTGTTGTTGTTGTTGTTTATTTGACGTTATTTTAGTTGTTGTTGTTTATTTGACGTTGTTGTTGTTGTTTATTTGACGTTGTTGTTGTTGACATTGCTGTTGTTGTTTATTTGATGTAGTTGTTGTTGTTGACGTTGTTGTTGTTGTTTATTTGACGTTTTTGTTATTGTTGATGTGGGTGTTGTTGTTGTTTATTTGACGTTGTTGTTATTGTTTATTTGACGTTGTTGTTGTTGTTTATTTGACGTTGTTGTTGTTGTTATTGTTGTTGTTTATTTGACGTTGTTGTTGTTGTTATTGTTGTTGTTTATTTGACGTTGTTGTTGTTGTTTATTTGATGTTGTTGTTGTTGTTTATTTAACGTTGGTGTTGTTGTTGTTTTTTATTTGACGTTGTTATTGTTGTTATTTATTTGACGTCGTTGTTGTTGTTATTGTTTATTTGACGTTGTTGTTGTTGTTGTTTATTTGACGTTTTTATTGTTGTTTATTTGACGTTGTTTTTGTTATTTGACGTTGTTGTTGTTGTTGTTGTTGTAGTATTTGTTGTTGTTGTTGTTGTTGCTTAGTTGACGTTGTTGTTATTGTTGTTGATAATTTGACGTTGTTGTTGCTGTTGTTTATTTGACGTTGTTGTTGTTGTTTATTTGACGTTGTTGTTGTTGTTTATTTGACGTTATTGTTGTTGTTGATGTTGTTGTTGATGTTGTTGTTGTTGTTGTTTATTTGACGTTGTTGCTGTTGTTTATTTGACGTTGTTGTTGTCGTTGTTGTGGTTTATTTGACGTTGTTGTTGTTGTTGTTTATTTGACGTTGTTGTTGTTGTTATATATTTGACGTTGTTGTTGTTATTGTTTATTTGACGTTGTTGTTGTTGTTGACGTTGTTGTTGTTGTTGTTGTTGACGTTGTTGTTGTTGTTTATTAGACGTTGTTGTTGTTTATTTGACGTTGTTGTTGTTGTTGTTTATTTGACGTTGCTTTTGTTGTTGTTGTTGTTTATTTGACGGTGTTGTTGTGGTTGTTTATTTGACGTTGTTGTTGTTGTTGCCGTTGTTGTTATTGTTGTTGTTGTTGTTTATTTGTCGTTTTTGTTGTTGTTGATGTTGTTGTTGTTTTTGTAGTTGTTTATTTGACGTTGTTGTTGTTTATTTGACGTTGTTGTTGTTGTTATTTATTTGACGTTGTTGTTGTTGTTGTTGTTTATTTGACGTTGTTATTGTTATTTATTTGACGTTGTTGTTGTTGTTGTTTATTTGACGTTGTTATTGTTGTTGTTTATTTGACGTTATTGTTGTTATTGACGTTGTTGTTGTTGTTGTTTATTTGACGTTGTTGCTGTTGTTTATTTGACGTTGTTGTTGTCGTTGTTGTTGTTTATTTGACGTTGTTGTTGTTGTTTATTTGACGTTGTTGTTGTTGTTGTTATATATTTGACGTTGTTGTTGTTGTTATTATTTATTTGACATTGTTGTTGTTGTTTATTTGACATTGTTGTTGTTGTTGACGTTGTTGTTGTTGTTGACGTTGTTGTTGTTGTTTATTTGACGTTGTTGTTGTTGTTGTTTATTTGACGTTGCTGTTGTTGTTGTTGTTTATTTAACGGTGTTGTTGTGGTTGTTTATTTGACGTAGTTGTTGTTGTTGCCGTTGTTGTTATTGTTGTTGTTGTTGTTGTTTATTTGTCGTTTTTGTTGTTGTTGTTATTTATTTGACGTTGTTGTTGTTGTTGTTTATTTGACGTTGTTGTTGTTGTTGTTTATTTGACGTTGTTGTTGTTGTTTATTTGGCGTTGTTGTTATTTATTTGACGTTGTTGTTGTTGTTGTTTATTTGACATTGTTGTTGTTGTTGTTTATTTGACGTTGTTGTTGTTGTTTATTTGACGTTGTTGTTGTTGACGTTATTGTTGTTGTTGTCGTTTATTTGACGTAGTTGTTGTTGTTGACGTTGTTGTTGTTGTTATTATTTGTTTATTTAACGATTTTGTTGTTGTTGTTGTTGTTGTTGTTTACTTTATGTTGTTGTTGTTGTTGTTTATTTGACGTTGTTGTTGTTGTTGACGTTGTTATTGTTGTTGTTGTTTATTTGACGTTGTTGTAGTTGTTTATTTGACGTTGTTGTTGTTCTTGTTGTTGTTGCTGTTTATTTGACGATATTATTGTTGTTGTTGTTTATTTGACGTTGTTGTTGTTGTTTATTTGACGTTGTTGTTGTTGTTGTTGTTATTTATTTGACATTGTTGTTGTTGTTGTTCATTTGACGTTGTTGTTGTTGTTTATTTGACGTTGTTGTTGTTGTTGTTTATTTGACATTGTTTTTGTCATTGTTTTTGTTGTTTATTTGACGTTTTTATTGTTGTTGTTTATTTGACTATGTTGTTGTTGTTTATTTGACGTTGTTGTTGTTGTTGACGTTGTTGTTGTTGTTGTTGTTTATTTGACGTTGTTGTTATTGTTGTTGTTGTTTATTTGACGTTGTTGTTGTTGTTGACGTTGTTGTTGTTGTTGTTGTTGTTATTTATTTGACGTTTTTGTTGTTGTTGTTATTGTTGTTGTTGTTGTTGTTTATTTGACGTTGTTGTTGTTGTTATTTATTTGACGTTGTTGTTGTTGTTTATTTGACATTGTTGTTGTTGTTATTGTTTATTTGACGTTGTTGTTGTTGTTTATTTGACGTTGTTGTTGTTGTTGTTCACGTTGTTGTTGTTGTTGTTTATTTGACGTTGTTGTTGTTGTTGTTGTTGACGTTGTTGTTGTTGTTGTTGTTTATTTGACGTTGTTGTTGTTGTTGTTAATTTGACGATGTTTTTTGTTTATTTGACGTTGTTGTTGTTGTTGTTTATTTGACGTTGTTGTTGTTTATTTGACGTTGTTGTTGTTGTTGACGTTGTTGTTGTTTATTTGACGTTGTTGTTGTTGTTGTTGACACAGTTGTTGTTGTTGTTGTTTATTTCACGTTGTTGATGTTGTTGACGTTGTTGTTTATTTGACATTGTTGTTGTTGTTGTTTATTTGACGTTGTTGTTGTTGACATTGTTGTTGTTGTTGTTGTTTATTTGACGTTGTTGTTGTTATTTATTTGGCATTGTTGTTGTTGTTAACGTTGTTATTGTTGTTGGTTATTTGACATTGTTGTTGTTGTTGTTGTTGTTGTTGACGTTGTTGGTTTTGTTGTTTATTTGACGTTGTTGTTGTTGTTGTTGTTTATTTGACGTTATTTTAGTTGTTGTTGTTTATTTGACGTTGTTGTTGTTGTTTATTTGACGTTGTTGTTGTTGACATTGCTGTTGTTGTTTATTTGATGTAGTTGTTGTTGTTGACGTTGTTGTTGTTATTTATTTGACGTTTTTGTTATTGTTGATGTGGGTGTTGTTGTTGTTTATTTGACGTTGTTGTTATTGTTTATTTGACGTTGTTGTTGTTGTTTATTTGACGTTGTTGTTGTTGTTATTGTTGTTGTTTATTTGACGTTGTTGTTGTTGTTTATTTGATGTTGTTGTTGTTGTTTATTTAACGTTGGTGTTGTTGTTGTTTTTTATTTGACGTTGTTATTATTGTTATTTATTTGACGTCGTTGTTGTTGTTATTGTTTATTTGACGTTGTTGTTGTTGTTGTTTATTTGACGTTTTTATTGTTGTTTATTTGACGTTGTTTTTGTTATTTGACGTTGTTGTTGTTGTTGTTGTAGTATTTGTTGTTGTTGTTGTTGTTGCTTAGTTGACGTTGTTGTTATTGTTGTTGATAATTTGACGTTGCTGTTGTTTATTTGACGTTGTTGTTGTTGTTTATTTGACGTTGTTGTTGTTGTTGTTTATTTGACGTTATTGTTGTTGTTGATGTTGTTGTTGATGTTGTTGTTGTTGTTGTTGTTTATTTGACGTTGTTGCTGTTGTTTATTTGACGTTGTTGTTGTCGTTGTTGTGGTTTATTTGACATTGTTGTTGTTGTTGTTTATTTGACGTTGTTGTTGTTGTTATATATTTGACGTTGTTGTTGTTATTGTTTATTTGACGTTGTTGTTGTTGTTGACGTTGTTGTTGTTGTTGTTGTTGACGTTGTTGTTGTTGTTTATTAGACGTTGTTGTTGTTTATTTGACGTTGTTGTTGTTGTTGTTTATTTGACGTTGCTGTTGTTGTTGTTGTTTATTTGACGGTGTTGTTGTGGTTGTTTATTTGACGTTGTTGTTGTTGTTGCCGTTGTTGTTATTGTTGTTGTTGTTGTTTATTTGTCGTTTTTGTTGTTGTTGATGTTGTTGTTGTTTTTGTAGTTGTTTATTTGACGTTGTTGTTGTTTATTTGACGTTGTTGTTGTTGTTATTTATTTGACGTTGTTGTTGTTGTTGTTGTTTATTTGACGTTGTTATTGTTATTTATTTGACGTTGTTGTTGTTGTTGTTTATTTGACGTTGTTATTGTTGTTGTTTATTTGACGTTATTGTTGTTATTGACGTTGTTGTTGTTGTTGTTTATTTGACGTTGTTGCTGTTGTTTATTTGACGTTGTTGTTGTTTATTTGACGTTGTTGTTGTTGTTTATTTGACGTTGTTGTTGTTGTTATATATTTGACGTTGTTGTTGTTGTTATTATTTATTTGACATTGTTGTTGTTGTTTATTTGACATTGTTGTTGTTGTTGACGTTGTTGTTGTTGTTGACGTTGTTGTTGTTGTTTATTTGACGTTGTTGTTGTTGTTGTTTATTTGACGTTGCTGTTGTTGTTGTTGTTTATTTGACGGTGTTGTTGTGGTTATTTATTTGACGTAGTTGTTGTTTTTGCCGTTGTTGTTATTGTTGTTGTTGTTGTTGTTTATTTGTCGTTTTTGTTGTTGTTGATGTTGTTGTTGTTTTTGTAGTTGTTTATTTGACGTTGTTGTTGTTTATTTGACGTTGTTGTTGTTGTTTATTTGACGTTGTTGTTGTTGTTGTTTATTTGACGTTGTTATTGTTATTTATTTGACGTTGTTGTTGTTGTTGTTTATTTGACGTTGTTGTTGTTGTTGTTGTTATTTATTTGACGTTGTTGTTGTTGTTGTTTATTTGACGTTGTTGTTGTTGTTGTTTATTTGACGTTGTTGTTGTTGTTGTTGTTTATTTGACGTTGTTGTTATTTATTTGACATTGTTGTTGTTGTTGTTTATTTGACATTGTTGTTGTTGTTGTTTATTTGACGTTGTTGTTATTGTTTATTTGACGTTGTTGTTGTTGACGTTATTGTTGTTGTTGTCGTTTATTTGACGTAGTTGTTGTTGTTGACGTTGTTGTTGTTGTTATTATTTGTTTATTTAACGATTTTGTTGTTGTTGTTGTTGTTGTTGTTTACTTGATGTTGTTGTTGTTGTTGTTGTTTATTTGACGTTGTTGTTGTTGTTGACGTTGTTATTGTTGTTGTTGTTTATTTGACGTTGTTGTAGTTGTTTATTTGACATTGTTGTTGTTCTTGTTGTTGTTGCTGTTTATTTGACGATATTATTGTTGTTGTTGTTTATTTGACGTTGTTGTTGTTGTTTATTTGACGTTGTTGTTGTTGTTGTTGTTATTTATTTGACATTGTTGTTGTTGTTGTTCATTTGACGTTGTTGTTGTTGTTTATTTGACGTTGTTGTTGTTGTTGTTTATTTGACATTGTTTTTGTCATTGTTTTTGTTGTTTATTTGACGTTTTTATTGTTGTTGTTTATTTGACTATGTTGTTGTTGTTTATTTGACGTTGTTGTTGTTGTTGACGTTGTTGTTGTTGTTGTTGTTGTTTATTTGACGTTGTTGTTATTGTTGTTGTTGTTTATTTGACGTTGTTGTTGTTGTTGACGTTGTTGTTGTTGTTGTTGTTGTTGTTATTTATTTGACGTTTTTGTTGTTGTTGTTATTGTTGTTGTTGTTGTTTATTTGACGTTGTTGTTGTTGTTATTTATTTGACGTTGTTGTTGTTGTTTATTTGACATTGTTGTTGTTGTTATTGTTTATTTGACGTTGTTGTTGTTGTTTATTTGACGTTGTTGTTGTTGTTGTTCACGTTGTTGTTGTTGTTGTTTATTTGACGTTGTTGTTGTTGTTGTTGTTGTTGACGTTGTTGTTGTTGTTGTTGTTTATTTGACGTTGTTGTTGTTGTTGTTAATTTGACGATGTTTTTTGTTTATTTGACGTTGTTGTTGTTGTTGTTTATTTGACGTTGTTGTTGTTTATTTGACGTTGTTGTTGTTGTTGACGTTGTTGTTGTTTATTTGACGTTGTTGTTGTTGTTGTTGACATAGTTGTTGTTGTTGTTGTTTATTTCACGTTGTTGATGTTGTTGACGTTGTTGTTTATTTGACATTGTTGTTGTTGTTGTTTATTTGACGTTGTTGTTGTTGACATTGTTGTTGTTGTTGTTTATTTGACGTTGTTGTTGTTATTTATTTGGCATTGTTGTTGTTGTTAACGTTGTTATTGTTGTTGTTTATTTGACATTGTTGTTGTTGTTGTTGTTGTTGACGTTGTTGGTTTTGTTGTTTATTTGACGTTGTTGTTGTTGTTGTTTATTTGACGTTATTTTAGTTGTTGTTGTTTATTTGACGTTGTTGTTGTTGTTTATTTGACGTTGTTGTTGTTGACATTGTTGTTGTTGTTTATTTGATGTAGTTGTTGTTGTTGACGTTGTTGTTGTTGTTTATTTGACGTTTTTGTTATTGTTGATGTGGGTGTTGTTGTTGTTTATTTGACGTTGTTGTTATTGTTTATTTGACGTTGTTGTTGTTGTTTATTTGACGTTGTTGTTGTTGTTATTGTTGTTGTTTATTTGACGTTGTTGTTGTTGTTTATTTGATGTTGTTGTTGTTGTTTATTTAACGTTGGTGTTGTTGTTGTTGTTTATTTGACGTTGTTATTGTTGTTATTTATTTGACGTCGTTGTTGTTGTTATTGTTTTTTTGACGTTGTTGTTGTCGTTGTTTATTTGACGTTTTTATTGTTGTTTATTTGACGTTGTTTTTGTTATTTGACGTTGTTGTTGTTGTTGTTGTAGTATTTGTTGTTGTTGTTGTTGTTGCTTAGTTGACGTTGTTGTTATTGTTGTTGATAATTTGACGTTGTTGTTGCTGTTGTTTATTTGACGTTGTTGTTGTTGTTTATTTGACGTTGTTGTTGTTGTTGTTTATTTGACGTTATTGTTGTTGTTGATGTTGTTGTTGATGTTGTTGTTGATGTTGTTGTTGTTGTTTATTTGACGTTGTTGCTGTTGTTTATTTGACGTTGTTGTTGTCGTTGTTGTGGTTTATTTGACGTTGTTGTTGTTGTTGTTTATTTGACGTTGTTGTTGTTGTTATATATTTGACGTTGTTGTTGTTATTGTTTATTTGACGTTGTTGTTGTTGACGTTGTTGTTGTTGTTGACGTTGTTGTTGTTGTTTATTAGACGTTGTTGTTGTTTATTTGACGTTGTTGTTGTTGTTGTTTATTTGACGTTGCTGTTGTTGTTGTTTATTTGACGGTGTTGTTGTGGTTGTTTATTTGACGTTGTTGTTGTTGTTGTTGTTTATTTGACGTTGTTGTTGTTATTTATTTGAAGTTGTTGTTGTTGTTTATTTGACGTTGTTGTTGTTGTTGTTTATTTGACGTTGTTGTTGTTGTTGTTTATTTGACGTAGTTGTTGTTGTTGACGTTGTTGTTGTTGTTTATTTGACGTTGTTGTTGTTGTTTATTTGACGTTGTTGTTGTTGTTGTTCACGTTGTTGTTGTTGTTGTTTATTTGATGTTGTTGTTGTTGTTTATTTGACGTTGTTGTTGTTGTTTATTTGACGTTGTTGTTGTTGTTTATTTGACGGTGTTGTTGTTGTTGTTTATTTGACGTTGTTGTTGTTGTGTTTATTTGACGTTGTTGTTAGTGTTGTTGTTGATGTTGTTGTTGTTTATTTGACGTGGTTGTTGTTGTTGACATAGTTGTTGTTGTTGTTGTTGTTTATTTCACGTTGTTGATATTGTTGACGTTGTTGTTTATTTGACGTTGTTGTTTATTTGACGTTGTTTTAGATGTTGTTGTTTATTTGACGTTGTTCTTGTTTATTTGACATTGTTGTTGTTGTTGTTGACGTTGTTGTTGTTGTTGTTGTTGTTTATTTGACATTGTTATTGTTGTTGACGTTGTTGGTGTTGTTGTTTATTTGACGTTGTTTTAGTTGTTGTTTATTTGACGTTGTTGTTGTTGTTGTTTTTTATTTGACATTTTTGTTATTGACATTGTTGTTGTTGTTGTTTATATGACGTTGTTGTTGTTGTTGTTGTTTATTTGACATAGTTGTTGTTGTTGACATTGTTGTTGTTGTTTAATTGACGTTGTTGTTGTTGACATTGTTGTTGTTGTTTATTTGACGTAGTTGTTGTTGTTGACGTTGTTGTTGTTGTTTATTTGACGTTTTTGTTATTGTTGATGTTGTTGTTGTTGTTGTTTATTTGACGTTGTTGTTATTGTTTATTTGATGTTGTTGTTGTTTATTTGACGTTGTTGTTGTTGTTATTGTTGTTGTTTATTTGACGTTGTTGTTGTTGTTGTTTATTTGATGTTGTTGTTGTTGTTGTTTATTTGACGTTGGTGTTGTTGTTGTTGTTTATTTGACGTTGTTATTGTTGTTATTTATTTGACGTCGTTGTTGTTGTTATTGTTTATTTGACGTTGTTGTTGTTGTTTATTTGACGTTTTTATTGATGTTTATTTGACGTTGTTTTTGTTATTTGACGTTGTTGTTGTTGTTGTATTTGTTGTTGTTGTTGTTGTTGCTTATTTGACATTGTTGTTATTGTTGTTGATAATTTGACGTTGTTGTTGCTGTTGTTTATTTGACGTTGTTGTTGTTGTTGTTGTTGTTTATTTGACGTTGTTGTTGTTGTTGTTGTTTATTTGACGTTATTGTTGTTGTTGATGTTGTTGTTGATGTTGTTGTTGTTGTTGTTGTTTATTTGACGTTGTTGCTGTTGTTTATTTGACGTTGTTGTTGTCGTTGTTGTGGTTTATTTGACGTTGTTGTTGTTGTTGTTTATTTGATGTTGTTGTTATTGTTATATATTTGACGTTGTTGTTGTTGTTATTGTTTTTTTGACTTTGTTGTTGTTGTTGTTTATTTGACGTTGTTGTTGTTGACGTTGTTGTTGTTGTTGACGTTGTTGTTGTTGTTTATTAGACGTTGTTGTTGTTGTTGTTTATTTGACGTTGTTGTTGTTGTTTATTTGACGTTGCTGTTGTTGTTGTTGTTTATTTGAGGGTGTTGTTGTGGTTGTTTATTTGACGTTGTTGTTGTTGTTGTTTATTTGACGTTGTTGTTGTTATTTATTTGAAGTTGTTGTTGTTGTTTATATGACATTGTTGTTGTTGTTGTTGTTGTTTATTTGACATTGTTGTTGTTGTTTATTTGACGTTGTTGTTGTTGACGTTGTTATTGTTGTTGTTGTTTATTTGATGTTGTTGTTGTTGTTGTTTATTTGACGTAGTTGTTGTTGTTGACGTTGTTGTTGTTGTTTATTTGACGTTGTTGTTGTTGTTTATTTGACGTTGTTGTTGTTGTTGTTGTTGTTTATTTGACGTTGTTGTTGTTGTTGTTTATTTGACGTTGTTGTTGTTGTTTATTTGACGTTGCTGTTGTTGTTGTTGTTTATTTGACGTTGTTGTTGTTGTTTATTTGACGGTGTTGTTGGTGTTTGTTTATTTGACGTTGTTGTTGTTGTGTTTATTTGACGTTGTTGTTGTTGTTGTTGACGTTGTTGTTGTTTATTTGACGTGGTTGTTGTTGTTGACATAGTTGTTGTTGTTGTTGTTGTTTATTTCACGTTGTTGATGTTGTTGGCGTTGTTGTTTATTTGACGTTGTTGTTTATTTGACGTTGTTTTAGATGTTGTTGTTTATTTGACGTTGTTCTTGTTTATTTGACATTGTTGTTGTTGTTGTTCACGTTGTTGTTGTTGTTGTTTATTTGACATTGTTGTTGTTGTTGACGTTGTTGGTGTTGTTGTTTATTTGACGTTGTTTTAGTTGTTGTTGTTTATTTGACGTTGTTGTTGTTGTTGTTTATTTGACGTTTTTGTTATTGACATTGTTGTTGTTGTTGTTTATATGACGTTGTTGTTGTTGTTGTTGTTTATTTGACATAGTTGTTGTTGTTGACATTGTTGTTGTTGTTTATTTGACGTTTTTGTTGTTGTTGATGTTGTTGTTATTGTTGTTTATTTGACGTTGTTGTTATTGTTTATTTGACGTTGTTGTTGTTGTTATTTATTTGACGTTGTTGTTGTTGTTGTTGTTGTTGTTATTGTTGTTGTTTATTTGACGTTGTTGTTGTTGTTGTTGTTTATTTGACGTTGTTGTTGTTATTTATTTGACGTTGTTGTTGTTGTTTATTTGACATTGTTGTTGTTGTTGTTGTTGTTGTTTATTTGACGTAGTTGTTGTTGTTGACGTTGTTGTTGTTGTTATTATTTGTTTATTTGTTGTTGTTGTTGTTGTTGTTTACTTGATGTTATTGTTGTTGTTGTTGTTGTTGTTTATTTGACGTTGTTGTTGTTGACGTTGTTGTTGTTGTTGTTTTTGTTGTTTATTTGACGTTGTTGTAGTTGTTTATTTGACGTTGTTGTTGTTCTTGTTGTTGTTGCTGTTTATTTGACGATATTATTGTTGTTGTTGTTTATTTGACGTTGTTGTTGTTGTTTATTTGACGTTGTTGTTGTTGTTGTTGACGTTGTTGTTGTTGTTGTTTATTTGACATTGTTGTTGTTGTTGACGTTGTTGGTGTTGTTGTTTATTTGACGTTGTTTTAGTTGTTGTTGTTTATTTGACGTTGTTGTTGTTGTTGTTGTTTATTTGACGTTTTTATTATTGACATTGTTGTTGTTGTTGTTTATATGACGTTGTTGTTGTTGTTGTTGTTTATTTGACATAGTTGTTGTTGTTGACATTGTTGTTGTTGTTTATTTGACGTTTTTGTTGTTGTTGATGTTGTTTATATTGTTGTTTAGTTGACGTTGTTGTTATTGTTTATTTGACGTTGTTGTTGTTGTTGTTTATTTGACGTTGTTGTTGTTGTTGTTGTTGTTATTGTTGTTGTTTATTTGACGTTGTTGTTGTTGTTGTTTATTTGATGTTGTTGTTGTTGTTTATTTGACGTTGGTGTTGTTGTTGTTTATTTGACGTTGTTGTTGTTGTTATTTATTTGACGTTGTTGTTGTTGTTGTTGTTATTGTTTATTTGACGTTGTTGTTGTTGTTGTTTATTTGACGTTGTTATTGTTGTTTATTTGACGTTGTTCTTGTTATTTGACGTTGTTGTTGCTGTTGTTTATTTGACGTTGTTGTTGTTCTTTATTTGACGTTGTTGTTGTTGTTGTTGTTGTTTATTTGACGTTATTGTTGTTATTGACGTTGTTGTTGTTGTTTATTTGATGTTGTTGCTGTTGTTTATTTGACGTTGTTGTTGTCGTTGTTGTTGTTTATTTGACGTTGTTGTTGTTGTTTATTTGACGTTGTTGTTGTTGTTGTTATATATTTGACGTTGTTGTTGTTGTTATTGTTTATTTGACGTTGTTGTTGTTGTTTATTTGACGTTGTTGTTGTTGTTGACGTTGTTGTTGTTGTTGTTGTTGACGTTGTTGTTGTTGTTGTTGTTGTTGTTGTTTATTTGACGTTGTTGTTGTTGTTGTTGTTTATTAGACGTTGTTGTTGTTGTTATTTATTTGACGTTGTTGTTGTTGTTGTTTATTTGACGTTGTTGTTGTTGTTGTTGTTATTTATTTGACATTGTTGTTGTTGTTGTTCATTTGACGTTGTTGTTGTTGTTGTTTAATTGACGTTGTTGTTGTTGTTGTTGTTGTTTATTTGACGTTGTTGTTATTGTTGTTGTTGTTTATTTGACGTTGTTGTTGTTGTTGTTATTTATTTGACGTTTTTGTTGTTGTTGTTATTGTTGTTGTTGTTGTTTATTTGACGTTGTTGTTGTTGTTATTTATTTGACGTTATTGTTGTTGTTTATTTGACATTGTTGTTGTTGTTATTGTTTATTTGACGTTGTTGTTGTTTATTTGACGTTGTTGTTGTTGTTGTTCACGTTGTTGTTGTTGTTTATTTGACGTTGTTGTTGTTGTTGACGTTGTTGTTGTTGTTGTTGTTGTTTATTTGACGTTGTTGTTGTTGTTGTTGTTGTTGTTAATTTGACGTTGTTGTTGTTTATTTGACGTTGTTGTTGTTGTTGTTGTTGTTTATTTGACGTTGTTGTTGTTGTTGTTGACAGAGTTGTTGTTGTTGTTGTTTTTTATTTCACGTTGTTGATGTTGTTGACGTTGTTGTTTATTTGACGTTGTTGTTGTTGTTTATTTGACGTTGTTGTTGTTCACATTGTTGTTGTTGTTGTTTATTTGACGTTGTTGTTGTTGTTATTTATTTGGCATTGTTGTTGTTGTTAACGTTGTTGTTGTTGTTGTTTATTTGACATTGTTGTTGTTGTTGTTGTTGACGTTGTTGGTTTTGTTGTTTATTTGACGTTGTTGTTGTTGTTGTTGTTTATTTGACGTTATTTTAGTTGTTGTTGTTTATTTGACGTTGTTGTTGTTGTTTATTTGACGTTGTTGTTGTTGTTTATTTGACGTTGTTGTTGACGTTGTTGTTATTGTTGTTGTTGTTGTTTATTTGTCGTTTTTGTTGTTGTTGATGTTGTTGTTGTTTTTGTAGTTGTTTATTTGACGTTGTTGTTGTTTATTTGACGTTGTTGTTATTGTTGTTTATTTTACGTTGTTGTTGTTGTTATTGTTATTGTTGTTGTTGTTTTTTATTTGACGTTGTTATTGTTATTTATTTGACGTTGTTGCTGTTGTTGTTTATTTGACGTTGTTGTTGTTGTTGTTATTTATTTGACGTTGTTGTTGTTGTTGTTGTTTATTTGACGTGGTTGTTGTTGTTGTTTATTTGACGTTGTTGTTGTTGTTTATTTGACAATGTTCTTGTTATTTATTTGACGTTGTTGTTGTTGTTTATTTGACATTGTTGTTGTTGTTGTTTATTTGACGTTGTTGTTGTTGTTGTTGTTTATTTGACGTTGTTGTTGTTGTTGACGTTATTGTTGTTGTTGTTGTTTATTTGACGTAGTTGTTGTTGTTGACGTTGTTGTTGTTATTATTTGTTTATTTAACGATTTTGTTGTTGTTGTTGTTGTTTACTTGATGTTGTTGTTGTGGTTGTTGTTGTTTTTTTGACGTTGTTGTTGTTGTTGACGTTGTTGTTGTTGTTTTTGTTGTTTATTTGACGTTGTTGTTGTTCTTGTTGTTGTTGCTGTTTATTTGACGATATTATTGTTGTTGTTGTTTATTTGACGTTGTTGTTGTTGTTTATTTGACGTTGTTGTTGTTGTTGTTGTTATTTGACATTGTTGTTGTTGTTGTTCATTTGACGTTGTTGTTGTTGTTTATTTGACGTTGTTGTTGTTGTTGTTTATTTGACATTGTTTTTGTCATTGTTTTTGTTGTTTATTTGACGTTGTTATTGTTGTTGTTTATTTGACGTTGTTGTTGTTGTTTATTTGACGTTGTTGTTGTTGTTGACGTTGTTATTGTTGTTGTTATTGTTGTTGTTGTTTATTTGACGTTGTTGTTGTTGTTGACGTTGTTGTTGTTGTTGTTATTTATTTGACGTTTTTGTTGTTGTTGTTATTGTTGTTGTTGTTGTTTATTTGACGTTGTTGTTGTTGTTATTTATTTGACGTTGTTGTTGTTGTTTATTTGACATTGTTGTTGTTGTTATTGTTTATTTGACGTTGTTGTTGTTGTTTAGTTGACGTTGTTGTTGTTGTTCACGTTGTTGTTGTTGTTTATTTGACGTTGTTGTTGTTGTTGACGATGTTGTTGTTGTTGTTGTTGTTGTTTATTTGACGTTGTTGTTGTTGTTGTTTATTTGACGTTATTGTTGTTGTTGATGTTGTTGTTGATGTTGTTGTTGTTGTTGTTTATTTGACGTTGTTGCTGTTGTTTATTTGACGTTGTTGTTGTCGTTGTTGTGGTTTATTTGACGTTGTTGTTGTTGTTGTTTATTTGACGTTGTTGTTGTTGTTATATATTTGACGTTGTTGTTGTTATTGTTTATTTGACGTTGTTGTTGTTGTTGACGTTGTTGTTGTTGTTGACGTTGTTGTTGTTGTTTATTAGACGTTGTTGTTGTTAATTTGACGTTGTTGTTGTTGTTGTTGTTTATTTGACGTTGCTGTTGTTGTTGTTTATTTGACGGTGTTGTTGTGGTTGTTTATTTGACGTTGTTGTTGTTGTTGTTTATTTGACGTTGTTGTTGTTATTTATTTGAAGTTGTTGTTGTTGTTTATTTGACGTTGTTGTTGTTTATTTGACGTTGTTGTTGTTGTTTATTTGACGTAGTTGTTGTTGTTGACGTTGTTGTTGTTGTTTATTTGACGTTGTTGTTGTTGTTTATTTGACGTTGTTGTTGTTGTTGTTCACGTTGTTGTTGTTGTTTATTTTACGTTGTTGTTGTTGTTTATTTGACGTTGTTGTTGTTGTTGTTTATTTGACGTTGTTGTTGTTGTTTATTTGACGGTGTTGTTGTTGTTGTTTATTTGACGTTGTTGTTGTTGTTGTGTTTATTTGACGTTGTTGTTGTTGTTGTTGTTGTTGTTGATGTTGTTGTTGTTTATTTGACGTGGTTGTTGTTGTTGACATAGTTGTTGTTGTTGTTGTTGTTGTTGTTTATTTCACGTTGTTGATATTGTTGACGTTGTTGTTTATTTGACGTTGTTGTTTATTTGACGTTGTTTTAGATGTTGTTGTTTATTTGACGTTGTTCTTGTTTATTTGACATTGTTGTTGTTGTTGTTGACGTTGTTGTTGTTGTTGTTGTTGTTTATTTGACATTGTTATTGTTGTTGACGTTGTTGGTGTTGTTGTTTATTTGACGTTGTTTTAGTTGTTGTTTATTTGACGTTGTTGTTGTTGTTGTTTATTTGACGTTTTTGTTATTGACATTGTTGTTGTTGTTGTTTATATGACGTTGTTGTTGTTGTTGTTGTTTATTTGACATAGTTGTTGTTGTTGACATTGTTGTTGTTGTTTAATTGACGTTGTTGTTGTTGACATTGTTGTTGTTGTTTATTTGACGTAGTTGTTGTTGTTGACGTTGTTGTTGTTGTTTATTTGACGTTTTTGTTATTGTTGATGTTGTTGTTGTTGTTGTTTATTTGACGTTGTTGTTATTGTTTATTTGATGTTGTTGTTGTTTATTTGACGTTGTTGTTGTTGTTATTGTTGTTGTTTATTTGACGTTGTTGTTGTTGTTTATTTGATGTTGTTGTTGTTGTTGTTTATTTGACGTTGGTGTTGTTGTTGTTATTTATTTGACGTTGTTATTGTTGTTATTTATTTGACGTCGTCGTTGTTGTTATTGTTTATTTGACGTTGTTGTTGGTGTTGTTGTTTATTTGACCTTTTTATTGTTGTTTTTTGACGTTGTTTTTATTATTTGACGTTGTTGTTGTTGTTGTTGTATTTGTTGTTGTTGTTGTTGTTGCTTATTTGACGTTGTTGTTATTGTTGTTGATAATTTGACGTTGTTGTTGCTGTTGTTTATTTGACGTTGTTGTTGTTGTTTATTTGACGTTGTTGTTGTTGTTGTTTATTTGACGTTATTGTTGTTGTTGATGTTGTTGTTGATGTTGTTGTTGTTGTTGTTTATTTGACGTTGTTGCTGTTGTTTATTTGACGTTGTTGTTGTTGTCGTTGTTGTGGTTTATTTGACGTTGTTGTTGTTGTTGTTTATTTGATGTTGTTGTTGTTGTTGTTGTTATATATTTGACGTTGTTGTTGTTGTTATTGTTTTTTTGACTTTGTTGTTGTTGTTGTTTATTTGACGTTGTTGTTGTTGACGTTGTTGTTGTTGTTGACGTTGTTGTTGTTGTTGACGTTGTTGTTGTTGTTTATTAGACGTTGTTGTTGTTGTTATTTATTTGACGTTGTTGTTGTTGTTTATTTGACATTGATGTTGTTGTTGTTGTTTATTTGACGGTGTTGTTGTGGTTGTTTATTTGAAGTTGTTGTTGTTGTTGTTTATTTGACGTTGTTGTTGTTATTTATTTGAAGTTGTTGTTGTTGTTTATATGACATTGTTGTTGTTGTTGTTGTTGTTGTTGTTTATTTGACATTGTTGTTGTTGTTTATTTGACGTTGTTGTTGTTGACGTTGTTGTTGTTTATTTGACGTTGTTGTTGTTATTTATTTGACGTAATTGTTGTTGTTGACGTTGTTGTTGTTGACGTTGTTGTTGTTGTTTATTTGACGTTGTTGTTGTTGTTTATTTGACGTTGTTGTTGTTGTTGTTCACGTTGTTGTTGTTGTTGTTTATTTGACGTTGTTGTTGTTGTTGTTGTTGTTTATTTGACGTTGTTGTTGTTGTTTATTTGACGTTGCTGTTGTTGTTGTTGTTTATTTGACGTTGTTGTTGTTGTTTATTTGACGGTGTTGTTGGTGTTTGTTTATTTGACGTTGTTGTTGTTGTGTTTATTTGACGTTGTTGTTGTTGTTGTTGACGTTGTTGTTGTTTATTTGACGTGGTTGTTGTTGTTGACATAGTTGTTGTTGTTGTTGTTGTTTATTTCACGTTGTTGATGTTGTTGACGTTGTTGTTTATTTGACATTGTTGTTTATTTGACGTTGTTTTAGATGTTGTTGTTTATTTGACGTTGTTCTTGTTTATTTGACATTGTTGTTGTTGTTGTTGACGTTGTTGTTGTTGTTGTTGTTTATTTGACATTGTTGTTGTTGTTGACGTTGTTGGTGTTGTTGTTTATTTGACGTTGTTTTAGTTGTTGTTGTTTATTTGACGTTGTTGTTGTTGTTGTTTATTTGACGTTTTTGTTATTGACATTGTTGTTGTTGTTTATATGACGTTGTTGTTGTTGTTGTTATTGTTGTTGTTTATTTGACATAGTTGTTGTTGTTGACATTGTTGTTGTTGTTTATTTGACGTTTTTGTTGTTGTTGATGTTGTTGTTGTTGTTGTTTATTTGACGTTGTTGTTATTGTTTATTTGACGTTGTTGTTGTTGTTTATTTGACGTTGTTGTTGTTGTTGTTATTGTTGTTGTTTATTTGACGTTGTTGTTGTTGTTGTTTATTTGATGTTGTTGTTGTTTATTTGACGTTGGTGTTGTTGTTGTTTATTTGACGTTGTTGTTGTTGTTATTTATTTGACGTTGTTGTTGTTGTTGTTATTGTTTATTTGACGTTGTTGCTGTTGTTGTTGTTTATTTGACGTTGTTATTGTTGTTTATTTGACGTTGTTCTTGTTATTTGACGTTGTTGTTGCTGTTGTTTATTTGACGTTGTTGTTGTTCTTTATTTGACGTTGTTGTTGTTGTTGTTGTTGTTGTTGTTTATTTGACGTTATTGTTGTTATTGACGTTGTTGTTGTTGTTTATTTGATGTTGTTGCTGTTGTTTATTTGACGTTGTTGTTGTCGTTGTTGTTGTTTATTTGACGTTGTTGTTGTTGTTTATTTGACGTTGTTGTTGTTGTTGTTATATATTTGACGTTGTTGTTGTTGTTATTGTTTATTTGACGTTGTTGTTGTTGTTTATTTGACGTTGTTGTTGTTGTTGACGTTGTTGTTGTTGTTGTTGTTGTTGACGTTGTTGTTGTTGTTGTTGTTGTTTATTTGACGTTGTTGTTGTTGTTGTTTATTAGACGTTGTTGTTGTTGTTATTTATTTGACGTTGTTGTTGTTATTGTTGTTGTTTATTTGACGTTGTTGTTGTTGTTGTTGTTGTTTATTTGACGTTGTTGTTGTTGTTGTTTATTTGACATTGTTGTTGTTATTTATTTGACGTTGTTGTTGTTGTTGTTTATTTGACATTGTTGTTGTTGTTGTTGTTTATTTGACGTTGTTGTTGTTGTTTATTTGACGTTGTTGTTGTTGACGTTATTGTTGTTGTTGTTGTTGTTTATTTGACGTAGTTGTTGTTGTTGATGTTGTTGTTGTTGTTATTATTTGTTTATTTGTTGTTGTTGTTGTTGTTTACTTGATGTTATTGTTGTTGTTGTTGTTGTTTATTTGACGTTGTTGTTGTTGTTGACGTTGTTGTTGTTGTTTTTGTTGTTTATTTGACGTTGTTGTAGTTGTTTATTTGACGTTGTTGTTGTTCTTGTTGTTGTTGCTGTTTATTTGACGATATTATTGTTGTTGTTGTTTATTTGACGTTGTTGTTGTTGTTTATTTGACGTTGTTGTTGTTGTTGTTGTTGTTATTTATTTGACATTGTTGTTGTTGTTCATTTGACGTTGTTGTTGTTGTTGTTTAATTGACGTTGTTGTTGTTGTTTATTTGACGTTGTTGTTATTGTTGTTGTTGTTTATTTGACGTTGTTGTTGTTGTTGTTATTTATTTGACGTTGTTGTTGTTGTTTATTTGACATTGTTGTTGTTGTTATTGTTTATTTGACGTTGTTGTTGTTTATTTGACGTTGTTGTTGTTGTTCACGTTGTTGTTGTTGTTTATTTGACGTTGTTGTTGTTGTTGACGTTGTTGTTGTTGTTGTTGTTGTTTATTTGACGTTGTTGTTGTTGTTGTTGTTGTTGTTAATTTGACGTTGTTGTTGTTTATTTTACGTTGTTGTTGTTGTTGTTTATTTGACGTTGTTGTTGTTGTTGACATAGTTGTTGTTGTTGTTTTTTATTTCACGTTGTTGATGTTGTTGACGTTGTTGTTTATTTGACGTTGTTGTTGTTGTTTATTTGACGTTGTTGTTGTTGACATTGTTGTTGTTGTTGTTTATTTGACGTTGTTGTTGTTGTTATTTATTTGACATTGTTGTTGTTGTTAACGTTGTTGTTGTTGTTGTTTATTTGACATTGTTGTTGTTGTTGTTGTTGTTGTTGTTGACGTTGTTGGTTTTGTTGTTTATTTGACGTTGTTGTTGTTTATTTGACGTTATTTTAGTTGTTGTTGTTTATTTGATGTTGTTGTTGTTGTTTATTTGACGTTGTTGTTGTTGACATTGTTGTTGTTGTTTATTTGACGTAGTTGTTGTTGTTGACGTTGTTGTTGTTGTTTATTTGACGTTTTTGTTATTGTTGATGTTGTTGTTGTTGTTGTTTATTTGACGTTGTTGTTATTGTTTATTTGACGTTGTTGTTGTTGTTTATTTGACGTTGTTGTTGTTGTTATTGTTGTTGTTTATTTGACGTTGTGGTTGTTAATTTGATGTTGTTGTTGTTGTTGTTTATTTGACGTTGGTGTTGTTGTTGTTGTTTATTTAACGTTGTTATTGTTGTTATTTATTAGACGTCGTTGTTGTTGTTATTGTTTATTTGACGTTGTTGTTGTTGTTGTTTATTTGACGTTTTTATTGTTGTTAATTTGACGTTGTTTTTGTTATTTGACGTTGTTGTTGTTGTTGTTGTTGTATTTGTTGTTGTTGTTGTTGTTGTTGCTTATTTGACGTTGTTGTTATTGTTGTTGTTAATTTGACGTTGTTGTTGCTGTTGTTTATTTGACATTGTTGTTGTTGTTGTTTATTTGACGTTGTTGTTGTTGTTGTTTATTTGACGTTATTATTGTTGTTGATGTTGTTGTTGATGTTGTTGTTGTTGTTTATTTGACGTTGTTGCTGTTGTTTATTTGACGTTGTTGTTGTCGTTTTTGAGGTTTATTTGACGTTGTTGTTGTTGTTTATTTGACGTTGTTGTTGTTGTTATATATTTGACGTTGTTGTTGTTGTTATTGTTTTTTTGACTTTGTTGTTGTTGTTGTTTATTTGACGTTGTTGTTGTTGTTGTTGACGTTGTTGTTGTTGTTGTTGTTGTTGTTGTTGTTTATTAGACGTTATTGTCGTTGTTGTTGTTGTTTATTTGACGTTGTTGTTGTTGTTTATTTGACGTTGCTGTTGTTGTTGTTGTTGTTTATTTGACGGTGTTGTTGTGGTTATTTATTTGACGTTATTGTTGTTGTTGTTTATTTGACGTTGTTGTTGTTATTTATTTGAAGTTGTTGTTGTTGTTTATTTGACATTGTTGTTGTTGTTGTTTATTTGACATTGTTGTTGTTGTTTATTTGACGTTGTTGTTGTTGACGTTGTTCTTGTTCTTTATTTGACGTTGTTGTTGTTGTTGTTTATTTGACGTAGTTGTTGTTGTTGACGTTGTTGTTGTTGTTGTTTTTTTGACGTTGTTGTTGTTGTTTATTTGACGTTGTTGTTGTTGTTGACGTTGTTGTTGTTTATTTGACGTGGTTGTTGTTGTTGACATAGTTGTTGTTGTTTATTTCACGTTGTTGATGTTGTTGACGTTGTTGTTTATTTGACGTTGTTGTTTATTTGACGTTGTTTTAGATGTTGTTGTTTATTTGACGATGTTCTTGTTTATTTGACATTGTTGTTGTTGTTGTTGACGTTGTTGTTGTTGTTGTTTATTTGACATTGTTGTTGTTGTTGACGTTGTTGGTGCTGTTGTTTATTTGACGTTGTTTTCGTTGTTGTTATTTATTTGACGTTGTTGTTGTTGTTGTTGTTTATTTGACGTTTTTGTTATTGACATTGTTGTTGTTGTTGTTTATATGACGTTGTTGTTGTTGTTGTTGTATATTTGACATAGTTGTTGTTGTTGACATTGTTGCTGTTGTTTATTTGACGTTTTTGTTGTTGTTGATGTTGTTGTTGTTGTTTATTTGACGTTGTTGTTATTGTTTATTTGACGTTGTTGTTGTTGTTGTTTATTTGACGTTGTTGTTGTTGTTATTGTTGTTGTTTATTTGACGTTGTTGTTGTTGTTGTTTATTTGATGTTGTTGTTGTTGTTTATTTGACGTTGGTGTTGTTGTTGTTTATTTGACGTTGTTGTTGTTATTTATTTGACGTTGTTGTTGTTGTTATTGTTTATTTGACGTTGTTGCTGTTGTTGTTGTTGTTGTTTATTTGACGTTGTTATTGTTGTTTATTTGACGTTGTTTTTGTTATTTGACGTTGTTGTTGCTGTTGTTTATTTGACGTTGTTGTTGTTGTTTATTTGATGTTGTTGTTGTTGTTGACGTTGTTGTTGTTTATTTGACGTTGTTGTTGTTGTTTATTTGACGTTGTTGTTGTTGTTGTTATATATTTGACGTTGTTGTTGTTGTTATTGTTTATTTGACGTTGTTGTTGTTGTTGTTGTTTATTTGACGTTGTTGTTGTTGTTGTTGACGTTGTTGTTGTTGTTGTTGACGTTGTTGTTGTTGTTGTTGTTGTTGTTATTTATTTGACGTTGTTGTTGTTGTTGTTTATTTGACGTTGTTGTTGTTGTTGTTGTTTATTTGACGTTGCTGTTGTTGTTGTTGTTGTTTATTTGACGGTGTTGTTGTGGTTGTTTATTTGACGTTGTTGTTGTTGTTGACGTTGTTGTTATTGTTGTTGTTGTTGTTTATTTGTCGTTTTTGTTGTTGTTGATGTTGTTGTTGTTTATTTGACGTTGTTGTTGTTTATTTGACGTTGTTGTTATTGTTGTTTATTTGACGTTGTTGTTGTTATTGTTGTTGTTGTTGTTTATTTGACGTTGTTATTGTTATTTATTTGACGTTGTTGCTGTTGTTGTTTATTTGACGTTGTTGTTGTTGTTGTTATTTATTTGACGTTGTTGTTGTTGTTGTTGTTGTTTATTTGACGTGGTTGTTGTTGTTGTTTATTTGACGTTGTTGTTGTTGTTTATTTGACAATGTTGTTGTTATTTATTTGACGTTGTTGTTGTTGTTTATTTGACATTGTTGTTGTTGTTGTTTATTTGACGTTGTTGTTGTTGTTGATTTGACGTTGTTGTTGTTGACGTTATTGTTGTTGTTGTTGTTTATTTGAAGTAGTTGTTGTTGTTGACGTTGTTGTTGTTATTATTTGTTTATTTAACGATTTTGTTGTTGTTGTTGTTGTTTACTTGATGTTGTTGTTGTGGTTGTTGTTGTTTTTTTGACGTTGTTGTTGTTCTTGTTGTTGTTGCTGTTTATTTGACGATATTATTGTTGTTGTTGTTTATTTGACGTTGTTGTTGTTGTTTATTTGACGTTGTTGTTGTTGTTGTTATTTGACATTGTTGTTGTTGTTGTTCATTTGACGTTGTTGTTGTTGTTTATTTGACATTGTTTTTGTCATTGTTTTTGTTGTTTATTTGACGTTGTTATTGTTGTTGTTTATTTGACGTTGTTGTTGTTGTTTATTTGACGTTGTTGTTGTTGTTGTTGACGTTGTTGTTAATGTTGTTTATTTGACGTTGTTGTTATTGTTGTTGTTGTTTATTTGACGTTGTTGTTGTTGTGGACGTTGTTGTTGTTGTTGTTATTTATTTGACGTTTTTGTTGTTGTTGTTATTGTTGTTGTTGTTGTTTATTTGACGTTGTTGTTGTTGTTATTTATTTGACGTTGTTGTTGTTGTTTATTTGACATTGTTGTTGTTGTTATTGTTTATTTGACGTTGTTGTTGTTGTTTAGTTGACGTTGTTGTTGTTGTTCACGTTGTTGTTGTTGTTTATTTGACGTTGTTGTTGTTGTTGATGTTGTTGATGTTGTTGTTGTTGTTGTTTATTTGACGTTGTTGTTGTTGTTGTTAATTTGACGTTGTTGTTGTTTATTTGACGTTGTTGTTGTTGTTGTTGTTGTTGTTTATTTGACGTTGTTGTTGTTGTTGGTTTTTATTTGACGTTGTTGTTGTTGTTGTTGACGTTGTTGTTGTTTATTTGACGTTGTTGTTGTTGTTGTTGTTGTTGTTGACATAGTTGTTGTTGTTGTTGTTTATTTCACGTTGTTGATATTGTTGACGTTGTTGTTTATTTGACGTTGTTGTTGTTGTTTATTTGACGTTGTTGTTGTTGTTGACGTTGTTGTTGTTTATTTGACGTTGTTGTTGTTATTTATTTGACGTTGTTGTTGTTGTTGTTATATATTTGACGTTGTTGTTGTTGTTATTTTTTATTTGACGTTGTTGTTGTTGTTTATTTGACGTTGTTGTTGTTGTTGTTGACGTTGTTGCTGTTGACGTTGTTGTTGACGTTGTTGTTGTTGTTGTTGTTGTTGTTTATTTGACGTTGTTGTTGTTGTTGTTGTTTATTTGACGTTGTTGTTGTTGTTGTTGTTGTTTATTTGACGTTGTTGTTGTTGTTGTTGTTGTTTATTTGACGTTGTTGTTGTTGTTGTTGTTGTTTATTTGACGGTGTTGTTGTGGTTGTTTATTTGACGTTGTTGTTGTTGTTGACGTTGTTGTTATTGTTGTTGTTGTTGTTGTTTATTTGTCATTTTTGTTGTTGTTGATGTTGTTGTTGTTTTTGTAGTTGTTTATTTGACGTTGTTGTTGTTTATTTGACGTTGTTGTTGTTGTTGTTTATTTGACGTTGTTGTTGTTGTTATTGTTGTTGTTGTTGTTTATTTGACGTTGTTGTTGTTGTTATTGTTGTTGTTGTTGTTTATTTGACGTTGTTATTGTTATTTATTTGACGTTGTTACTGTTGTTGTTTATTTGACGTTGTTGTTGTTGTTGCTGTTTATTTGATGTTGTTGTTGTTGTTGTTTATTTGACGTGGTTGTTGTTGTTGTTTATTTGACGTTGTTGTTGTTGTTGTTTATTTGACGTTGTTGTTGTTATTTATTTGACGTTGTTGTTGTTGTTTATTTGACATTGTTGTTGTTGTTTATTTGACGTTGTTGTTGTTGTTGTTTATTTGACGTTGTTGTTGTTGACGTTATTGTTGTTGTTGTTGTTTATTTGACGTAGTTGTTGTTGTTGACGTTGTTGTTGTTATTATTTGTTTATTTAACGATTTTGTTGTTGTTGTTGTTGTTTACTTGATGTTATTGTTGTGGTTGTTGTTGTTTCTTTGACGTTGTTGTTGTTGTTTTTGTTGTTGTTGTTGTTTTTGTTGTTTATTTGACGTTGTTGTTGTTCTTGTTGTTGTTGCTGTTTATTTGACGATATTATTGTTGTTGTTGTTTATTTGACGTTGTTGTTGTTGTTGTTGTTATTTGACATTGTTGTTGTTGTTGTTTATTTGACGTTGTTGTTGTTGTTGACGTTGTTGTTGTTGTTTTTGTTGTTTATTTGACGTTGTTGTAGTTGTTTATTTGACGTTGTTGTTGTTCTTGTTGTTGTTGCTGTTTATTTGACGATATTATTGTTGTTGTTGTTTATTTGACGTTGTTGTTGTTGTTTATTTGACGTTGTTGTTGTTGTTGTTGTTATTTATTTGACGTTGTTGTTGTTGTTGTTCATTTGACGTTGTTGTTGTTGTTGTTGTTTAATTGACGTTGTTGTTGTTGTTGTTGTTGTTTATTTGACGTTGTTGTTATTGTTGTTGTTGTTTATTTGACGTTGTTGTTGTTGTTGTTATTTATTTGACGTTTTTGTTGTTGTTGTTATTGTTGTTGTTGTTGTTGTTTATTTGACGTTGTTGTTGTTGTTATTTATTTGACGTTGTTGTTGTTGTTTATTTGACATTGTTGTTGTTGTTATTGTTTATTTGACGTTGTTGTTGTTTATTTGACGTTGTTGTTGTTGTTGTTCACGTTGTTGTTGTTGTTTATTTGACGTTGTTGTTGTTGTTGACGTTGTTGTTGTTGTTGTTGTTTATTTGACGTTGTTGTTGTTGTTGTTGTTAATTTGACGTTGTTGTTGTTTATTTGACGTTGTTGTTGTTGTTGTTGTTTATTTGACGTTGTTGTTGTTGTTGTTTATTTGACGTTGTTGTTGTTGCTGTTGTTGACGCTGTTGTTGTTTATTTGACGTTGTTGTTGTTGTTGTTGACATAGTTGTTGTTGTTGTTGTTTTTTATTTCACGTTGTTGATGTTGTTGACGTTGTTGTTTATTTGACGTTGTTGTTGTTGTTGTTGTTGACATTGTTGTTGTTGTTGTTTATTTGACGTTGTTGTTGTTGTTATTTATTTGGCATTGTTGTTGTTGTTAACGTTGTTGTTGTTGTTGTTTATTTGACATTGTTGTTGTTGTTGTTGTTGTTGACGTTGTTGGCTTTGTTGTTTATTTGACGTTGTTGTTGTTGTTGTTGTTTATTTGACGTTATTTTAGTTGTTGTTGTTTATTTGACGTTGTTGTTGTTGTTTATTTGACGTTGTTGTTGTTGACATTGTTGTTGTTGTTTATTTGACGTAGTTGTTGTTGTTGACGTTGTTGTTGTTGTTTATTTGACATTTTTGTTATTGTTGATGTTGTTGTTGTTGTTTATTTGACGTTGTTGTTATTGTTTATTTGACGTTGTTGTTGTTGTTTATTTGACGTTGTTGTTGTTGCTATTGTTGTTGTTTATTGGATGTTGTGGTTGTTTATTTGATGTTGTTGTTGTTGTTGTTTATTTGACGTTGGTGTTGTTGTTGTTGTTTATTTAACGTTGTTATTGTGGTTATTTATTTGACGTCATTGTTGTTGTTATTGTTTATTTGACGTTGTTGTTGTTGTTGTTGTTTATTTGACGTTTTTATTGTTGTTTATTTGACGTTGTTTTTGTTATTTGACGTTGTTGTTGTTGTTGTTGTATTTGTTGTTGTTGTTGTTGTTGCTTATTTGACGTTTTTGTTATTGTTGTTGTTAATTTGACGTTGTTGTTGCTGTTGTTTATTTGACGTTGTTGTTGTTATTTATTTGACGTTGTTGTTGTTGTTGTTTATTTGACGTTATTATTGTTGTTGATGTTGTTGTTGATGTTGTTGTTGTTGTTGTTTATTTGGTGTTGTTGCTGTTGTTTATTTGACGTTGTTGTTGTTGTTTTTGTGGTTTATTTGACGTTGTTGTTGTTGTTGTTTATTTGACATTATTGTTGTTGTTATATATTTGACGTTGTTGTTGTTGTTATTGTTTTTTTGACTTTGTTGTTGTTGTTGTTTATTTGACGTTGTTGTTGTTGTTGTTGACGTTGTTGTTGTTGTTGTTGTTGTTTATTAGACGTTATTGTCGTTGTTGTTTATTTGACGTTGTTGTTGTTGTTTATTTGACGTTGCTGTTGTTGTTGTTGTTGTTTATTTGACGGTGTTGTTGTGGTTGTTTATTTGACGTTGTTGTTGTTGTTGTTTATTTGACGTTGTTGTTGTTATTTATTTGAAGTTGTTGTTGTTGTTTATTTGACATTGTTGTTGTTGTTGTTTATTTGACATTGTTGTTGTTGTTTATTTGACGTTGTTGTTGTTGACGTTGTTGTTGTTGTTTATTTGACGTTGTTGTTGTTGTTGTTGTTGTTTATTTGACGTAGTTGTTGTTGTTGACGTTGTTGTTGTTGTTGTTTATTTGACGTTGTTGTTGTTGTTTATTTGACGTTATTGTTGTTGTGTTTATTTGACGTTGTTGTTGTTGGTGACGTTGTAGTTGTTTATTTGACGTGGTTGTTGTTGTTGACATAGTTGTTGTTGTTGTTGTTTATTTCACGTTGTTGATGTTGTTGACGTTGTTGTTTACTTGACGTTGTTGTTTATTTGACGTTGTTTTAGATGTTGTTGTTTATTTGACGTTGTTCTTGTTTATTTGACATTGTTGTTGTTGTTGACGTTGTTGTTGTTGTTGTTGTTTATTTGACATTGTTGTTGTTGTTGACGTTGTAGGTGTTGTTGTTTATTTGACGTTGTTTTAGTTGTTGTTATTTATTTGACGTTGTTGTTGTTGTTGTTTATTTGACGTTTTTGTTATTGACATTGTTGTTGTTGTTGTTGTTTATATGACGTTGTTGTTGTTGTTGTTTATTTGACATAGTTGTTGTTGTTGACATTGTTGCTGTTGTTTATTTGACGTTTTTGTAGTTGTTGATGTTGTTGTTGTTGTTGTTGTTGTTTATTTGACGTTGTTGTTATTGTTTATTTGACGTTGTTGTTGTTGTTGTTTATTTGACGTTGTTGTTGTTGTTATTGTTGTTGTTGATTTGACGTTGTTGTTGTTGTTGTTTATTTGATGTTGTTGTTGTTATTTATTTGACGTTGGTGTTGTTGTTGTTTATTTGACGTTGTTGTTGTTATTTATTTGATGTTGTTGTTGTTGTTATTGTTTATTTGACGTTATTGCTGTTGTTGTTGTTGTTTATTTGACGTTGTTATTGTTGTTTATTTGACGTTGTTTTTGTTATTTGACGTTGTTGTTGCTGTTGTTTATTTGACGTTGTTGTTGTTGTTGTTTATTTGACGTTGTTGTTGTTGTTGTTTATTTGACGTTGTTGTTGTTATTGACGTTGTTGTTGTTGTTTATTTGACGTTGTTGTTGTTGTTTATTTGACGTTGTTGTTGTTGTTGACGTTGTTGTTGTTTATTTGACGTTGTTGTTGTTGTTGTTTATTTGACGTTGTTGTTGTTGTTGTTATATATTTGACGTTGTTGTTGTTGTTATTATTTATTTGACGTTGTTGTTGTTGTTTATTTGACATTGTTGTTGTTGTTGTTGACGTTGTTGTTGTTGTTGACGTTGTTGTTGTTGTTGTTGTTGTTTATTTGACGTTGTTGTTGTTGTTGTTTATTTGACGTTGTTGTTGTTGTTGTTGTTTATTTGACGTTGTTGTTGTTGTTGGTTTTTATTTGACGGTGTTGTTGTGGTTGTTTATTTGACGTTGTTGTTGTTGTTGACGTTGTTGTTATTGTTGTTGTTGTTGTTTATTTGTCGTTTTTGTTGTTGTTGATGTTATTGTTGTTTTTGTAGTTGTTTATTTGACGTTGTTGTTGTTTATTTGACGTTGTTGTTATTGTTGTTTATTTGACGTAGTTGTTGTTGTTATTATTGTTGTTGTTGTTTATTTGACGTTGTTATTGTTATTTATTTGACGTTGTTGTTGTTGTTGTTGTTTATTTGACGTGGTTGTTGTTGTTTATATGACGTTGTTGTTGTTGTTGTTTATTTGACGTTGTTGTTGTTATTTATTTGACGTTGTTGTTGTTGTTTATTTGACATTGTTGTTGTTGTTGTTTATTTGACGTTGTTATTGTTGTTTATTTGACGTTGTTGTTGTTGACGTTATTGTTGTTGTTGTTGTTTATTTGACGTAGTTGTTGTTGTTGACGTTGTTGTTGTTATTATTTGTTTATTTAACGATTTTGTTGTTGTTGTTGTTGTTTACTTGATGTTGTTGTTGTGGTTGTTTTTTTTTTTGACGTTGTTGTTGTTGTTGACGTTGTTGTTGTTGTTTTTGTTGTTTATTTGACGTTGTTGTTGTTCTTGTTGTTGTTGCTGTTTATTTGACGATATTATTGTTGTTGTTGTTTATTTGACGTTGTTGTTGTTGTTTATTTGACGTTGTTGTTGTTGTTGTTATTTGGCATTGTTGTTGTTGTTGTTCATTTGACGTTGTTGTTGTTGTTTATTTGACGTTGTTGTTGTTGTTTATTTGACATTGTTTTTGTTGTTTATTTGACGTTGTTATTGTTGTTGTTTATTTGACGTTGTTGTTGTTGTTGACGTTGTTGTTGTTGTTGTTTATTTGACGTTGTTGTTATTGTTGTTGTTGTTTATTTGACGTTGTTGTTGTTGTTGACGTTGTTGTTGTTGTTATTTATTTGACGTTTTTGTTGTTGTTGTTATTGTTGTTGTTGTTTATTTGACGTTGTTGTTGTTGTTATTTATTTGACGTTGTTGTTGTTGTTTATTTGACATTGTTGTTGTTGTTATTGTTTATTTGACGTTGTTGTTGTTGTTTAGTTGACGTTGTTGTTGTTGTTCACGTTGTTGTTGTTGTTTATTTGACGTTGTTGTTGTTGTTGACGTTGTTGTTGTTGTTGTTGTTTATTTGACGTTGTTGTTGTTGTTGTTAATTTGACGTTGTTGTTGTTTATTTGACGTTGTTGTTGTTGTTGTTGTTGTTGTTGTTTATTTGACGTTGTTGTTGTTGTTGGTTTTTATTTGACGTTGTTGTTGTTGTTGACGTTGTTGTTGTTTATTTGACGTTGTTGTTGTTGTTGTTGACATAGTTGTTGTTGTTGTTTATTTCACGTTGTTGATGTTGTTGACGTTGTTTTTTATTTGACGTTGTTGTTGTTGTTGTTTATTTGACGTTGTTGTTGTTTATTTGACGTTGTTGTTGTTGTTTATTTGACGTTGTTGTTGTTGTTGTTATATATTTGACGTTGTTGTTGTTATTGTTTATTTGACGTTGTTGTTGTTGTTTATTTGACGTTGTTGTTGTTGTTGTTAACGTTGTTGTTGTTGTTGACGTTGTTGTTGTTGTTGTTGTTGTTGTTTATTTGACGTTGTTGTTGTTGTTGTTGTTGTTGTTTATTTGACGTTGTTGTTGTTGTTGTTTATTTGATGTTGTTGTTGTTGTTGTTGTTGTTTATTTGACGGTGTTGTTGTGGTTGTTTATTTGACGTTGTTGTTGTTGTTGACGTTGTTGTTATTGTTGTTGTTGTTGTTGTTTATTTTTCGTTTTTGTTGTTGTTGATGTTGTTGTTGTTTTTGTAGTTGTTTATTTGACGTTGTTGTTGTTTATTTGACGTTGTTGTTGTTGTTGTTTATTTGACGTTGTTGTTGTTGTTATTGTTGTTGCTGTTGTTTATTTGACGTTGTTATTGTTATTTATTTGACGTTGTTGTTGTTGTTGTTATTTATTTGACGTTGTTGTTGTTGTTGTTGTTGTTTATTTGATGTGGTTGTTGTTGTTGTTTATTTGACGTTGTTGTTGTTGTTGTTTATTTGACGTTGTTGTTGTTATTTATTTAACGTTGTTGTTGTTGTTGTTTATTTGACATTGTTGTTGTTGTTGTTGTTTATTTGACGTTGTTGTTGTTGTTGTTTATTTGACGTTGTTGTTGTTGACGTTATTGTTGTTGTTGTTTTTTATTTGACGTTGTTGTTGTTGTTGACGTTGTTGTTGTTATTATTTGTTTATTTAACAATTTTGTTGTTGTTGTTGTTGTTTACTTGATGTTGTTGTTGTGGTTGTTGTTGTTTTTTTGACGTTGTTGTTGTTGTTGACGTTGTTGTTGTTGTTTTTGTTGTTTATTTGACGTTGTTGTTGTTCTTGTTGTTGTTGCTGTTTATTTGACGATATTACTGTTGTTGTTGTTTATTTGACGTTGTTGTTGTTGTTTATTTGACGTTGTTGTTGTTGTTGTTGTTATTTGACATTGTTGTTGTTGTTGTTCATTTGACGTTGTTGTTGTTGTTGTTTATTTGACGTTGTTATTGTTGTTGTTGTTTATTTGACATTGTTTTTGTCATTGTTTTTGTTGTTTATTTGACGTTGTTATTGTTGTTGTTTATTTGACGTTGTTGTTGTTGTTGTTTATTTGACGTTGTTGTTGTTGTTGACGTTGTTGTTGTTGTTGTTGTTTATTTGACGTTGTTGTTATGGTTGTTGTTGTTTATTTGACGTTGTTGTTGTTGTTGACGTTGTTGTTGTTGTTGTTATTTATTTGACGTTTTTGTTGTTGTTGTTATTGTTGTTGTTGTTGTTTATTTGACGTTGTTGTTGTTGTTATTTATTTGACGTTGTTGTTGTTGTTTATTTGACATTGTTGTTGTTGTTATTGTTTATTTGACGTTGTTGTTGTTGTTTAGTTGACGTTGTTGTTATTGTTCACATTGTGGTTGTTGTTGTTTATTTGACGTTGTTGTTGTTGTTGACGTTGTTGTTGTTGTTGTTGTTTATTTGACGTTGTTGTTGTTGTTGTTGTTAATTTGACGTTGTTGTTGTTTATTTGACGTTGTTGTTGTTGTTGTTGTTGTTTATTTGACGTTGTTGTTGTTGGTGGTTTTTATTTGACGTTGTTGTTGTTGTTGTTGACGTTGTTGTTGTTTATTTGACGTTGTTGTTGTTGTTGTTGTTGTTGACATAGTTGTTGTTGTTGTTGTTGTTTATTTCACGTTGTTGACGTTGTTGACGTTGTTGTTTATTTGACGTTGTTGTTGTTGTTGTTTATTTGACGTTGTTGTTGTTGACATTGTTGTTGTTGTTGTTTATTTGACGTTGTTGTTGTTGTTATTTATTTGGCATTGTTGTTGTTGTTAACATTGTTGTTGTTGTTGTTGTTTATTTGACATTGTTGTTGTTGTTGTTGTTGTTGTTGTTGACGTTGTTGGTTTTGTTGATATTTGACGTTGTTGTTGTTGTTGTTGTTTATTTGACGTTATTTTAGTTGTTGTTGTTTATTTGACGTTGTTGTTGTTGACATTGTTGTTGTTGTTTATTTGACGTAGTTGTTGTTGTTGACGTTGTTGTGGTTGTTTATTTGACGTTTTTGTTATTGTTGATGTTGTTGTTGTTGTTGTTTATTTGACGTTGTTGTTATTGTTTATTTGACGTTGTTGTTGTTGTTTATTTGACGTTGTTGTTGTTGTTGTTGTTGTTATTGTTGTTGTTTATTTGACGTTGTTGTTGTTGTTTATTTGATGTTGTTGTTGTTGTTGTTGTTTATTTGACGTTGGTGTTGTTGTTGTTGTTTATTTGACGTTGTTATTGTTGTTATTTATTTGACGTCGTTGTTGTTGTTATTGTTTATTTGAAGTTGTTGTTGTTGTTGTTTATTTGACTTTTTATTGTTGTTTATTTGACGTTGTTTTTGTTATTTGACATTGTTGTTGTTGTTGTTGTTGTATTTGTTGTTGTTGTTGTTGCTTATTTGACGTTGTTGTTATTGTTGTTGTTAATTTGACGTTGTTGTTGTTTATTTGACATTGTTGTTGTTGTTATTGTTTATTTGACGTTGTTGTTGTTGTTTAGTTGACGTTGTTGTTGTTGTTCACGTTGTTGTTGTTGTTGTTTATTTGACATTGTTGTTGTTGTTGACGTTGTTGTTGTTGTTGTTGTTGTTGTTTTTTATTTCACGTTGTTGATGTTGTTGACGTTGTTGTTTATTTGATGTTGTTGTTGTTGTTTATTTGACGTTGTTGTTGTTGACATTATTGTTGTTGTTGTTTATTTGACGTTGTTGTTGTTGTTATTTATTTGGCATTGTTGTTGTTGTTAACGTTGTTGTTGTTGTTGTTTATTTGACATTGTCGTTGTTGTTGTTGTTGACATTGTTGGTTTTGTTGTTTATTTGACGTTGTTGTTGTTGTTGTTTATTTGACGTTATTTTAGTTGTTGTTGTTTATTTGACGTTGTTGTTGTTGTTTATTTGACGTTGTTATTGTTGACATTGTTGTTGTTGTTTATTTGACGTAGTTGTTGTTGTTGACGTTGTTGTTGTTGTTGTTGTTTATTTGACGTTGTTGTTATTGTTTATTTGACGTTGTTGTTGTTGTTTATTTGACGTTGTTGTTGTTGTTATTGTTGTTGTTTATTTGACGTTGTGGTTGTTTATTTGATGTTGTTGTTGTTGTTGTTTATTTGACGTTGGTGTTGTTGTTGTTGTTTATTTAACGCTGTTATTGTTGTTATTTATTTGACGTCATTGTTGTTGTTATTGTTTATTTGACGTTGTTGTTGTTGTTGTTTATTTGACGTTTTTATTGTTGTTTATTTGACGTTGTTTTTGTTATTTGACGTTGTTGTTGTTGTTGTATTTGTTGTTGTTGTTGTTGTTGCTTATTTGACGTTGTTGTTATTGTTGTTGTTAATTTGACGTTGTTGTTGCTGTTGTTTATTTGACGTTGTTGTTGTTGTTTATTTGACGTTGTTGTTGTTGTTGTTGTTTATTTGAAGTTATTATTGTTGTTGATGTTGTTGTTGATGTTGTTGTTGTTTATTTGACGTTGTTGCTGTTGTTTATTTGACGTTGTTGTTGTTGTTTTTGTGGTTTGTTTGACGTTGTTGTTGTTGTTGTTTATTTGACGTTATTGTTGTTGTTATATATTTGACGTTGTTGTTGTTGTTATTGTTTTTTTGACTTGGTTATTGTTGTTGTTTATTTGACGTTGTTGTTGTTTTTGTTGACGTTGTTGTTGTTGTTGTTGTTGTTTATTAGACGTTATTGTCGTTGTTGTTGTTGTTGTTTATTTGACGTTGTTGTTGTTGTTTATTTGACGTTGTTGTTGTTGTTGTTTATTTGACGATGTTGTTGTGGTTGTTTATTTGACGTTGTTGTTGTTGTTGTTTATTTGACGTTGTTGTTGTTATTTATTTGAAGTTGTTGTTGTTGTTTATTTGACATTGTTGTTGTTGTTGTTGTTTATTTGACATTGTTGTTGTTGTTTATTTGACGTTGTTGTTGTTGACGTTGTTGTTGTTGTTTATTTGACGTTGTTGTTGTTGTTGTTGTTTATTTGACGTAGTTGTTGTTGTTGACGTTGTTGTTGTTGTTGTTTATTTGACGTTGTTGTTGTTGTTTATTTGACGTTGTTGTTGTTGTGTTTATTTGACGTTGTTGTTGTTGTTGACGTTGTTGTTGTTTATTTGACGTGGTTGTTGTTGTTGACATAGTTGTTGTTGTTGTTGTTTATTTCACGTTGTTGATGTTGTTGACGTTGTTGTTTATTTGACGTTGTTTTAGATGTTGTTGTTTATTTGACGTTGTTCTTGTTTATTTGACATTATTGTTGTTGTTGTTGACGTTGTTGTTGTTGTTGTTTATTTGACATTGTTGTTGTTGTTGACGTTGTTGGTGTTGTTGTTTATTTGACGTAGTTGTTGTTGTTGACGTTGTTGTTGTTATTATTTGTTTATTTAACGATTTTGTTGTTGTTGTTGTTGTTGTTTACTTGATGTTGTTGTTGTGGTTGTTGTTGTTTTTTTGACGTTGTTGTTGTTGTTGACGTTGTTGTTGTTGTTTTTGTTGTTTATTTGACGTTGTTGTTGTTCTTGTTGTTGTTGCTGTTTATTTGACGATATTATTGTTGTTGTTGTTTATTTGACGTTGTTGTTGTTGTTGTTGTTATTTGACATTGTTGTTGTTGTTGTTTATTTGACGTTATTGTTGTTGTTGACGTTGTTGTTGTTGTTTTTGTTGTTTATTTGACGTTGTTGTAGTTGTTTATTTGACGTTGTTGTTGTTCTTGTTGTTGTTGCTGTTTATTTGACGATATTATTGTTGTTGTTGTTTATTTGACGTTGTTGTTGTTGTTTATTTGACGTTGTTGTTGTTGTTTATTTGACGTTGTTGTTGTTGTTGTTGTTATTTATTTGACATTGTTGTTGTTGTTGTTCATTTGACGTTGTTGTTGTTGTTGTTGTTTAATTGACGTTGTTGTTGTTGTTGTTGTTTATTTGACGTTGTTGTTATTGTTATTGTTGTTTATTTGACGTTGTTGTTGTTGTTGTTATTTATTTGACGTTTTTGTTGTTGTTGTTATTGTTGTTGTTCTTGTTTATTTGACGTTGTTGTTGTTGTTATTTATTTGACGTTGTTGTTGTTGTTTATATGACATTGTTGTTGTTGTTATTGTTTATTTGACGTTGTTGTTGTTTATTTGACGTTGTTGTTGTTGTTGTTCACGTTGTTGTTATTGTTTATTTGACGTTGTTGTTGTTGTTGACGTTGTTGTTGTTGTTGTTGTTTATTTGACGTTGTTGTTGTTGTTGTTGTTGTTGTTAATTTGACGTTGTTGTTGTTGTTGTTTATTTGACGTTGTTATTGTTGTTGTTGTTGTTTATTTGACGTTGTTGTTGTTGTTGTTTATTTGACGTTGTTGTTGTTGCTGTTGTTGACGTTGTTGTTGTTTATTTGACGTTGTTGTTGTTGTTGTTGACATAGTTGTTGTTGTTGTTGTTTTTTATTTCACATTGTTGATGTTGTTGACGTTGTTGTTTATTTGACGTTGTTGTTGTTGTTTATTTGACGTTGTTGTTGTTGACATTGTTGTTGTTGTTGTTTATTTGACGTTGTTGTTGTTGTTATTTATTTGGCATTGTTGTTGTTGTTAACGTTGTTGTTGTTGTTGTTTATTTGACATTGTTGTTGTTGTTGTTGTTGTTGACGTTGTTGGTTTTGTTGTTTATTTGACGTTGTTGTTGTTGTTCTTGTTTATTTGACGTTATTTTAGTTGTTGTTGTTTATTTGACGTTGTTATTGTTGACATTGTTGTTGTTGTTTATTTGACGTAGTTGTTGTTGTTGACGTTGTTGTTGTTGTTTATTTGACATTTTTGTTATTGTTGATGTTGTTGTTGTTGTTGTTGTTTATTTGACGTTGTTGTTATTGTTTATTTGACGTTGTTGTTGTTGTTTATTTGACGTTGTTGTTGTTGTTATTATTGTTGTTTATTTGACGTTGTGGTTGTTTATTTGATGTTGTTGTTGTTGTTGTTTATTTGACGTTGGTGTTGTTGTTGTTGTTTATTTAACGTTGTTATTGTTGTTATTTATTTGACGTCATTGTTGTTGTTATTGTTTATTTGACGTTGTTGTTGTTGTTTATTTGACGTTTTTATTGTTGTTTATTTGACGTTGTTTTTGTTATTTGACGTTGTTGTTGTTGTTGTTGTATTTGTTGTTGTTGTTGTTGTTGCTTATTTGACGTTGTTGTTATTGTTGTTGTTAATTTGACGTTGTTGTTGCTGTTGTTTATTTGACGTTGTTGATTTTGTTGTTGTTTATTTGACGTTATTATTGTTGTTGATGTTGTTGTTGATGTTGTTGTTGTTTATTTGACGTTGTTGTTGTTGTTTATTTGACGTTGTTGTTGTTGTTTTTGTGGTTTGTTTGACGTTGTTGTTGTTGTTGTTGTTTATTTGACGTTATTGTTGTTGTTATATATTTGACGTTGTTGTTGTTGTTATTGTTTTTTTGACTTTGTTATTGTTGTTGTTTATTTGACGTTGTTGTTGTTGTTGTTGACGTTGTTGTTGTTGTTGTTGTTTATTAGACGTTATTGTCGTTGTTGTTGTTGTTTATTTGACGTTGTTGTTGTTGTTTATTTGACGTTGTTGTTGTTGTTGTTGTTTATTTGACGGTGTTGTTGTGGTTGTTTATTTGACGTTGTTGTTGTTGTTGTTTATTTGACGTTGTTGTTGTTATTTATTTGAAGTTGTTGTTGTTGTTTATTTGACATTGTTGTTGTTGTTGTTGTTTATTTGACATTGTTGTTGTTGTTTATTTGACGTTGTTGTTGTTGTTTATTTGACGTTGTTGTTGTTGTTGTTGTTTATTTGACGTAGTTGTTGTTGTTGACGTTGTTGTTGTTGTTTATTTGACGTTGTTGTTGTTGTTGTTGTTTATTTGACGTAGTTGTTGTTGTTGACGTTGTTGTTGTTGTTTATTTGACGTTGTTGTTGTTGTTTATTTGACGTTGTTGTTGTTGTGTTTATTTGACGTTGTTGTTGTTGTTGACGTTGTTGTTGTTTATTTGACGTGGTTTTTGTTGTTGACATAGTTGTTGTTGTTGTTGTTTATTTCACGTTGTTGATGTTGTTGACGTTGTTGTTTATTTGACGTTGTTTTAGATGTTGTTGTTTATTTGACGTTGTTCTTGTTTATTTGACATTATTGTTGTTGTTGTTGACGTTGTTGTTGTTGTTGTTTATTTGACATTGTTGTTGTTGTTGACGTTGTTGGTGTTGTTGTTTATTTGACGTAGTTGTTGTTGTTGACGTTGGTGTTGTTATTATTTGTTTATTTAACGATTTTGTTGTTGTTGTTGTTGTTTACTTGATGTTGTTGTTGTGGTTGTTGTTGTTTTTTTGACGTTGTTGTTGTTGTTGACGTTGTTGTTGTTGTTTTTGTTGTTTATTTGACGTTGTTGTTGTTCTTGTTGTTGTTGCTGTTTATTTGACGATATTATTGTTGTTGTTGTTTATTTGACGTTGTTGTTGTTGTTGTTGTTATTTGACATTGTTGTTGTTGTTGTTGTTTATTTGACGTTATTGTTGTTGTTGACGTTGTTGTTGTTGTTTTTGTTGTTTATTTGACGTTGTTGTAGTTGTTTATTTGACGTTGTTGTTGTTCTTGTTGTTGTTGCTGTTTATTTGACGATATTATTGTTGTTGTTGTTTATTTGACGTTGTTGTTGTTGTTTATTTGACGTTGTTGTTGTTGTTGTTGTTATTTATTTGACATTGTTGTTGTTGTTGTTCATTTGACGTTGTTGTTGTTGTTGTTGTTTAATTGACGTTGTTGTTGTTGTTGTTTATTTGACGTTGTTGTTATTGTTGTTGTTGTTTATTTGACGTTGTTGTTGTTGTTGTTGTTATTTATTTGACGTTTTTGTTGTTGTTGTTATTGTTGTTGTTCTTGTTTATTTGACGTTGTTGTTGTTGTTATTTATTTGACGTTGTTGTTGTTGTTTATATGACATTGTTGTTGTTGTTATTGTTTATTTGACGTTGTTGTTGTTTATTTGACGTTGTTGTTGTTGTTGTTGTTCACGTTGTTGTTGTTGTTTATTTGACGTTGTTGTTGTTGTTGACGTTGTTGTTGTTGTTGTTGTTTATTTGACGTTGTTGTTGTTGTTGTTGTTGTTGTTAATTTGACGTTGTTGTTGTTGTTGTTTATTTGACGTTGTTATTGTTGTTGTTGTTGTTTATTTGACGTTGTTGTTGTTGTTGTTGTTTATTTGACGTTGTTGTTGCTGTTGTTGACGTTGTTGTTGTTTATTTGACGTTGTTGTTGTTGTTGTTGACATAGTTGTTGTTGTTGTTGTTTTTTATTTCACATTGTTGATGTTGTTGACGTTGTTGTTTATTTGACGTTGTTGTTGTTGTTTATTTGACGTTGTTGTTGTTGACATTGTTGTTGTTGTTGTTTATTTGACGTTGTTGTTGTTGTTATTTATTTGGCATTGTTGTTCTTGTTAACGTTGTTGTTGTTGTTGTTTATTTGACATTGTTGTTGTTGTTGTTGTTGTTGTTGACGTTGTTGGTTTTGTTGTTTATTTGACGTTGTTGTTGTTGTTCTTGTTTATTTGACGTTATTTTAGTTGTTGTTGTTTATTTGACGTTGTTATTGTTGACATTGTTGTTGTTGTTTATTTGACGTAGTTGTTGTTGTTGACGTTGTTGTTGTTGTTTATTTGACATTTTTGTTATTGTTGATGTTGTTGTTGTTGTTGTTTATTTGACGTTGTTGTTATTGTTTATTTGACGTTGTTGTTGTTGTTTATTTGACGTTGTTGTTGTTGTTATTGTTGTTGTTTATTTGACGTTGTGGTTGTTTATTTGATGTTGTTGTTGTTGTTGTTTATTTGACGTTGGTGTTGTTGTTGTTGTTTATTTAACGTTGTTATTGTTGTTATTTATTTGACGTCATTGTTGTTGTTATTGTTTATTTGACGTTGTTGTTGTTGTTTATTTGACGTTTTTATTGTTGTTTATTTGACGTTGTTTTTGTTATTTGACGTTGTTGTTGTTGTTGTTGTATTTGTTGTTGTTGTTGTTGTTGCTTATTTGACGTTGTTGTTATTGTTGTTGTTAATTTGACGTTGTTGTTGTTGTTGTTTATTTGACGTTGTTGATTTTGTTGTTGTTTATTTGACGTTATTATTGTTGTTGATGTTGTTCTTGATGTTGTTGTTGTTTATTTGACGTTGTTGCTGTTGTTTATTTGACGTTGTTGTTGTTGTTTTTGTGGTTTGTTTGACGTTGTTGTTGTTGTTGTTGTTTATTTGACGTTATTGTTGTTGTTATATATTTGACGTTGTTGTTGTTGTTATTGTTTTTTTGACTTTGTTATTGTTGTTGTTTATTTGACGTTGTTGTTGTTGTTGTTGTTGACGTTGTTGTTGTTGTTGTTTATTAGACGTTATTGTCGTCGTTGTTGTTGTTTATTTGACGTTGTTGTTGTTGTTTATTTGACGTTGTTGTTGTTGTTGTTGTTTATTTGACGGTGTTGTTGTGGTTGTTTATTTGACGTTGTTGTTGTTGTTGTTTATTTGACGTTGTTGTTGTTATTTATTTGAAGTTGTTGTTGTTGTTTATTTGACATTGTTGTTGTTGTTGTTGTTTATTTGACATTGTTGTTGTTGTTTATTTGACGTTGTTGTTGTTGACGTTGTTGTTGTTGTTTATTTGACGTTGTTGTTGTTGTTGTTTATTTGACGTAGTTGTTGTTGTTGACGTTGTTGTTGTTGTTGTTTATTTGACGTTGTTGTTGTTGTTGTTGTTTATTTGACGTAGTTGTTGTTGTTGACGTTGTTGTTGTTGTTGTTTATTTGACGTTGTTGTTGTTGTTTATTTGACGTTGTTGTTGTTGTGTTTATTTGACGTTGTTGTTGTTGTTGACGTTGGTGTTGTTTATTTGACGTGGTTGTTGTTGTTGACATAGTTGTTGTTGTTGTTGTTTATTTCACGTTGTTGATGTTGTTGACGTTGTTGTTTATTTGACGTTGTTGTTTATTTGACGTTGTTTTAGATGTTGTTGTTTATTTGACGTTGTTCTTGTTTATTTGACATTGTTGTTGTTGTTGTTGACGTTGTTGTTGTTGTTGTTTATTTGACATTGTTGTTGTTGTTGACGTTGTTGGTGTTGTTGTTTATTTGACGTTGTTTTAGTTGTTGTTATTTATTTGACGTTGTTGTTATTGTGGTTTATTTGACGTTTTTGTTATTGACATTGTTGTTGTTGTTTATATGACGTTGTTGTTGTTGTTGTTGTTTATTTGACATAGTTGTTGTTGTTGACATTGTTGCTGTTGTTTATTTGACGTTTTTGTTGTTGTTGATGTTGTTGTTGTTGTTGTTTATTTGACGTTGTTGTTATTGTTTATTTGACGTTGTTGTTGTTGTTGTTTATTTGACGTTGTTGTTGTTGTTATTGTTGTTGTTTATTTGACGTTGTTGTTGCTGTTGTTTATTTGATGTTGTTGTTGTTGTTTATTTGACGTTGGTGTTGTTGTTGTTTATTTGACGTTGTTGTTGTTATTTATTTGACGTTGTTGTTGTTGTTATTGTTTATTTGACGTTGTTGCTGTTGTTGTTGTTGTTTATTTGACGTTGTTATTGTTGTTTATTTGACGTTGTTTTTGTTATTTGACGTTGTTGTTGCTGTTGTTTATTTGACGTTGTTGTTGTTGTTGTTTATTTGACGTTGTTGTTGTTGTTGTTTATTTGACGTTATTGTTGTTATTGACGTTGTTGTTGTTGTTGTTTATTTGACGTTGTTGTTGTTGTTTATTTGACGTTGTTGTTGTTGTTGACGTTGTTGTTGTTTATTTGACGTTGTTGTTGTTGTTTATTTGACGTTGTTGTTTTTGTTGTTATATATTTGACGTTGTTGTTGTTGTTATTGTTTATTTGACGTTGTTGTTGTTGTTTATTTGACGTTGTTGTTGTTGTTGTTGTTGACGTTGTTGTTGTTGTTGTTGACGTTGTTGTTGTTGTTGTTGTTGTTGTTTATTTGACGTTGTTGTTGTTGTTGTTTATTTGACGTTGTTGTTGTTGTTGTTGTTTATTAGACGTTGTTATTGTTGTTATTTATTTGACGTCGTTGTTGTTGTTATTGTTTATTTGACGTTGTTGTTGTTGTTGTTGTTTATTTGACGTTTTTATTGTTGTTTATTTGACGTTGTTTTTGTTATTTGATGTTGTTATTGTTATTTATTTGACGTTGTTGCTGTTGTTGTTTATTTGACGTTGTTGTTGTTGTTGTTGTTATTTATTTGACGTTGTTGTTGTTGTTGTTGTTTATTTGACGTGGTTGTTGTTGTTGTTTATTTGACGTTGTTGTTGTTGTTGTTTATTTGACGTTGTTGTTGTTATTTATTTAATGTTGTTGTTGTTGTTGTTTATTTGACATTGTTGTTGTTGTTGTTTATTTGACGTTGTTGTTGTTGTTGTTGTTTATTTGACGTTGTTGTTGTTGACGTTATTGTTGTTGTTGTTGTTTATTTGACGTAGTTGTTGTTGTTGACGTTGTTGTTGTTATTATTTGTTTATTTAACAATTTTGTTGTTGTTGTTGTTGTTGTTTACTTGATGTTGTTGTTGTGGTTGTTGTTGTTTTTTTGACGTTGTTGTTGTTGTTGACGTTGTTGTTTTTTTTGTTGTTTATTTGACGTTGTTTTTGTTCTTGTTGTTGTTGCTGTTTATTTGACGATATTATTGTTGTTGTTGTTTATTTGACGTTGTTGTTGTTGTTGTTATTTGACATTGTTGTTGTTGTTGTTCATTTGACGTTGTTGTTGTTGTTGTTGTTTATTTGACGTTGTTGTTGTTGTTGTTTATTTGACATTGTTTTTGTCATTGTTTTTGTTGTTTATTTGACGTTGTTATTGTTGTTGTTTATTTGACGTTGTTGTTGTTGTTTATTTGACGTTGTTGTTGTTGTTGACGTTGTTGTTGATGTTGTTTATTTGACGTTGTTGTTATGGTTGTTGTTGTTTATTTGACGTTGTTGTTGTTGTTGACGTTGTTGTTATTGTTGTTATTTATTTGACGTTTTTGTTGTTGTTGTTATTGTTGTTGTTGTTGTTTATTTGACGTTGTTGTTGTTGTTGTTATTTATTTGACGTTGTTGTTGTTATTTATTTGACATTGTTGTTGTTGTTATTGTTTATTTGACGTTGTTGTTGTTGTTTAGTTGACGCTGTTGTTGTTGTTCACATTGTTGTTGTTGTTGTTTATTTGACGTTGTTGTTGTTGTTAAAGTTGTTGTTGTTGTTGTTGTTGTTTATTTGACGTTGTTGTTGTTGTTGTTGTTAATTTGACGTTGTTGTTGTTTATTTGACGTTGCTGTTGTTGTTGTTGTTGTTGTTTATTTGACGTTGTTGTTGTTGTTGGTTTTTATTTGACGTTGTTGTTGTTGTTGTTGACGTTGTTGTTGTTTATTTGACGTTGTTGTTGTTGTTGTTGTTGACATAGTTGTTGTTGTTGTTGTTTATTTCACGTTGTTGTTTATTTGACGTTGTTGTTGTTGTTGTTTATTTGACGTTGTTGTTGTTGACATTGTTGTTGTTGTTGTTTATTTGACGTTGTTGTTGTTGTTATTTATTTGGCATTGTTGTTGTTGTTAACGTTGTTGTTGTTGTTGTTGTTTATTTGACATTGTTGTTGTTGTTGTTGTTGTTGTTGACTTTGTTGGTTTTGTTGATATTTGACATTGTTGTTGTTGTTGTTGTTGTTGTTGTTTATTTGACGTTATTTTAGTTGTTGTTGTTTATTTGACGTTGTTGTTGTTGACATTGTTGTTGTTGTTTATTTGACGTAGTTGTTGTTGTTGACGTTGTTGTGGTTCTTTATTTGACGTTTTTGTTATTGTTGATGTTGTTGTTGTTGTTTATTTGACGTTGTTGTTATTGTTTATTTGACGTTGTTGTTGTTGTTTATTTGACGTTGTTGTTGTTGTTGTTATTGTTGTTGTTTATTTGACGTTGTTGTTGTTGTTTATTTGATGTTGTTGTTGTTGTTGTTGTTGTTGTTTATTTGACGTTGTTGTTGTTGTTGTTGTTTATTTGACGTTGTTATTGTTGTTATTCATTTGACGTCGTTGTTGTTGTTGTTATTGTTTATTTGACGTTGTTGTTGTTGTTGTTGTTTATTTGACTTTTTTATTGTTGTTTATTTGACGTTGTTTTTGTTATTTGACGTTGTTGTTGTTGTTGTTGTTGTATTTGTTGTTGTTGTTGTTGCTTATTTGACGTTGTTGTTATTGTTGTTGTTAATTTGACGTTGTTGTTGTTGTTTATTTGACATTGTTGTTGTTGTTATTGTTTATTTGACGTTGTTGTTGTTGTTTAGTTGACGTTGTTGTTGTTGTTCACGTTGTTGTTGTTGTTGTTTATTTGTTATTGTTGTTGTTGTTGACGTTGTTGTTGTTGTTGTTGTTGTTTTTTATTTCACGTTGTTGATGTTGTTGACGTTGTTGTTTATTTGACGTTGTTGTTGTTGTTTATTTGACGTTGTTGTTGTTGACATTATTGTTGTTGTTGTTTATTTGACGTTGTTGTTGTTGTTATTTATTTGGCATTGTTGTTGTTGTTAACGTTGTTGTTGTTGTTTATTTGACATTATTGTTGTTGTTGTTGTTGACGTTGTTGGTTTTGTTGTTTATTTGACGTTGTTGTTGTTGTTGTTGTTGTTGTTTATTTGACGTTATTTTAGTTGTTGTTGTTTATTTGACGTTGTTGTTGTTGTTTATTTGACGTTGTTGTTGTTGACATTGTTGTTGTTGTTTATTTGACATAGTTGTTGTTGTTGACGTTGTTGTTGTTGTTTATTTGACGTTTTTGTTATTGTTGATGTTGTTGTTGTTGTTGTTTATTTGACGTTGTTGTTATTGTTTATTTGACGTTGTTGTTGTTGTTTATTTGACGTTGTTGTTGTTGTTGTTGTTATTGTTGTTGTTTATTTGACGTTGTTGTTGTTTATTTGATGTTGTTGTTGTTGTTGTTTATTTGACGTTGGTGTTGTTGTTGTTGTTTATTAGACGTTGTTATTGTTGTTATTTATTTGACGTCGTTGTTGTTGTTATTGTTTATTTGACGTTGTTGTTGTTGTTGTTTATTTGACGTTTTTATTGTTGTTTATTTGACGTTGTTTTTGTTATTTGACGTTGTTATTGTTATTTATTTGACGTTGTTGCTGTTGTTGTTTATTTGACGTTGTTGTTGTTGTTGTTGTTATTTATTTGACGTTGTTGTTGTTGTTGTTGTTTATTTGACGTGGTTGTTGTTGTTGTTTATTTGACGTTGTTGTTGTTGTTGTTTATTTGACGTTGTTGTTGTTATTTATTTAATGTTGTTGTTGTTGTTGTTTATTTGACATTGTTGTTGTTGTTGTTTATTTGACGTTGTTGTTGTTGTTGTTTATTTGACGTTGTTGTTGTTGACGTTATTGTTGTTGTTGTTGTTTATTTGACGTAGTTGTTGTTGTTGACGTTGTTGTTGTTATTATTTGTTTATTTAACAATTTTGTTGTTGTTGTTGTTGTTGTTTACTTGATGTTGTTGTTGTGGTTGTTGTTGTTTTTTTGACGTTGTTGTTGTTGTTGACGTTGTTGTTGTTGTTTTTGTTGTTTATTTGACGTTGTTGTTGTTCTTGTTGTTGTTGCTGTTTATTTGACGATATTATTGTTGTTGTTGTTTATTTGACGTTGTTGTTGTTGTTGTTGTTATTTGACATTGTTGTTGTTGTTGTTCATTTGACGTTGTTGTTGTTGTTGTTTATTTGACGTTGTTGTTGTTGTTGTTTATTTGACATTGTTTTTGTCATTGTTTTTGTTGTTTATTTGACGTTGTTATTGTTGTTGTTTATTTGACGTTGTTGTTGTTTATTTGACGTTGTTGTTGTTTATTTGACGTTGTTGTTGTTGTTGACGTTGTTGTTGTTGTTGTTTATTTGACGTTGTTGTTATGGTTGTTGTTGTTTATTTGACGTTGTTGTTGTTGTTGACGTTGTTGTTGTTGTTGTTATTTATTTGACGTTTTTGTTGTTGTTGTTATTGTTGTTGTTGTTGTTTATTTGACGTTGTTGTTGTTGTTGTTATTTATTTGACGTTGTTGTTGTTGTTTATTTGACATTGTTGTTGTTGTTATTGTTTATTTGACGTTGTTGTTGTTGTTTAGTTGACGTTGTTGTTGTTGTTCACATTGTTGTTGTTGTTGTTTATTTGACGTTGTTGTTGTTGTTAAAGTTGTTATTGTTGTTGTTGTTTATTTGACGTTGTTGTTGTTAATTTGACGTTGTTGTTGTTTATTTGACGTTGCTGTTGTTGTTGTTGTTGTTTATTTGACGTTGTTGTTGTTGTTGGTTTTTATTTGACGTTGTTGTTGTTGTTGTTGACGTTGTTGTTGTTTATTTGACGTTGTTGTTGTTGTTGTTGTTGACATAGTTGTTGTTGTTGTTGTTTATTTCACGTTGTTGTTTATTTGACGTTGTTGTTGTTGACATTGTTGTTGTTGTTGTTTATTTGACGTTGTTGTTGTTGTTATTTATTTGGCATTGTTGTTGTTGTTAACGTTGTTGTTGTTGTTGTTGTTTATTTGACATTGTTGTTGTTGTTGTTGTTGTTGTTGACGTTGTTGGTTTTGTTGATATTTGACATTGTTGTTGTTGTTGTTGTTGTTGTTGTTTATTTGACGTTATTTTAGTTGTTGTTGTTTATTTGACGTTGTTGTTGTTGACATTGTTGTTGTTGTTTATTTGACGTAGTTGTTGTTGTTGACGTTGTTGTGGTTGTTTATTTGACGTTTTTGTTATTGTTGATGTTGTTGTTGTTGTTGTTTATTTGACGTTGTTGTTATTGTTTATTTGACGTTGTTGTTGTTGTTTATTTGACGTTGTTGTTGTTGTTGTTATTGTTGTTGTTTATTTGACGTTGTTGTTGTTGTTTATTTGATGTTGTTTTTGTTATTTGACGTTGTTGTTGTTGTTGTTGTTGTATTTGTTGTTGTTGTTGTTGCTTATTTGACGTTGTTGTTATTGTTGTTGTTAATTTGACGTTGTTGTTGTTGTTTATTTGACATTGTTGTTGTTGTTATTGTTTATTTGACGTTGTTGTTGTTGTTTAGTTGACGTTGTTGTTGTTGTTCACGTTGTTGTTGTTGTTGTTTATTTGTTATTGTTGTTGTTGTTGACGTTGTTGTTGTTGTTGTTGTTGTTTTTTATTTCACGTTGTTGATGTTGTTGACGTTGTTGTTTATTTGACGTTGTTGTTGTTGTTTATTTGACGTTGTTGTTGTTGACATTATTGTTGTTGTTGTTTATTTGACGTTGTTGTTGTTGTTATTTATTTGGCATTGTTGTTGTTGTTAACGTTGTTGTTGTTGTTTATTTGACATTATTGTTGTTGTTGTTGTTGACGTTGTTGGTTTTGTTGTTTATTTGACGTTGTTGTTGTTGTTGTTGTTGTTTATTTGACGTTATTTTAGTTGTTGTTGTTTATTTGACGTTGTTGTTGTTGTTTATTTGACGTTGTTGTTGTTGACATTGTTGTTGTTGTTTATTTGACATAGTTGTTGTTGTTGACGTTGTTGTTGTTGTTTATTTGACGTTTTTGTTATTGTTGATGTTGTTGTTGTTGTTGTTTATTTGACGTTGTTGTTATTGTTTATTTGACGTTGTTGTTGTTGTTTATTTGACGTTGTTGTTGTTGTTGTTGTTATTGTTGTTGTTTATTTGACGTTGTTGTTGTTTATTTGATGTTGTTGTTGTTGTTGTTTATTTGACGTTGGTGTTGTTGTTGTTGTTTATTAGACGTTGTTATTGTTGTTATTTATTTGACGTCGTTGTTGTTGTTATTGTTTATTTGACGTTGTTGTTGTTGTTGTTTATTTGACGTTTTTATTGTTGTTTATTTGACGTTGTTTTTGTTATTTGACGTTGTTATTGTTATTTATTTGACGTTGTTGCTGTTGTTGTTTATTTGACGTTGTTGTTGTTGTTGTTGTTATTTATTTGACGTTGTTGTTGTTGTTGTTGTTTATTTGACGTGGTTGTTGTTGTTGTTTATTTGACGTTGTTGTTGTTGTTGTTTATTTGACGTTGTTGTTGTTATTTATTTAATGTTGTTGTTGTTGTTGTTTATTTGACATTGTTGTTGTTGTTGTTTATTTGACGTTGTTGTTGTTGTTGTTTATTTGACGTTGTTGTTGTTGACGTTATTGTTGTTGTTGTTGTTTATTTGACGTAGTTGTTGTTGTTGACGTTGTTGTTGTTATTATTTGTTTATTTAACAATTTTGTTGTTGTTGTTGTTGTTGTTTACTTGATGTTGTTGTTGTGGTTGTTGTTGTTTTTTTGACGTTGTTGTTGTTGTTGACGTTGTTGTTGTTGTTTTTGTTGTTTATTTGACGTTGTTGTTGTTCTTGTTGTTGTTGCTGTTTATTTGACGATATTATTGTTGTTGTTGTTTATTTGACGTTGTTGTTGTTGTTGTTGTTATTTGACATTGTTGTTGTTGTTGTTCATTTGACGTTGTTGTTGTTGTTGTTTATTTGACGTTGTTGTTGTTGTTGTTTATTTGACATTGTTTTTGTCATTGTTTTTGTTGTTTATTTGACGTTGTTATTGTTGTTGTTTATTTGACGTTGTTGTTGTTTATTTGACGTTGTTGTTGTTTATTTGACGTTGTTGTTGTTGTTGACGTTGTTGTTGTTGTTGTTTATTTGACGTTGTTGTTATGGTTGTTGTTGTTTATTTGACGTTGTTGTTGTTGTTGACGTTGTTGTTGTTGTTGTTATTTATTTGACGTTTTTGTTGTTGTTGTTATTGTTGTTGTTGTTGTTTATTTGACGTTGTTGTTGTTGTTGTTATTTATTTGACGTTGTTGTTGTTGTTTATTTGACATTGTTGTTGTTGTTATTGTTTATTTGACGTTGTTGTTGTTGTTTAGTTGACGTTGTTGTTGTTGTTCACATTGTTGTTGTTGTTGTTTATTTGACGTTGTTGTTGTTGTTAAAGTTGTTATTGTTGTTGTTGTTTATTTGACGTTGTTGTTGTTAATTTGACGTTGTTGTTGTTTATTTGACGTTGCTGTTGTTGTTGTTGTTGTTTATTTGACGTTGTTGTTGTTGTTGGTTTTTATTTGACGTTGTTGTTGTTGTTGTTGACGTTGTTGTTGTTTATTTGACGTTGTTGTTGTTGTTGTTGTTGTTTATTTCACGTTGTTGTTTATTTGACGTTGTTGTTGTTGACATTGTTGTTGTTGTTGTTTATTTGACGTTGTTGTTGTTGTTATTTATTTGGCATTGTTGTTGTTGTTAACGTTGTTGTTGTTGTTGTTGTTTATTTGACATTGTTGTTGTTGTTGTTGTTGTTGACGTTGTTGGTTTTGTTGATATTTGACATTGTTGTTGTTGTTGTTGTTGTTGTTGTTTATTTGACGTTATTTTAGTTGTTGTTGTTTATTTGACGTTGTTGTTGTTGACATTGTTGTTGTTGTTTATTTGACGTAGTTGTTGTTGTTGACGTTGTTGTGGTTGTTTATTTGACGTTTTTGTTATTGTTGATGTTGTTGTTGTTGTTGTTTATTTGACGTTGTTGTTATTGTTTATTTGACGTTGTTGTTGTTGTTTATTTGACGTTGTTGTTGTTGTTGTTATTGTTGTTGTTTATTTGACGTTGTTGTTGTTGTTTATTTGATGTTGTTGTTGTTGTTGTTGTTTATTTGACGTTGTTGTTGTTGTTGTTGTTGTTTATTTGACGTTGTTATTGTTGTTATTTATTTGACGTCGTTGTTGTTGTTGTTATTGTTTATTTGACGTTGTTGTTGTTGTTGTTGTTGTTTATTTGACTTTTTTATTGTTGTTTATTTGACGTTGTTTTTGTTATTTGACGTTGTTGTTGTTGTTGTTGTTGTATTTGTTGTTGTTGTTGTTGCTTATTTGACGTTGTTGTTATTGTTGTTGTTAATTTGACGTTGTTGTTGTTGTTTATTTGACATTGTTGTTGTTGTTATTGTTTATTTGACGTTGTTGTTGTTGTTTAGTTGACGTTGTTGTTGTTGTTCACGTTGTTGTTGTTGTTGTTTATTTGTTATTGTTGTTGTTGTTGACGTTGTTGTTGTTGTTGTTGTTGTTTTTTATTTCACGTTGTTGATGTTGTTGACGTTGTTGTTTATTTGACGTTGTTGTTGTTGTTTATTTGACGTTGTTGTTGTTGACATTATTGTTGTTGTTGTTTATTTGACGTTGTTGTTGTTGTTATTTATTTGGCATTGTTGTTGTTGTTAACGTTGTTGTTGTTGTTGTTTATTTGACATTATTGTTGTTGTTGTTGTTGACGTTGTTGGTTTTGTTGTTTATTTGACGTTGTTGTTGTTGTTGTTGTTTATTTGACGTTATTTTAGTTGATGTTGTTTATTTGACGTTGTTGTTGTTGTTTATTTGACGTTGTTGTTATTGACATTGTTGTTGTTGTTTATTTGACATAGTTGTTGTTGTTGACGTTGTTGTTGTTGTTTATTTGACGTTTTTGTTATTGTTGATGTTGTTGTTGTTGTTTATTTGACGTTGTTGTTATTGTTTATTTGACGTTGTTGTTGTTGTTTATTTGACGTTGTTGTTGTTGTTGTTATTGTTGTTGTTTATTTGACGTTGTTGTTGTTTATTTGATGTTGTTCTTGTTGTTGTTTATTTGACGTTGGTGTTGTTGTTGTTGTTTATTAGACGTTGTTATTGTTGTTATTTATTTGACGTCGTTGTTGTTGTTATTGTTTATTTGACGTTGTTGTTGTTGTTGTTGTTGTTTATTTGACGTTTTTATTGTTGTTTATTTGACGTTTTTATTGTTGTTTATTTGACGTTGTTTTTGTTATTTGACGTTGTTGTTGTTGTTGTTGTTGTATTTGTTGTTGTTGTTGTTGTTGCTTATTTGACGTTGTTGTTATTGTTGTTGTTAATTTGACGTTGTTGTTGCTGTCGTTTATTTGACGTTGTTGTTGTTGTTGTTTATTTGACGTTGTTGTTGTTGTTGTTTATTTGACGTTATTATTGTTGTTGATGTTGTTGTTATTGTTGTTGTTGTTTATTTGACGTTGTTGCTATTGTTTATTTGACGTTTATTGTTGTCGTTGTTGTGGTTTATTTGACGTTGTTGTTGTTGTTGTTTATTTGACGTTGTTGTTGTTGTTGTTATATATTTGACGTTGTTGTTGTTATTGTTTTTTTGACTTTGTTGTTGTTGTTGTTATTGTTTTTTTGACTTTGTTGTTGTTGTTTATTTGACGTTGTTGTTGTTGTTGTTGACGTTGTTGTTGTTGTTGTTGACGTTGTTGTTGTTGTTTATTAGACGTTGTTGTTGTTGTTGTTGTTTATTTGACGTTGTTGTTGTTGTTTATTTGACGTTGCTGTTGTTGTTGTTGTTTATTTGACGGTGTTGTTGTGGTTGTTTATTTGACGTTGTTGTTGTTGTTGTTTATTTGACGTTGCTGTTGTTGTTGTTGTTGTTTATTTGACGGTGTTGTTGTGGTTGTTTATTTGACGTTGTTGTTGTTGTTGTTGTTGTTTATTTGACGTTGTTGTTGTTATTTATTTGAAGTTGTTGTTGTTGTTTATTTGACATTGTTGTTGTTGTTGTCGTTTATTTGACATTGTTGTTGTTGTTGTTTATTTGACGTTGTTGTTGTTGACGTTGTTGTTGTTATTTATTTGACGTTGTTGTTGTTGTTTATTTGACGTAGTTATTGTTGTTGACGTTGTTGTTGTTGTTGTTGTTTATTTGACGTTGTTGTTGTTGTTTATTTGACGTTGTTGTTGTTCTGTTTATTTGACGTTGTTGTTGTTGTTGTTGTTGTTGTTGACGTTGTTGTTGTTTATTTGACGTGGTTGTTGTTGTTGACATAGTTGTTGTTGTTGTTGTTTATTTCACGTTGTTGATGTTGTTGACGTTGTTGTTTATTTGACGTTGTTGTTTATTTGACGTTGTTTTAGATGTTGTTGTTTATTTGACGTTGTTCTTGTTTATTTGACATTGTTGTTGTTGTTGTTGACGTTGTTGTTGTTGTTGTTGTTTATTTGACATTGTTGTTGTTGTTGACGTTGTTGGTGTTGTTGTTTATTTGACGTTGTTTTAGTTGTTGTTATTTATTTGACGTTGTTGTTGTTGTTGTTTATTTTACGTTTTTGTTATTGACATTGTTGTTGTTGTTGTTTATATGACGTTGTTGTTGTTGTTGTTGTTTATTTGACATAGTTGTTGTTGACATTGTTGTTGTTGTTTATTTGACGTTTTTGTTGTTGTTGATGTTGTTGTTGTTGTTGTTTATTTGACGTTGTTGTTATTGTTTATTTGACGTTGTTGTTGTTGTTGTTTATTTGACGTTGTTGTTTTTATTGTTGTTGTTTATTTGACGTTGTTGTTGTTGTTGTTTATTTGATGTTGTTGGTGTTGTTGTTGTTTATTTGACGTTGTTGTTGTTATTTATTTGACGTTGTTGTTGTTGTTATTGTTTATTTGACGTTGTTGCTGTTGTTAGTGTTGTTTATTTGACGTTGTTATTGTTGTTTATTTGACGATGTTTTTGTTATTTGACGTTGTTGTTGCTGTTGTTTATTTGACGTTGTTGTTGTTGTTTATTTGACGTTGTTGTTGTTGTTGTTTATTTGACGTTATTGTTGTTATTAACGTTGTTGTTGTTGTTTATTTGACGTTGTTGCTGTTGTTTATTTGACGTTGTTGTTGTCGTTGTTGTTGTTTATTTGACGTTGTTGTTGTTGTTTATTTGACGTTGTTGTTGTTGTTGTTATATATTTGACGTTGTTGTTGTTGTTATTGTTTATTTGACGTTGTTGTTGTTGTTTATTTGACGTTGTTGTTGTTGTTGTTGACGTTGTTGTTGTTGTTGTTGTTGACGTTGTTGTTGTTGTTTATTTGACGTTGTTGTTGTTGTTGTTGTTTATTTGACGTTGTTGTTGTTGTTGTTGTTGTTTATTTGACGTTGTTGTTGTTGTTGTTGTTGATTATTTGACGGTGTTGTTGTGGTTGTTTATTTGACGTTGTTGTTGTTGTTGACGTTGTTGTTATTGTTGTTGTTGTTTATTTGTCGTTTTTGTTGTTGTTGATGTTGTTGTTGTTTTTGTAGTTGTTTATTTGACGTTGTTGTTGTTGTTTATTTGACGTTGTTGTTGTTGTTGTTTATTTGACGTTGTTATTGTTATTTATTTGACGTTGTTGTTGTTGTTGTTTATTTGACGTTGTTGTTGTTGTTGTTGTTATTTATTTGACGTTGTTGTTGTTGTTGTTGTTATTTATTTGACGTTGTTGTTGTTGTTGTTGTTTATTTGACATTGTTGTTGTTGTTGTTTATTTGACGTTGTTGTTGGTATTTATTTGACGTTGTTGTTGTTGTTGTTTATTTGACATTGTTGTTGTTGTTGTTTATTTGACGTTGTTGTTGTTGTTGTTTATTTGACGTTGTTGTTGTTGACGTTATTGTTGTTGTTGTTGTTTATTTGACGTAGTTGTTGTTGTTGACGTTGTTGTTGTTGTTGTTATTATTTGTTTATTTAACGATTTTGTTGTTATTGTTGTTATTGTTGTTTACCTGATGTTGTTGTTGTGGTTGTTGTTGTTTATTTGACGTTGTTGTTGTTGTTGACGTTGTTGTTGTTGTTTTTGTTGTTTATTTGACGTTGTTGTAGTTGTTTATTTGACGTTGTTGTTGTTCTTGTTGTTGTTGCTGTTTATTTGACGATATTATTGTTGTTGTTGTTTATTTGACGTTGTTGTTGTTTATTAGACGTTGTTGTTGTTGTTGTTGTTATTTATTTGACATTGTTGTTGTTGTTGTTCATTTGACGTTGTTGTTGTTGTTTATTTGACGTTGTTGTTGTTGTTGTTTATTTGACATTGTTTTTGTCATTGTTTTTGTTGTTTATTTGACGTTGTTATTGTTGTTGTTGTTGACGTTGTTTTTGTTGTTTATTTGACGTTGTTGTTATTGTTGTTGTTGTTTATTTGACGTTGTTGTTGTTGACGTTGTTGTTGTTGTTGTTATTTAATTGACGTTTTTGTTGTTGTTGTTATTGTTGTTGTTGTTGTTGTTTATTTGACGTTGTTGTTGTTGTTATTTATTTGACGTTGTTGTTGTTGTTTATTTGACATTGTTGTTGTTGTTATTGTTTATTTGACGTTGTTGTTGTTGTTTATTTGACGTTGTTGTTGTTGTTCACATTGTTGTTGTTGTTTATTTGACGTTGTTGTTGTTGACGTTGTTGTTGTTGTTGTTGTTGTTTATTTGACGTTGTTGTTGTTGTTGTTTATTTGACGTTGTTGTTGTTGTTGTTGTTTATTTGACGTTGTTGTTGTTGTTTATTTGACGTTGTTGTTGTTGTTGTTGACGTTGTTGTTGTTTATTTGACGTTGTTGTTGTTGTTGTTGTTTATTTCACGTTGTTGATGTTGTTGACGTTGTTGTTTATTTGACGTTGTTGTTGTTGTTTATTTGACGTTGTTGTTGTTGACATTGTTGTTGTTGTTATTTATTTGGCATTGTTGTTGTTGTTAACGTTGTTGTTGTTGTTGTTTATTTGACATTGTTGTTGTTGTTGTTGTTGACGTTGTTGGTTTTGTTGATATTTGACGTTGTTGTTGTTGTTGTTGTTTATTTGACGTTATTTTAGTTGTTGTTGTTTATTTGACGTTGTTGTTGTTGTTTATTTGACGTTGTTGTTATTGACATTGTTGTTGTTGTTTATTTGAAGTAGTTATTGTTGTTGACGTTGTTGTTGTTGTTTATTTGACGTTTTTGTTATTGTTGATGTTGTTGTTGTTGTTGTTGTTTATTTGACGTTGTTGTTATTGTTTATTTGACGTTGTTGTTGTTGTTTATTTGACGTTGTTGTTGTTGTTATTGTTGTTGTTTATTTGACGTTGTTGTTGTTGTTTACTTGATGTTGTTGTTGTTGTTGTTATTTATTTGACGTTGGTGTTGTTGTTGTTGTTTATTTGACGTTGTTATTGTTGTTATTTATTTGACGTCCTTGTTGTTGTTATTGTTTATTTGACGTTGTTGTTGTTGTTGTTTATTTGACTTTTTTATTGTTGTTTATTTCACGTTGTTTTTGTTATTTGACGTTGTTGTTGTTGTTGTATTTGTTGTTGTTGTTGTTGTTGCTTATTTGACGTTGTTGTTATTGTTGTTGTTAATTTGACGTTGTTGTTGCTGTTGTTTATTTGACGTTGTTGTTGTTGTTTATTTGACGTTGTTGTTGTTGTTGTTGTTTATTTGACGTTATTGTTCTTGTTGATGTTGTTGTTGATGTTGTTGTTGATGTTGTTGTTGATGTTGTTGTTGTTGTTGTTTATTTGACGTTGTTGCTGTTGTTTATTTGACGTTGTTGTTGTTGTCGTTGTTGTGGTTTATTGGAAGTTGTTGTTGTTGTTTATTTGATGTTGTTGTTGTTGTTGTTATATATTTGACGTTGTTGTTGTTGTTATTGTTTTTTTGACTTTGTTGTTGTTGTTGTTTATTTGACGTTGTTGTTGTTGTTGACGTTGTTGTTGTTGTTGTTGACGTTGTTGTTGTTGTTTATTTGACGTTGTTGTTGTTGTTGTTGTTTATTTGACGTTGTTGTTGTTGTTTATTTGACGTTGCTATTGTTGTTGTTGTTGTTTATTTGACGGTGTTGTTGTGGTTGTTTATTTGACGTTGTTGTTGTTGTTGTTTATTTGACGTTGTTGTTATTTATTTGAAGTTGTTGTTATTGTTTATTTGACATTGTTGTTGTTGTTGTTGTTGTTTATTTGACGTTGTTGTTGTTGTTTATTTGACGTTGTTATTATTGACGTTGTTCTTGTTGTTTATTTGACGTTGTTGTTGTTGTTTATTTGACGTAGTTGTTGTTGTTGACGTTGTTGTTGTTGTTGTTTATTTGACGTTGTTGTTGTTGTTTATTTGACGTTGTTGTTGTTGTTGTTCACGTTGTTGTTGTTGTTGTTGTTTATTTGACGTTGTTGTGTTGTTGTTTATTTGACGTTGTTGTTGTTGTTGTTGTTGTTTATTTGACGTTGTTGTTGTTGTTTCTTTGACGGTGTTGTTGTTGTTGTTTATTTGACGTTGTTGTTGTTGTTTATTTGACGTTGTTGTTGTTGTTGACGTTGTTGTTGTTTATTTGACGTGGTTGTTGTTGTTGACATAGTTGTTGTTGTTGTTGTTTATTTCACGTTGTTGATGTTGTTGACGTTGTTGTTTATTTGACGTTGTTGTTTATTTGACGTTGTTTTAGATGTTGTTGTTTATTTGACGTTGTTCTTGTTTATTTGACATTGGTGTTGTTGTTGACGTTGTTGTTGTTGTTGTTGTTGTTGTTTATTTGACATTGTTGTTGTTGTTGACGTTGTTGGTGTTGTTGTTTATTTGACGTTGTTTTAGTTGTTGTTATTTATTTGACGTTGTTGTTGTTGTTGTTGTTGTTTATTTGACGTTTTTGTTATTGACATTGTTGTTGTTGTTGTTTATATGACGTTGTTGTTGTTGTTGTTTATTTGACATAGTTGTTGTTGTTGACATTGTTGTTGTTGTTTATTTGACGTTTTTGTTGTTGTTGATGTTGTTGATGTTGTTTATTTGACGTTGTTGTTATTGTTTATTTGACGTTGTTGTTGTTGTTGTTTATTTGACGTTGTTGTTGTTGTTTTTATTGTTGTTGTTTATTTGACGTTGTTGTTGTTGTTGTTTATTTGATGTTGTTGTTGTTGTTTATTTGACGTTGGTGTTGTTGTTGTTTATTTGACACTGTTGTTGTTGTTATTTATTTTACGTTGTTGTTGTTGTTATTGTTTATTTGACGTTGTTGCTATTGTTGTTGTTGTTTATTTGACGTTGTTATTGTTGTTAATTTGACGTTGTTTTTGTTATTTGACGTTGTTGTTGTTGTTGTTGTTGCTTATTTGACGTTGTTGTTTATTTGACATTGTTGTTGCTGTTAGTTATTTGACGTTGTTGTTGTTGTTGTTTATTTGACATTGTTGTTGTTGTTGTTGTTGTTGACGTTGTTTGTGTTGTTGTTTACTTGACGTTGTTGTTATTGTTGTTGTTTATTTGACGTTGTTTTAGTTGTTGTTTATTTGACGTTGTTGTTGTTGTTTATTTGACATTGTTGTTGTTATTGACGCTCTTGTTGTTGTTTATTTGACATTGTTGTTGTTGTTGTTGACGTTGTTGGTGTTGTTGTTTATTTGACGTTGTTATTGTTGTTGTTGTTTATTTGACGTTGTTTTAGTTGTTGTTGTATATTTGACATTGTTGTTGTTGTTTATTCGACGTTGTTGTTGTTGACATTGTTGTTGTTGTTGTTTATTTGACGTTGTTGTTGTTGTTTATTTGACTTAGTTGTTGTTGTTGACATTGTTGTTGTTGTTGTTGTTGTTGTTTATTTGACATTTTTGTTGTTGTTGATGTTGTTGTTGTTGTTGTTGTTTATTTGACGTTGTTGTTATTGTTTATTTGACGTTGTTGTTGTTGTTGTTGACATTGTTGTTGTTGTTGTTGTTTATTTGACGTTGTTGTTGTTGTTTATTTGATTTAGTTGTTGTTGTTGACATTGTTGTTGTTGTTGTTGTTGTTGTTGTTGTTTATTTGACATTTTTGTTGTTGTTGATGTTGTTGTTGTTGTTGTTGTTTATTTGACGTTGTTGTTATTGTTTATTTGACGTTGTTGTTGTTTATTTGACGTTGTTGTTGTTGTTATTGTTGTTGTTTATTTGACGTTGTTGTTGTTTATTTGATGTTGTTGTTGTTGTTTATTTGACGTTGGTGTTGTTGTTGTTGTTGTTTATTTGATGTTGTTATTGTTGTTATTTATTTGATGTCCTTGTTGTTGTTATTGTTTATTTTACGTTGTTGTTGTTGTTATTGTTTATTTGACGTTTTTATTGTTGTTTATTTGACATTGTTGTTGTTGTATTTGTTGTTGTTGATGTTGTTGCTTATTTGACGTTGTTGTTATTGTTGTTGTTTATTTGACGTTGTTGTTGTTTATTTGACGTTGTTGTTGTTGTTTATTTGACGTTGTTGTTGTTGTTGTTTATTTGACGTTATTGTTGTTATTGATGTTGTTGTTGTTGTTGTTTATTTGACGTTGTTGTTGTTGTTTATTTGACGTTGTTGTTGTCGTTGTTGTTGTTTATTTGACGTTGTTGTTGTTGTTGTTGTTTATTTGACGTTGTTGTTGTTGTTATATATTTGACGTTGTTGTTGTTGTTGTTGTTATTGTTTATTTGACGTTGTTGTTGTTGTTTATTTGACGTTGTTGTTGTTGTTGACGTTGTTGTTGTTGTTGTTGACGTTGTTGTTGTTGTTGTTGTTTATTTGACGTTGTTGTTGTTGTTTATTTGACGTTGCTGTTGTTGTTGTTGTTTATTTGACGGTGTTGTTGTGGTTGTTTATTTGACGTTGTTGTTGTTGTTGACGTTGTTGTTATTGTTGTTGTTGTTGTTTATTTGTCGTTTTTGTTGTTGTTGATGTTGTTGTTGTTTTTGTTGTTGTTTATTTGACGTTGTTGTTGTTTATTTGACGTTGTTGTTGTTGTTTATTTGACGTTGTTGTTGTTGTTATTGTTGTTGTTGTTGTTTATTTGACGTTGTTATTGTTATTTATTTGACGTTGTTGTTGTTTATTTGACGTTGTTGTTGTTGTTGTTATTTATTTGACGTTGTTGTTGTTGTCGTTGTTGTTTACTTGACGTTGTTGTTGTTGTTGTTTATTTGACGTTGTTGTTGTGTTTGTTGTTTATTTGACGTTGTTGTTGTTATTTATTTGACGTTGTTGTTGTTGTTGTTTTTTTATTTGACATTGTTGTTATTGTTGTTGTTTATTTGACGTTGTTGTTGTTGTTTATTTGACGTTGTTGTTGTTGACGTTATTGTTGTTGTTGTTGTTTATTTGACGTAGTTGTTGTTGTTGACGTTGTTGTTGTTGTTATTATTTGTTTATTTAACGATTTTGTTGTTGTTGTTGTTTACTTGATGTTGTTGTTGTTGATGTTTATTTGACGTTGTTGTTGTTGTTGACGTTGTTGTTGTTGTTGACGTTGTTTATTTGACGTTATTGTAGTTGTTTATTTGACGTTGTTGTTGTTCTTGTTGTTGTTGCTGTTTATTTGACGATATTATTGTTGTTGTTGTTTATTTGACGTTGTTGTTGTTGTTTATTTGACGTTGTTGTTGTTGTTATTTATTTGACATTGTTGTTGTTGTTGTTCATTTGATGTTGTTGTTGTTGTTTATTTGACGTTGTTGTTGTTGCTGTTGTTTATTTGACATTGTTTTTGTCATTGTTTTTGTTGTTTATTTGACGTTGTTATTGTTGTTGTTTATTTGACGTTGTTGTTTATTTGACGTTGTTGTTGTTGTTGACGTTGTTGTTGTTGTTGTTGTTTATTTGACGTTGTTGTTTTTGTTGTTGTTGTTTATATGACGTTGTTGTTGTTGTTGACGTTGTTGTTGTTGTTATTTATTTGACGTTTTTGTTGTTGTTGTTATTGTTGTTATTGTTGTTTATTTGAAGTTGTTGTTGTTGTTATTTATTTGACGTTGTTGTTGTTGTTTATTTGACATTATTGTTGTTGTTATTGTTTATTTGACGTTGTTGTTGTTGTTTATTTGACGTTGTTGTTGTTGTTGTTCACGTTGTTGTTGTTGTTGTTGTTGTTGTTTATTTGACGTTGTTGTTGTTGACGTTGTTGTTGTTGTTGTTGTTTATTTGACGTTGTTGTTGTTGTTGTTGTTGTTTATTTGACGTTGTTGTTGTTGTTGTTGTTAATTTGACGTTGTTGTTGTTTATTTGACGTTGTTGTTGTTGTTGTTGTTTATTTGATGTTGTTGTTGTTGTTGTTTATTTGACGTTGTTGTTGTTGTTGACGTTGTTGTTGTTGTTGTTTATTTGACGTTGTTGTTGTTGTTGACATAGTTGTTGTTGTTGTTGTTTATTTCACGTTGTTGATGTTGTTGACGATGTTGTTTATTTGACGTTGTTGTTGTTGTTTATTTGACGTTGTTGTTGTTGACATTGTTGTTGTTGTTGTTATTTATTTGGCATTGTTGTTGTTGTTAACGTTGTTGTTGTTGTTGTTTATTTGACATTGTTGTTGTTGTTGTTGTTGTTGACGTTGTTGGTTTTGTTGTTTATTTGACGTTGTTGTTGTTGTTGTTTATTTGACGTTATTTTAGTTGTTGTTGTTTATTTGACGTTGTTGTTGTTGTTTATTTGATGTTGTTGTTGTTGACATTGTTGTTGTTGTTTATTTGACGTAGTTGTTGTTGTTGACGTTGTTGTTGTTTATTTGACGTTTTTGTTATTGTTGATGTTGTTGTTGTTGTTGTTTATTTGACATTGTTGTTATTATTTATTTAACGTTGTTGTTGTTGTTTATTTGACGTTGTTGTTGTTGTTGTTGTTGTTGTTGTTATTGTTGTTGTTTATTTGACGTTGTTGTTGTTGTTGTTTATTTGATGTTGTTGTTGTTGTTGTTTATTTGACGTTGGTGTTGTTGTTGTTGTTTATTTGACGTTGTTATTGTTGTTATTTATTTGACGTCGTTGTTGTTGTTATTGTTTATTTGACGTTGTTGTTGTTGTTGTTTATTTGACGTTTTTATTGTTGTTTATTTGACGTTGTTTTTGTTGTTGTTTATTTGACGTTGTTGTTGTTGTTTATTTGACATTGTTGTTGTTGTTGACGTTGTTGTTGTTGTTTATTTGACGTTTTTGTTATTGTTGTTGTTGTTTATTTGACGTTGTTATTGTTGTTGACGTTGTTGTTGTTGTTGTTGTTGTTATTTAATTGACGTTTTTGTTGTTGTTGTTATTGTTGTTGTTGTTGTTTATTTGACGTTGTTGTTGTTGTTATTTATTTGACGTTGTTGTTGTTGTTTATTTGACATTGTTGTTGTTGTTATTGTTTATTTGACGTTGTTGTTGTTGTTGTTTATTTGACGTTGTTGTTGTTGTTCACGTTGTTGTTGTTGTTGTTTATTTGACGTTGTTGTTGTTGTTGACGTTGTTGTTGTTGTTGTTTATTTGACGTTGTTGTTGTTGTTGTTGTTGACGTTGTTGTTGTTTATTTGACGTTGTTATTGTTGTTGACATAGTTGTTGTTGTTGTTGTTTATTTCACGTTGTTGATGTTGTTGACGTTGTTGTTTATTTGACGTTGTTGTTGTTGTTTATTTGACGTTGTTGTTGTTGACATTGTTGTTGTTGTTGTTTATTTGACGTTGTTGTTGTTGTTATTTATTTGGCATTGTTGTTGTTGTTGTTTATTTGACATTGTTGTTGTTGTTGTTGTTGACGTTGTTGGTTTTGTTGATATTTGACGTTGTTGTTGTTGTTGTTGTTGTTTATTTGACGTTATTTTAGTTGTTGTTGTTTATTTGACGTTGTTGTTGTTGTTTATTTGACGTTGTTGTTGTTGACATTGTTGTTGTTGTTTATTTGACGTAGTTATTGTTGTTGACGTTGTTGTTGTGTTTATTTGACGTTTTTGTTATTGTTGATGTTGTTGTTGTTGTTGTTTATTGGACGTTGTTGTTATTGTTTATTTGACGTTGTTGTTGTTGTTTATTTGACGTTGTTGTTGTTGTTATTGTTGTTGTTTATTTGACGTTGTTGTTGTCATTTATTTGATGTTGTTGTTGTTGTTGTTGTTGTTTATTTGACGTTGGTGTTGTTGTTGTTGTTTATTTGACGTTGTTATTGTTGTTATTTATTTGACGTCGTTGTTGTTGTTATTGTTTATTTGACGTTGTTGTTGTTGTTTATTTGACGTTGTTGTTGTTGTTGTTCACGTTGTTGTTGTTGTTGTTGTTGTTGTTTATTTGACGTTGTTGTTGTTGACGTTGTTGTTGTTGTTGTTGTTTATTTGACGTTGTTGTTGTTGTTGTTGTTGTTAATTTGACGTTGTTGTTGTTTATTTGACGTTGTTGTTGTTGTTGTTGTTAATTTGACGTTGTTGTTGTTTATTTGACGTTGTTGTTGTTGTTGTTGTTTATTTGATGTTGTTGTTGTTGTTGTTTATTTGACGTTGTTGTTGTTGTTGACGTTGTTGTTGTTGTTGTTTATTTGACGTTGTTGTTGTTGTTGACATAGTTGTTGTTGTTGTTGTTTATTTCACGTTGTTGATGTTGTTGACGATGTTGTTTATTTGACGTTGTTGTTGTTGTTTATTTGACGTTGTTGTTGTTGACATTGTTGTTGTTGTTGTTATTTATTTGGCATTGTTGTTGTTGTTAACGTTGTTGTTGTTGTTGTTTATTTGACATTGTTGTTGTTGTTGTTGTTGTTGACGTTGTTGGTTTTGTTGTTTATTTGACGTTGTTGTTGTTGTTGTTTATTTGACGTTATTTTAGTTGTTGTTGTTTATTTGACGTTGTTGTTGTTGTTTATTTGATGTTGTTGTTGTTGACATTGTTGTTGTTGTTTATTTGACGTAGTTGTTGTTGTTGACGTTGTTGTTGTTTATTTGACGTTTTTGTTATTGTTGATGTTGTTGTTGTTGTTGTTTATTTGACATTGTTGTTATTATTTATTTAACGTTGTTGTTGTTGTTTATTTGACGTTGTTGTTGTTGTTGTTGTTATTGTTGTTGTTTATTTGACGTTGTTGTTGTTGTTGTTTATTTGATGTTGTTGTTGTTGTTGTTTATTTGACGTTGGTGTTGTTGTTGTTGTTTATTTGACGTTGTTATTGTTGTTATTTATTTGACGTCGTTGTTGTTGTTATTGTTTATTTGACGTTGTTGTTGTTGTTGTTTATTTGACGTTTTTATTGTTGTTTATTTGACGTTGTTTTTGTTGTTGTTTATTTGACGTTGTTGTTGTTGTTGTTTATTTGACATTGTTGTTGTTGTTTATTTGACGTTTTTGTTATTGTTGTTGTTGTTTATTTGACGTTGTTATTGTTGTTGACGTTGTTGTTGTTGTTGTTGTTGTTGTTATTTAATTGACGTTTTTGTTGTTGTTGTTATTGTTGTTGTTGTTGTTTATTTGACGTTGTTGTTGTTGTTATTTATTTGACGTTGTTGTTGTTGTTTATTTGACATTGTTGTTGTTGTTATTGTTTATTTGACGTTGTTGTTGTTGTTGTTTATTTGACGTTGTTGTTGTTGTTCACGTTGTTGTTGTTGTTTATTTGACGTTGTTGTTGTTGTTGACGTTGTTGTTGTTGTTGTTGTTGTTTATTTGACGTTGTTGTTGTTGTTGTTGTTGACGTTGTTGTTGTTTATTTGACGTTGTTATTGTTGTTGACATAGTTGTTGTTGTTGTTGTTTATTTCACGTTGTTGATGTTGTTGACGTTGTTGTTTATTTGACGTTGTTGTTGTTGTTTATTTGACGTTGTTGTTGTTGACATTGTTGTTGTTGTTGTTTATTTGACGTTGTTGTTGTTGTTATTTATTTGGCATTGTTGTTGTTGTTGTTTATTTGACATTGTTGTTGTTGTTGTTGTTGACGTTGTTGGTTTTGTTGATATTTGACGTTGTTGTTGTTGTTGTTGTTGTTTATTTGACGTTATTTTAGTTGTTGTTGTTTATTTGACGTTGTTGTTGTTGTTTATTTGACGTTGTTGTTGTTGACATTGTTGTTGTTGTTTATTTGACGTAGTTATTGTTGTTGACGTTGTTGTTGTGTTTATTTGACGTTTTTGTTATTGTTGATGTTGTTGTTGTTGTTGTTTATTGGACGTTGTTGTTATTGTTTATTTGACGTTGTTGTTGTTGTTTATTTGACGTTGTTGTTGTTGTTATTGTTGTTGTTTATTTGACGTTGTTGTTGTCATTTATTTGATGTTGTTGTTGTTGTTGTTGTTGTTGTTTATTTGACGTTGGTGTTGTTGTTGTTGTTTATTTGACGTTGTTATTGTTGTTATTTATTTGACGTCGTTGTTGTTGTTATTGTTTATTTGACGTTGTTGTTGTTGTTGTTGTTTATTTGACTTTTTTATTGTTGTTTATTTCACGTTGTTTTTGTTATTTGACGTTGTTGTTGTTGTTGTTGTTGTTGTTGTTGTATTTGTTGTTGTTGTTGTTGTTGTTGTTGCTTATTTGACGTTGTTGTTATTGTTGTTGTTAATTTGACGTTGTTGTTGCTGTTGTTTATTTGACGTTGTTGTTGTTGTTTATTTGACGTTGTTGTTGTTGTTGTTGTTTATTTGACGTTATTGTTGTTGTTGATGTTGTTGTTGATGTTGTTGTTGTTGTTGTTGTTGTTTATTTGACGTTGTTGCTGTTGTTTATTTGACGTTGTTGTTGTCGTTGTTGTGGTTTATTTGAAGTTGTTGTTGTTGTTTATTTGACGTTGTTGCTGTTGTTTATTTGACGTTGTTGTTGTCGTTGTTGTGGTTTATTTGAAGTTGTTGTTGTTGTTTATTTGACGGTGTTGTTGTTGTTGACGTTGTTGTTATTGTTGTTGACGTTGTTGTTGTTGTTTATTTGACGTTGTTGTTGTTGTTGTTTATTTGACGTTGTTGTTGTTGTTTATTTGATGTTGTTGTTGTTGTTGTTGTTTAGTTGACGGTGTTGTTGTGGTTGTTTATTTGACGTTGTTGTTGTTGTTGTTGTTGTTTATTTGACGTTGTTGTTGTTATTTATTTGAAGTTGTTGTTGTTGTTTATTTGACATTGTTGTTGTTGTTGTTGTTGTTGTTTATTTGACGTTGTTGTTGTTGTTGTTTATTTGATGTTGTTGTTGTTGACGTTGTTCTTGTTGTTTATTTGACGTTGTTGTTGTTGTTTATTTGACGTAGTTATTGTTATTGACGTTGTTGTTGTTGTTGTTTATTTGACGTTGTTGTTGTTGTTTATTTGACGTTGTTGTTGTTGTTCACGTTGTTGTTGTTGTTGTTGTTGTTGTTTATTTGACGTTGTTGTTGTTGTTTATTTGACGTTGTTGTTGTTGTTGTTTATTTGACGTTGTTGTTGTTGTTGTTTATTTGACGGTGTTGTTGTGGTTGTTTATTTGACGTTGTTGTTGTTGTTGTTTATTTGACGTTGTTGTTGTTGTTGACGTTGTTGTTGTTTATTTGACGTGGTTGTTGTTGTTGACATAGTTGTTGTTGTTGTTGTTGTTTATTTCACGTTGTTGATGTTGTTGACGTTGTTGTTTATTTGACGTTGTTTTAGATGTTGTTGTTTATTTGACGTTGTTCTTGTTTATTTGACATTGGTGTTGTTGTTGACGTTGTTGTTGTTGTTGTTGTTTATTTGACATTGTTGTTGTTGTTGACGTTGTTGGTGTTGTTGTTTATTTGACATTGTTTTAGTTGTTGTTGTTTATTTGACGTTGTTGTTGTTGTTGTTGTTTATTTGATGTTTTTGTTATTGACATTGTTGTTGTTTTTGTTGTTTATTTGACATAGTTGTTGTTGTTGACATTGTTGTTGTTGTTGTTTATTTGACGTTTTTGTTGTTGTTGATGTTGTTGTTGTTGTTTATTTGACGTTGTTGTTATTGTTTATTTGACGTTGTTGTTGTTGTTTATTTGACGTTGTTGTTGTTGTTGTAGTTATTGTTGTTGTTTATTTGACGTTGTTGTTGTTGTTGTTTATTTGATGTTGTTGTTGTTGTTTATTTGACGTTGGTGTTGTTGTTGTTTATTTGACGTTGTTGTTGTTGTTATTTATTTGACGTTGTTGTTGTTATTGTTTATTTGACGTTGTTGCTATTGTTGTTGTTGTTTATTTGACGTTGTTATTGTTGTTAATTTGACGTTGTTTTTGTTATTTGACGTTGTTGTTGTTTTTGTTGTTGTTGCTTATTTTACGTTGTTGTTTATTTGACATTGTTGTTGCTGTTAGTTATTTGACGTTGTTGTTGTTGTTGTTTATTTGACATTGTTGTTGTTGTTGTTGACGTTGTTTGTGTTGTTGTTTACTTGACGTTGTTGTTATTGTTGTTGTTTATTTGACGTTGTTTTAGTTGTTGTTTATTTGACGTTGTTGTTGTTGTTTATTTGACATTGTTGTTGTTATTGACGCTGTTGTTGTTGTTTATTTGACATTGTTGTTGTTGTTGTTGACGTTGTTGGTGTTGTTGTTTATTTGACGTTGTTATTGTTGTTGTTGTTTATTTGACGTTGTTTTAGTTGTTGTTGTTGTTTATTTGACATTGTTGTTGTTGTTTATTCGACGTTGTTGTTGTTGACATTGTTGTTGTTGTTGTTTATTTGACGTTGTTGTTGTTTTTTATTTGACTTAGTTGTTGTTGTTGACATTGTTGTTGTTGTTGTTGTTGTTTATTTGACATTTTTGTTGTTGTTGATGTTGTTGTTGTTGTTGTTGTTTATTTGACGTTGTTGTTATTGTTTATTTGACGTTGTTGTTGTTGACGTTGTTGTTGTTGACATTGTTGTTGTTGTTGTTGTTGTTTATTTGACGTTGTTGTTGTTGTTTATTTGACTTAGTTGTTGTTGTTGACATTGTTGTTGTTGTTGTTGTTGTTTATTTGACATTTTTGTTGTTGTTGATGTTGTTGTTGTTGTTGTTGTTGTTTATTTGACGTTGTTGTTATTGTTTATTTGACGTTGTTGTTGTTTATTTGACGTTGTTGTTGTTGTTATTGTTGTTGTTTATTTGACGTTGTTGTTGTTGTTGTTGTTTATTTGATGTTGTTGTTGTTGTTTATTTGACGTTGGTGTTGTTGTTGTTGTTTATTTGATGTTGTTATTGTTGTTATTTATTTGACGTCCTTGTTGTTGTTATTGTTTATTTTACGTTGTTGTTGTTGTTGTTATTGTTTATTTGACGTTTTTATTGTTGTTTATTTGACGTTGTTGTTGTTGTATTTGTTGTTGTTGATGTTGTTGCTTATTTGACGTTGTTGTTATTGTTGTTGTTTATTTGACGTTGTTGTTGTTGTTGTTGTTGTTTATTTGACGTTGTTGTTGTTGTTTATTTGACGTTGTTGTTGTTGTTGTTGTTGTTGTTTATTTGACGTTATTGTTGTTATTGACGTTGTTGTTGTTGTTGTTTATTTGACGTTGTTGCTGTTGTTTATTTGACGTTGTTGTTGTCGTTATTGTTGTTTATTTGACGTTGTTGTTGTTGTTTATTTGACGTTGTTGTTGTTGTTATATATTTGACGTTGTTGTTGTTATTGTTTATTTGACGTTGTTGTTGTTGTTTATTTGACGTTGTTGTTGTTGACGTTGTTGTTGTTGTTGTTGACGTTGTTGTTGTTTATTTGACGTTGTTGTTGTTGTTGTTTAATTGACGTTGTTGTTGTTGTTTATTTGACGTTGCTGTTGTTGTTGTTTATTTGACGGTGTTGTTGTGGTTGTTTATTTGACGTTGTTGTTGTTGTTGACGTTGTTGTTATTGTTGTTGTTGTTGTTTATTTGTCGTTTTTGTTGTTGTTGATGTTGTTGTTGTTTTTGTAGTTGTTTATTTGACGTTGTTGTTGTTGTTTATTTGACGTTGTTGTTGTTGTTGTTGTTGTTATTGTTGTTGTTGTTGTTTATTTGACGTTGTTATTGTTATTTATTTGACGTTGTTGTTGTTTATTTGACGTTGTTGTTGTTGTTGTTATTTATTTGACGTTGTTGTTGTTGTCGTTGTTGTTTATTTGACGTTGTTGTTGTTGTTGTTGTTTATTTGATGTTGTTGTTGTTGTTGTTGTTTATTTGACATTGTTGTTGTTATTTATTTGACGTTGTTGTTGTTGTTGTTTATTTGACATTGTTGTTATTGTTGTTGTTTATTTGACGTTGTTGTTGTTGTTTATTTAACGATTTTGTTGTTGTTGTTGTTTACTTGATGTTGTTGTTGTTGTTGTTTATTTGACGTTGTTGTTGTTGTTGACGTTGTTTTTGTTGTTTATTTGACGTTGTTGTAGTTGTTTATTTGACGTTGTATTTGTTCTTGTTGTTGTTGCTGTTTATTTGACGATATTATTGTTGTTGTTGTTTATTTGACGTTGTTGTTGTTGTTTATTTGACGTTGTTGTTGTTGTTATTTATTTGACATTGTTGTTGTTGTACATTTGACGTTGTTGTTGTTGTTTATTTGACGTTGTTGTTGTTGTTGTTTATTTGACATTGTTTTTGTCATTGTTTTTGTTGTTTATTTGACGTTGTTATTGTTGTTGTTTATTTGACGTTGTTGTTTATTTGACGTTGTTGTTGTTGTTGACGTTGTTGTTGTTGTTGTTTATTTGACGTTGTTGTTATTGTTGTTGTTGTTTATATGACGTTGTTGTTGTTGTTGACGTTGTTATTGTTGTTGTTGTTGTTGTTTATTTGACGTTGTTGTTGTTGTTATTTATTTGACATTGTTGTTGTTGTTTATTTGACATTGTTGTTGTTGTTATTGTTTATTTGACGTTGTTGTTGTTGTTTATTTGACGTTGTTGTTGTTGTTCACGTTGTTGTTGTTGTTGTTGTTGTTTATTTGACGTTGTTGTTGTTGTTGACGTTGTTGTTGTTGTTGTTGTTTATTTGACGTTGTTGTTGTTGCTGTTGTTAATTTGACGTTGTTGTTGTTTATTTGACGTTGTTGTTGTTGTTGTTAATTTGACGTTGTTGTTGTTTATTTGACGTTGTTGTTGTTGTTGTTTATTTGACGTTGTTGTTGTTGTTGTTTATTTGACGTTGTTGTTGTTGTTGTTGTTTATTTGACATTGTTGTTGTTGTTGACGTTGTTGTTGTTGTTGTTTATTTGACGTTGTTGTTGTTGTTGACATAGTTGTTGTTGTTGTTGTTTATTTCACGTTGTTGATGTTGTTGACGTTGTTGTTTATTTGACGTTATTGTTGTTGTTTATTTGACGTTGTTGTTGTTGACATTGTTGTTGTTGTTGTTATTTATTTGGCATTGTTGTTGTTGTTAACGTTGTTGTTGTTGTTGTTTATTTGACATTGTTGTTGTTGCTGTTGTTGTTGTTGACGTTGTTGGTTTTGTTGTTTATTTGACGTTGTTGTTGTTGTTGTTGTTGTTTATTTGACGTTATTTTAGTTGTTGTTGTTTATTTGACGTTGTTGTTGTTATTTATTTGACGTTGTTGTTGTTGACATTGTTGTTGTTGTTTATTTGACGTAGTTGTTGTTGTTGACGTTGTTGTTGTTTATTTGACGTTTTTGTTATTGTTGATGTTGTTGTTGTTGTTGTTTATTTGACGTTGTTGTTATTATTTATTTGACGTTGTTGTTGTTGTTTATTTGACGTTGTTGTTGTTGTTGTTATTGTTGTTGTTTATTTGACGTTGTTGTTGTTGTTGTTTATTTGATGTTGTTGTTGTTGTTTATTTGACGTTGGTGTTGTTGTTGTTGTTTATTTGACGTTGTTATTGTTGTTATTTTTTTGACGTCGTTGTTGTTGTTATTGTTTATTTGACGTTGTTGTTATTGTTGTTTATTTGACGTTTTTGTATTTGTTGTTGTTGTTGTTGTTTCTTATTTGACGTTGTTGTTATTGTTGTTGTTAATTTGACGTTGTTGTTGCTGTTGTTTATTTGACGTTGTTGTTGTTGTTTATTTGACGTTGTTGTTGTTGTTGTTTATTTGACGTTATTGTTGTTGTTGATGTTGTTGTTGATGTTGTTGTTGTTGTTGTTGTTGTTTATTTGACGTTGTTGCTGTTGTTTATTTGACGTTGTTGTCGTTGTTGTGGTTTATTTGACGTTGTTGTTGTTGTTTATTTGACGTTGTTGTTGTTGTTGTTATATATTTGACGTTGTTGTTGTTGTTATTGTTTTTTTGACTTTGTTGTTGTTGTTGTTTATTTGACGTTGTTGTTGTTGTTGTTGACGTTGTTGTTGTTGTTGTTGTTGACGTTGTTGTTGTTGTTTATTTGACGTTGTTGTTGTTGTTGTTGTTTATTTGACGTTGTTGTTGTTGTTTATTTGACGTTGCTGTTGTTGTTGTTGTTGTTTATTTGATGTTGTTGTTGTTGTTTATTTGACGGTGTTGTTGGTGTTTGTTTATTTGACGTTGTTGTTGTTGTTGTTGTTGTTTATTTGACGTTGTTGTTGTTGTTGACGTTGTTGTTGTTTATTTGACGTGGTTGTTGTTGTTGACATAGTTGTTGTTGTTGTTGTTGTTTATTTCACGTTGTTGATGTTGTTGACGTTGTTGTTTATTTGACGTTGTTGTTTATTTGACGTTGTTTTAGATGTTGTTGTTTATTTGACGTTGTTCTTGTTTATTTGACATTGGTGTTGTTGTTGACGTTGTTGTTGTTGTTGTTGTTGTTTATTTGACATTGTTGTTGTTGTTGACGTTGTTGGTGTTGTTGTTTATTTGACGTTGTTTTAGTTGTTGTTGTTTATTTGACGTTGTTGTTGTTGTTGTTTATTTGACGTTTTTGTTATTGACATTGGTGTTGTTGTTGTTTATATGACGTTGTTGTTGTTGTTGTTTATTTGACATAGTTGTTGTTGTTGACATTGTTGTTGTTGTTTATTTGACGTTTTTGTTGTTGTTGATGTTGTTGTTGTTGTTTATTTGACGTTGTTGTTATTGTTTATTTGACGTTGTTGTTGTTGTTTATTTGACGTTGTTGTTGTTGTTATTGTTGTTGTTTATTTGACGTTGTTGTTGTTGTTGTTGTTGTTTATTTGATGTTTATGTTGTTGTTTATTTGACGTTGGTGTTGTTGTTGTTTATTTGACGTTGTTGTTGTTGTTATTTATTTGACGTTATTGTTGTTGTTATTGTTTATTTGACGTTGTTGTTGTTGTTTATTTGACGTTGTTGTTGTTGTTCACGTTGTTGTTGTTGTTGTTGTTGTTGTTTATTTGACGTTGTTGTTGTTGTTGACGTTGTTGTTGTTGTTGTTGTTTATTTGACGTTGTTGTTGTTGCTGTTGTTAATTTGACGTTGTTGTTGTTTATTTGACGTTGTTGTTGTTGTTGTTGTTAATTTGACGTTGTTGTTGTTTATTTGACGTTGTTGTTGTTGTTGTTGTTGTTTATTTGACATTGTTGTTGTTGTTGACGTTGTTGTTGTTGTTGTTTATTTGACGTTGTTGTTGTTGTTGACATAGTTGTTGTTGTTGTTGTTTATTTCACGTTGTTGATGTTGTTGACGTTGTTGTTTATTTAACGTTATTGTTGTTGTTTATTTGACGTTGTTGTTGTTGACATTGTTGTTGTTGTTGTTATTTATTTGGCATTGTTGTTGTTGTTAACGTTGTTGTTGTTGTTGTTTATTTGACATTGTTGTTGTTGCTGTTGTTGTTGTTGACGTTGTTGGTTTTGTTGTTTATTTGACGTTGTTGTTGTTGTTGTTGTTGTTGTTGTTTATTTGACGTTATTTTAGTTGTTGTTGTTTATTTGACGTTGTTGTTGTTATTTATTTGACGTTGTTGTTGTTGACATTGTTGTTGTTGTTTATTTGACGTAGTTGTTGTTGTTGACGTTGTTGTTGTTTATTTGACGTTTTTGTTATTGTTGATGTTGTTGTTGTTGTTGTTTATTTGACGTTGTTGTTATTATTTATTTGACGTTGTTGTTGTTGTTTATTTGACGTTGTTGTTGTTGTTGTTGTTGTTATTGTTGTTGTTTATTTGACGTTGTTGTTGTTGTTGTTGTTTATTTGATGTTGTTGTTGATTATTTGACGTTGGTGTTGTTGTTGTTGTTTATTTGACGTTGTTATTGTTGTTATTTATTTGACGTCGTTGTTGTTGTTATTGTTTATTTGACGTTGTTGTTATTGTTGTTTATTTGACGTTTTTATTGTTGTTTATTTGACGTTGTTTTTGTTATTTGACGTTGTTGTTGTTGTTGTATTTGTTGTTGTTGTTGTTGTTTCTTATTTGACGTTGTTGTTATTGTTGTTGTTAATTTGACGTTGTTGTTGCTGTTGTTTATTTGACGTTGTTGTTGTTGTTTATTTGACGTTGTTGTTGTTGTTGTTGTTTATTTGACGTTATTGTTGTTGTTGATGTTGTTGTTGATGTTGTTGTTGTTGTTGTTGTTTATTTGACGTTGTTGCTGTTGTTTATTTGACGTTGTTGTCGTTGTTGTGGTTTATTTGACGTTGTTGTTGTTGTTTATTTGACGTTGTTGTTGTTGTTGTTATATATTTGACGTTGTTGTTGTTGTTATTGTTTTTTTGACTTTGTTGTTGTTGTTGTTTATTTGACGTTGTTGTTGTTGTTGTTGTTGACGTTGTTGTTGTTGTTGTTGTTGACGTTGTTGTTGTTGTTTATTTGACGTTGTTGTTGTTGTTGTTGTTTATTTGACGTTGTTGTTGTTGACGTTGTTGTTGTTGTTGTTGTTGTTTATTTGACGTTGTTGTTGTTGTTGTTTATTTGACGTTGTTGTTGTTGTTGTTGTTTATTTGACGTTGTTGTTGTTGTTTATTTGACGTTGTTGTTGTTGTTGTTGACGTTGTTGTTGTTTATTTGACGTTGTTGTTGTTGTTGTTGTTTATTTCACGTTGTTGATGTTGTTGACGTTGTTGTTTATTTGACGTTGTTGTTGTTGTTTATTTGACGTTGTTGTTGTTGACATTGTTGTTGTTGTTATTTATTTGGCATTGTTGTTGTTGTTAACGTTGTTGTTGTTGTTGTTTATTTGACATTGTTGTTGTTGTTGTTGTTGTTGACGTTGTTGGTTTTGTTGATATTTGACGTTGTTGTTGTTGTTGTTGTTTATTTGACGTTATTTTAGTTGTTGTTGTTTATTTGACGTTGTTGTTGTTGTTTATTTGACGTTGTTGTTATTGACATTGTTGTTGTTGTTTATTTGAAGTAGTTATTGTTGTTGACGTTGTTGTTGTTGTTTATTTGACGTTTTTGTTATTGTTGATGTTGTTGTTGTTGTTGTTTATTTGACGTTGTTGTTATTGTTTATTTGACGTTGTTGTTGTTGTTTATTTGACGTTGTTGTTGTTGTTATTGTTGTTGTTTATTTGACGTTGTTGTTGTTGTTTATTTGATGTTGTTGTTGTTGTTGTTATTTATTTGACGTTGGTGTTGTTGTTGTTGTTTATTTGACGTTGTTATTGTTGTTATTTATTTGACGTCCTTGTTGTTGTTATTGTTTATTTGACGTTGTTGTTGTTGTTGTTTATTTGACTTTTTTATTGTTGTTTATTTCACGTTGTTTTTGTTATTTGACGTTGTTGTTGTTGTTGTTGTATTTGTTGTTGTTGTTGTTGTTGCTTATTTGACGTTGTTGTTATTGTTGTTGTTAATTTGACGTTGTTGTTGCTGTTGTTTATTTGACGTTGTTGTTGTTGTTTATTTGATGTTGTTGTTGTTGTTGTTGTTTATTTGACGTTATTGTTCTTGTTGATGTTGTTGTTGATGTTGTTGTTGATGTTGTTGTTGTTGTTGTTTATTTGACGTTGTTGCTGTTGTTTATTTGACGTTGTTGTTGTTGTCGTTGTTGTGGTTTATTGGAAGTTGTTGTTGTTGTTTATTTGATGTTGTTGTTGTTGTTGTTATATATTTGACGTTGTTGTTGTTGTTATTGTTTTTTTGACTTTGTTGTTGTTGTTGTTTATTTGACGTTGTTGTTGTTGTTGACGTTGTTGTTGTTGTTGTTGACGTTGTTGTTGTTGTTTATTTGACGTTGTTGTTGTTGTTGTTTATTTGACGTTGTTGTTGTTGTTTATTTGACGTTGCTGTTGTTGTTGTTGTTGTTTATTTGACGGTGTTGTTGTGGTTGTTTATTTGACGTTGTTGTTGTTGTTGTTTATTTGACGTTGTTGTTATTTATTTGAAGTTGTTGTTATTGTTTATTTGACATTGTTGTTGTTGTTGTTGTTGTTGTTTATTTGACGTTGTTGTTGTTGTTTATTTGACGTTGTTATTATTGACGTTGTTCTTGTTGTTTATTTGACGTTGTTGTTGTTGTTTATTTGACGTAGTTGTTGTTGTTGACGTTGTTGTTGTTGTTGTTTATTTGACGTTGTTGTTGTTGTTTATTTGACGTTGTTGTTTTTGTTGTTCACGTTGTTGTTGTTGTTGTTTATTTGACGTTGTTGTGTTGTTGTTTATTTGACGTTGTTGTTGTTGTTGTTGTTGTTTATTTGACGTTGTTGTTGTTGTTTCTTTGACGGTGTTGTTGTTGTTGTTTATTTGACGTTGTTGTTGTTGTTTATTTGACGTTGTTGTTGTTGTTGACGTTGTTGTTGTTTATTTGACGTGGTTGTTGTTGTTGACATAGTTGTTGTTGTTGTTGTTTATTTCACGTTGTTGATGTTGTTGACGTTGTTGTTTATTTGACGTTGTTGTTTATTTGACGTTGTTTTAGATGTTGTTGTTTATTTGACGTTGTTCTTGTTTATTTGACATTGGTGTTGTTGTTGACGTTGTTGTTGTTGTTGTTGTTGTTGTTGTTTATTTGACATTGTTGTTGTTGTTGACGTTGTTGGTGTTGTTGTTTATTTGACGTTGTTTTAGTTGTTGTTATTTATTTGACGTTGTTGTTGTTGTTGTTGTTTATTTGACGTTTTTGTTATTGACATTGTTGTTGTTGTTGTTTATATGACGTTGTTGTTGTTGTTGTTTATTTGACATAGTTGTTGTTGTTGACATTGTTGTTGTTGTTTATTTGACGTTTTTGTTGTTGTTGATGTTGTTGTTGTTGTTTATTTGACGTTGTTGTTATTGTTTATTTGACGTTGTTGTTGTTGTTGTTTATTTGACGTTGTTGTTGTTGTTTTTATTGTTGTTGTTTATTTGACGTTGTTGTTGTTGTTGTTTATTTGATGTTGTTGTTGTTGTTTATTTGACGTTGGTGTTGTTGTTGTTTATTTGACACTGTTGTTGTTGTTATTTATTTTACGTTGTTGTTGTTGTTATTGTTTATTTGACGTTGTTGCTATTGTTGTTGTTGTTTATTTGACGTTGTTATTGTTGTTAATTTGACGTTGTTTTTGTTATTTGACGTTGTTGTTGTTGTTGTTGTTGCTTATTTGACGTTGTTGTTTATTTGACATTGTTGTTGCTGTTAGTTATTTGACGTTGTTGTTGTTGTTGTTTATTTGACATTGTTGTTGTTGTTGTTGTTGTTGACGTTGTTTGTGTTGTTGTTTACTTGACGTTGTTGTTATTGTTGTTGTTTATTTGACGTTGTTTTAGTTGTTGTTTATTTGACGTTGTTGTTGTTGTTTATTTGACATTGTTGTTGTTATTGACGCTCTTGTTGTTGTTTATTTGACATTGTTGTTGTTGTTGTTGACGTTGTTGGTGTTGTTGTTTATTTGACGTTGTTATTGTTGTTGTTGTTTATTTGACGTTGTTTTAGTTGTTGTTGTATATTTGACATTGTTGTTGTTGTTTATTCGACGTTGTTGTTGTTGACATTGTTGTTGTTGTTGTTTATTTGACGTTGTTGTTGTTGTTTATTTGACTTAGTTGTTGTTGTTGACATTGTTGTTGTTGTTGTTGTTGTTGTTGTTTATTTGACATTTTTGTTGTTGTTGATGTTGTTGTTGTTGTTGTTGTTTATTTGACGTTGTTGTTATTGTTTATTTGACGTTGTTGTTGTTGTTGTTGACATTGTTGTTGTTGTTGTTGTTTATTTGACGTTGTTGTTGTTGTTTATTTGATTTAGTTGTTGTTGTTGACATTGTTGTTGTTGTTGTTGTTGTTGTTGTTGTTTATTTGACATTTTTGTTGTTGTTGATGTTGTTGTTGTTGTTGTTGTTTATTTGACGTTGTTGTTATTGTTTATTTGACGTTGTTGTTGTTTATTTGACGTTGTTGTTGTTGTTATTGTTGTTGTTTATTTGACGTTGTTGTTGTTTATTTGATGTTGTTGTTGTTGTTTATTTGACGTTGGTGTTGTTGTTGTTGTTGTTTATTTGATGTTGTTATTGTTGTTATTTATTTGACGTCCTTGTTGTTGTTATTGTTTATTTTACGTTGTTGTTGTTGTTATTGTTTATTTGACGTTTTTATTGTTGTTTATTTGACATTGTTGTTGTTGTATTTGTTGTTGTTGATGTTGTTGCTTATTTGACGTTGTTGTTATTGTTGTTGTTTATTTGACGTTGTTGTTGTTTATTTGACGTTGTTGTTGTTGTTTATTTGACGTTGTTGTTGTTGTTGTTTATTTGACGTTATTGTTGTTATTGACGTTGTTGTTGTTGTTGTTTATTTGACGTTGTTGCTGTTGTTTATTTGACGTTGTTGTTGTCGTTGTTGTTGTTTATTTGACGTTGTTGTTGTTGTTGTTGTTTATTTGACGTTGTTGTTGTTGTTATATATTTGACGTTGTTGTTGTTGTTGTTATTGTTTATTTGACGTTGTTGTTGTTGTTTATTTGACGTTGTTGTTGTTGTTGACGTTGTTGTTGTTGTTGTTGACGTTGTTGTTGTTGTTGTTGTTTATTTGACGTTGTTGTTGTTGTTTATTTGACGTTGCTGTTGTTGTTGTTGTTTATTTGACGGTGTTGTTGTGGTTGTTTATTTGATGTTGTTGTTGTTGTTGACGTTGTTGTTATTGTTGTTGTTGTTGTTTATTTGTCGTTTTTGTTGTTGTTGATGTTGTTGTTGTTTTTGTTGTTGTTTATTTGACGTTGTTGTTGTTTATTTGACGTTGTTGTTGTTGTTTATTTGACGTTGTTGTTGTTGTTATTGTTGTTGTTGTTGTTTATTTGACGTTGTTATTGTTATTTATTTGACGTTGTTGTTGTTTATTTGACGTTGTTGTTGTTGTTGTTATTTATTTGACGTTGTTGTTGTTGTCGTTGTTGTTTACTTGACGTTGTTGTTGTTGTTGTTTATTTGATGTTGTTGTTGTGTTTGTTGTTTATTTGACGTTGTTGTTGTTATTTATTTGACGTTGTTGTTGTTGTTGTTTTTTTATTTGACATTGTTGTTATTGTTGTTGTTTATTTGACGTTGTTGTTGTTGTTTATTTGACGTTGTTGTTGTTGACGTTATTGTTGTTGTTGTTGTTTATTTGACGTAGTTGTTGTTGTTGACGTTGTTGTTGTTGTTATTATTTGTTTATTTAACGATTTTGTTGTTGTTGTTGTTTACTTGATGTTGTTGTTGTTGATGTTTATTTGACGTTGTTGTTGTTGTTGACGTTGTTGTTGTTGACGTTGTTTATTTGACGTTATTGTAGTTGTTTATTTGACGTTGTTGTTGTTCTTGTTGTTGTTGCTGTTTATTTGACGATATTATTGTTGTTGTTGTTTATTTGACGTTGTTGTTGTTGTTTATTTGACGTTGTTGTTGTTGTTATTTATTTGACATTGTTGTTGTTGTTGTTCATTTGATGTTGTTGTTGTTGTTTATTTGACGTTGTTGTTGTTGCTGTTGTTTATTTGACATTGTTTTTGTCATTGTTTTTGTTGTTTATTTGACGTTGTTATTGTTGTTGTTTATTTGACGTTGTTGTTTATTTGACGTTGTTGTTGTTGTTGACGTTGTTGTTGTTGTTGTTGTTTATTTGACGTTGTTGTTTTTGTTGTTGTTGTTTATATGACGTTGTTGTTGTTGTTGACGTTGTTGTTGTTGTTATTTATTTGACGTTTTTGTTGTTGTTGTTATTGTTGTTGTTGTTGTTTATTTGAAGTTGTTGTTGTTGTTATTTATTTGACGTTGTTGTTGTTGTTTATTTGACATTATTGTTGTTGTTATTGTTTATTTGACGTTGTTGTTGTTGTTTATTTGACGTTGTTGTTGTTGTTGTTCACGTTGTTGTTGTTGTTGTTGTTGTTGTTTATTTGACGTTGTTGTTGTTGACGTTGTTGTTGTTGTTGTTGTTTATTTGACGTTGTTGTTGTTGTTGTTGTTGTTAATTTGACGTTGTTGTTGTTTATTTGACGTTGTTGTTGTTGTTGTTGTTAATTTGACGTTGTTGTTGTTTATTTGACGTTGTTGTTGTTGTTGTTGTTTATTTGATGTTGTTGTTGTTGTTGTTTATTTGACGTTGTTGTTGTTGTTGACGTTGTTGTTGTTGTTGTTTATTTGACGTTGTTGTTGTTGTTGACATAGTTGTTGTTGTTGTTGTTTATTTCACGTTGTTGATGTTGTTGACGATGTTGTTTATTTGACGTTGTTGTTGTTTATTTGACGTTGTTGTTGTTGACATTGTTGTTGTTGTTGTTATTTATTTGGCATTGTTGTTGTTGTTAACGTTGTTGTTGTTGTTGTTTATTTGACATTGTTGTTGTTGTTGTTGTTGTTGACGTTGTTGGTTTTGTTGTTTATTTGACGTTGTTGTTGTTGTTGTTTATTTGACGTTATTTTAGTTGTTGTTGTTTATTTGACGTTGTTGTTGTTGTTTATTTGATGTTGTTGTTGTTGACATTGTTGTTGTTGTTTATTTGACGTAGTTGTTGTTGTTGACGTTGTTGTTGTTTATTTGACGTTTTTGTTATTGTTGATGTTGTTGTTGTTGTTGTTTATTTGACATTGTTGTTATTATTTATTTAACGTTGTTGTTGTTGTTTATTTGACGTTGTTGTTGTTGTTGTTGTTGTTATTGTTGTTGTTTATTTGACGTTGTTGTTGTTGTTGTTTATTTGATGTTGTTGTTGTTGTTGTTTATTTGACGTTGGTGTTGTTGTTGTTGTTTATTTGACGTTGTTATTGTTGTTATTTATTTGACGTCGTTGTTGTTGTTATTGTTTATTTGACGTTGTTGTTGTTGTTGTTTATTTGACGTTTTTATTGTTGTTTATTTGACGTTGTTTTTGTTGTTGTTTATTTGACGTTGTTGTTGTTGTTTATTTGACATTGTTGTTGTTGTTGACGTTGTTGTTGTTGTTTATTTGACGTTTTTGTTATTGTTGTTGTTGTTTATTTGACGTTGTTATTGTTGTTGACGTTGTTGTTGTTGTTGTTGTTGTTGTTATTTAATTGACGTTTTTGTTGTTGTTGTTATTGTTGTTGTTGTTGTTTATTTGACGTTGTTGTTGTTGTTATTTATTTGACGTTGTTGTTGTTGTTTATTTGACATTGTTGTTGTTGTTATTGTTTATTTGACGTTGTTGTTGTTGTTGTTTATTTGACGTTGTTGTTGTTGTTCACGTTGTTGTTGTTGTTTATTTGACGTTGTTGTTGTTGTTGACGTTGTTGTTGTTGTTGTTGTTTATTTGACGTTGTTGTTGTTGTTGTTGACGTTGTTGTTGTTTATTTGACGTTGTTATTGTTGTTGACATAGTTGTTGTTGTTGTTGTTTATTTCACGTTGTTGATGTTGTTGACGTTGTTGTTTATTTGACGTTGTTGTTGTTGTTTATTTGACGTTGTTGTTGTTGACATTGTTGTTGTTGTTTATTTGACGTTGTTGTTGTTGTTATTTATTTGGCATTGTTGTTGTTGTTGTTTATTTGACATTGTTGTTGTTGTTGTTGTTGACGTTGTTGGTTTTGTTGATATTTGACGTTGTTGTTGTTGTTGTTGTTGTTTATTTGACGTTATTTTAGTTGTTGTTGTTTATTTGACGTTGTTGTTGTTGTTTATTTGACGTTGTTGTTGTTGACATTGTTGTTGTTGTTTATTTGACGTAGTTATTGTTGTTGACGTTGTTGTTGTGTTTATTTGACGTTTTTGTTATTGTTGATGTTGTTGTTGTTGTTGTTTATTGGACGTTGTTGTTATTGTTTATTTGACGTTGTTGTTGTTGTTTATTTGACGTTGTTGTTGTTGTTATTGTTGTTGTTTATTTGACGTTGTTGTTGTCATTTATTTGATGTTGTTGTTGTTGTTGTTGTTGTTGTTTATTTGACGTTGGTGTTGTTGTTGTTGTTTATTTGACGTTGTTATTGTTGTTATTTATTTGACGTCGTTGTTGTTGTTATTGTTTATTTGACGTTGTTGTTGTTGTTGTTTATTTGACTTTTTTATTGTTGTTTATTTCACGTTGTTTTTGTTATTTGACGTTGTTGTTGTTGTTGTTGTTGTTGTTGTTGTTGTTGTATTTGTTGTTGTTGTTGTTGTTGTTGTTGCTTATTTGACGTTGTTGTTATTGTTGTTGTTAATTTGACGTTGTTGTTGCTGTTGTTTATTTGACGTTGTTGTTGTTGTTTATTTGACGTTGTTGTTGTTGTTGTTGTTTATTTGACGTTATTGTTGTTGTTGATGTTGTTGTTGATGTTGTTGTTGTTGTTGTTGTTGTTTATTTGACGTTGTTGCTGTTGTTTATTTGACGTTGTTGTTGTCGTTGTTGTGGTTTATTTGAAGTTGTTGTTGTTGTTTATTTGACGTTGTTGCTGTTGTTTATTTGACGTTGTTGTTGTCGTTGTTGTGGTTTATTTGAAGTTGTTGTTGTTGTTTATTTGACGGTGTTGTTGTTGTTGACGTTGTTGTTATTGTTGTTGACGTTGTTGTTGTTGTTTATTTGACGTTGTTGTTGTTGTTGTTTATTTGACGTTGTTGTTGTTGTTTATTTGATGTTGTTGTTGTTGTTGTTGTTTAGTTGACGGTGTTGTTGTGGTTGTTTATTTGACGTTGTTGTTGTTGTTGTTGTTTATTTGACGTTGTTGTTGTTATTTATTTGAAGTTGTTGTTGTTGTTTATTTGACATTGTTGTTGTTGTTGTTGTTGTTGTTTATTTGACGTTGTTGTTGTTGTTGTTTATTTGATGTTGTTGTTGTTGACGTTGTTCTTGTTGTTTATTTGACGTTGTTGTTGTTGTTTATTTGACGTAGTTGTTGTTGTTGACGTTGTTGTTGTTGTTGTTTATTTGACGTTGTTGTTGTTGTTTATTTGACGTTGTTGTTGTTGTTCACGTTGTTGTTGTTGTTGTTGTTGTTTATTTGACGTTGTTGTTGTTGTTTATTTGACGTTGTTGTTGTTGTTGTTTATTTGACGTTGTTGTTGTTGTTTATTTGACGGTGTTGTTGTGGTTGTTTATTTGACGTTGTTGTTGTTGTTGTTTATTTGACGTTGTTGTTGTTGTTGACGTTGTTGTTGTTTATTTGACGTGGTTGTTGTTGTTGACATAGTTGTTGTTGTTGTTGTTGTTTATTTCACGTTGTTGATGTTGTTGACGTTGTTGTTTATTTGACGTTGTTTTAGATGTTGTTGTTTATTTGACGTTGTTCTTGTTTATTTGACATTGGTGTTGTTGTTGACGTTGTTGTTGTTGTTGTTGTTTATTTGACATTGTTGTTGTTGTTGACGTTGTTGGTGTTGTTGTTTATTTGACATTGTTTTAGTTGTTGTTGTTTATTTGACGTTGTTGTTGTTGTTGTTGTTTATTTGATGTTTTTGTTATTGACATTGTTGTTGTTTTTGTTGTTTATTTGACATAGTTGTTGTTGTTGACATTGTTGTTGTTGTTGTTTATTTGACGTTTTTGTTGTTGTTGATGTTGTTGTTGTTGTTTATTTGACGTTGTTGTTATTGTTTATTTGACGTTGTTGTTGTTGTTTATTTGACGTTGTTGTTGTTGTTGTAGTTATTGTTGTTGTTTATTTGACGTTGTTGTTGTTGTTGTTTATTTGATGTTGTTGTTGTTGTTTATTTGACGTTGGTGTTGTTGTTGTTTATTTGACGTTGTTGTTGTTGTTATTTATTTGACGTTGTTGTTGTTATTGTTTATTTGACGTTGTTGCTATTGTTGTTGTTGTTTATTTGACGTTGTTATTGTTGTTAATTTGACGTTGTTTTTGTTATTTGACGTTGTTGTTGTTTTTGTTGTTGTTGCTTATTTTACGTTGTTGTTTATTTGACATTGTTGTTGCTGTTAGTTATTTGACGTTGTTGTTGTTGTTGTTTATTTGACATTGTTGTTGTTGTTGTTGACGTTGTTTGTGTTGTTGTTTACTTGACGTTGTTGTTATTGTTGTTGTTTATTTGACGTTGTTTTAGTTGTTGTTTATTTGACGTTGTTGTTGTTGTTTATTTGACATTGTTGTTGTTATTGACGCTGTTGTTGTTGTTTATTTGACATTGTTGTTGTTGTTGTTGACGTTGTTGGTGTTGTTGTTTATTTGACGTTGTTATTGTTGTTGTTGTTTATTTGACGTTGTTTTAGTTGTTGTTGTTGTTTATTTGACATTGTTGTTGTTGTTTATTCGACGTTGTTGTTGTTGACATTGTTGTTGTTGTTGTTTATTTGACGTTGTTGTTGTTTTTTATTTGACTTAGTTGTTGTTGTTGACATTGTTGTTGTTGTTGTTGTTGTTTATTTGACATTTTTGTTGTTGTTGATGTTGTTGTTGTTGTTGTTGTTTATTTGACGTTGTTGTTATTGTTTATTTGACGTTGTTGTTGTTGACGTTGTTGTTGTTGACATTGTTGTTGTTGTTGTTGTTGTTTATTTGACGTTGTTGTTGTTGTTTATTTGACTTAGTTGTTGTTGTTGACATTGTTGTTGTTGTTGTTGTTGTTTATTTGACATTTTTGTTGTTGTTGATGTTGTTGTTGTTGTTGTTGTTTATTTGACGTTGTTGTTATTGTTTATTTGACGTTGTTGTTGTTTATTTGACGTTGTTGTTGTTGTTGTTATTGTTGTTGTTTATTTGACGTTGTTGTTGTTGTTGTTGTTGTTTATTTGATGTTGTTGTTGTTGTTTATTTGACGTTGGTGTTGTTGTTGTTGTTTATTTGATGTTGTTATTGTTGTTATTTATTTGACGTCCTTGTTGTTGTTATTGTTTATTTTACGTTGTTGTTGTTGTTGTTATTGTTTATTTGACGTTTTTATTGTTGTTTATTTGACGTTGTTGTTGTTGTATTTGTTGTTGTTGATGTTGTTGCTTATTTGACGTTGTTGTTATTGTTGTTGTTTATTTGACGTTGTTGTTGTTGTTGTTGTTGTTTATTTGACGTTGTTGTTGTTGTTTATTTGACGTTGTTGTTGTTGTTGTTGTTGTTGTTTATTTGACGTTATTGTTGTTATTGACGTTGTTGTTGTTGTTGTTGTTTATTTGACGTTGTTGCTGTTGTTTATTTGACGTTGTTGTTGTCGTTATTGTTGTTTATTTGACGTTGTTGTTGTTGTTTATTTGACGTTGTTGTTGTTGTTATATATTTGACGTTGTTGTTGTTATTGTTTATTTGACGTTGTTGTTGTTGTTTATTTGACGTTGTTGTTGTTGTTGACGTTGTTGTTGTTGTTGTTGACGTTGTTGTTGTTTATTTGACGTTGTTGTTGTTGTTGTTTAATTGACGTTGTTGTTGTTGTTTATTTGACGTTGCTGTTGTTGTTGTTTATTTGACGGTGTTGTTGTGGTTGTTTATTTGACGTTGTTGTTGTTGTTGACGTTGTTGTTATTGTTGTTGTTGTTGTTTATTTGTCGTTTTTGTTGTTGTTGATGTTGTTGTTGTTTTTGTAGTTGTTTATTTGACGTTGTTGTTGTTGTTTATTTAACGTTGTTGTTGTTGTTGTTGTTGTTATTGTTGTTGTTGTTGTTTATTTGACGTTGTTATTGTTATTTATTTGACGTTGTTGTTGTTTATTTGACGTTGTTGTTGTTGTTGTTATTTATTTGACGTTGTTGTTGTTGTCGTTGTTGTTTATTTGACGTTGTTGTTGTTGTTGTTGTTTATTTGATGTTGTTGTTGTTGTTGTTGTTTATTTGACATTGTTGTTGTTATTTATTTGACGTTGTTGTTGTTGTTGTTTATTTGACATTGTTGTTATTGTTGTTGTTTATTTGACGTTGTTGTTGTTGTTTATTTAACGATTTTGTTGTTGTTGTTGTTTACTTGATGTTGTTGTTGTTGTTGTTTATTTGACGTTGTTGTTGTTGTTGACGTTGTTTTTGTTGTTTATTTGACGTTGTTGTAGTTGTTTATTTGACGTTGTATTTGTTCTTGTTGTTGTTGCTGTTTATTTGACGATATTATTGTTGTTGTTGTTTATTTGACGTTGTTGTTGTTGTTTATTTGACGTTGTTGTTGTTGTTATTTATTTGACATTGTTGTTGTTGTACATTTGACGTTGTTGTTGTTGTTTATTTGACGTTGTTGTTGTTGTTGTTTATTTGACATTGTTTTTGTCATTGTTTTTGTTGTTTATTTGACGTTGTTATTGTTGTTGTTTATTTGACGTTGTTGTTTATTTGACGTTGTTGTTGTTGTTGACGTTGTTGTTGTTGTTGTTTATTTGACGTTGTTGTTATTGTTGTTGTTGTTTATATGACGTTGTTGTTGTTGTTGACGTTGTTATTGTTGTTGTTGTTGTTGTTTATTTGACGTTGTTGTTGTTGTTATTTATTTGACATTGTTGTTGTTGTTTATTTGACATTGTTGTTGTTGTTATTGTTTATTTGACGTTGTTGTTATTGTTTATTTGACGTTGTTGTTGTTGTTCACGTTGTTGTTGTTGTTGTTGTTGTTTATTTGACGTTGTTGTTGTTGTTGACGTTGTTGTTGTTGTTGTTGTTTATTTGACGTTGTTGTTGTTGCTGTTGTTAATTTGACGTTGTTGTTGTTTATTTGACGTTGTTGTTGTTGTTGTTGTTAATTTGACGTTGTTGTTGTTTATTTGACGTTGTTGTTGTTGTTGTTTATTTGACGTTGTTGTTGTTGTTGTTTATTTGACGTTGTTGTTGTTGTTGTTGTTTATTTGACATTGTTGTTGTTGTTGACGTTGTTGTTGTTGTTGTTTATTTGACGTTGTTGTTGTTGTTGACATAGTTGTTGTTGTTGTTGTTTATTTCACGTTGTTGATGTTGTTGACGTTGTTGTTTATTTGACGTTATTGTTGTTGTTTATTTGACGTTGTTGTTGTTGACATTGTTGTTGTTGTTGTTATTTATTTGGCATTGTTGTTGTTGTTAACGTTGTTGTTGTTGTTGTTTATTTGACATTGTTGTTGTTGCTGTTGTTGTTGTTGACGTTGTTGGTTTTGTTGTTTATTTGACGTTGTTGTTGTTGTTGTTGTTGTTGTTTATTTGACGTTATTTTAGTTGTTGTTGTTTATTTGACGTTGTTGTTGTTATTTATTTGACGTTGTTGTTGTTGACATTGTTGTTGTTGTTTATTTGACGTAGTTGTTGTTGTTGACGTTGTTGTTGTTTATTTGACGTTTTTGTTATTGTTGATGTTGTTGTTGTTGTTGTTTATTTGACGTTGTTGTTATTATTTATTTGACGTTGTTGTTGTTGTTTATTTGACGTTGTTGTTGTTGTTGTTATTGTTGTTGTTTATTTGACGTTGTTGTTGTTGTTGTTTATTTGATGTTGTTGTTGTTGTTTATTTGACGTTGGTGTTGTTGTTGTTGTTTATTTGACGTTGTTATTGTTGTTATTTATTTGACGTCGTTGTTGTTGTTATTGTTTATTTGACGTTGTTGTTATTGTTGTTTATTTGACGTTTTTGTATTTGTTGTTGTTGTTGTTGTTTCTTATTTGACGTTGTTGTTATTGTTGTTGTTAATTTGACGTTGTTGTTGCTGTTGTTTATTTGACGTTGTTGTTGTTGTTTATTTGACGTTGTTGTTGTTGTTGTTTATTTGACGTTATTGTTGTTGTTGATGTTGTTGTTGATGTTGTTGTTGTTGTTGTTGTTTATTTGACGTTGTTGCTGTTGTTTATTTGACGTTGTTGTCGTTGTTGTGGTTTATTTGACGTTGTTGTTGTTGTTTATTTGACGTTGTTGTTGTTGTTGTTATATATTTGACGTTGTTGTTGTTGTTATTGTTTTTTTGACTTTGTTGTTGTTGTTGTTTATTTGACGTTGTTGTTGTTGTTGTTGACGTTGTTGTTGTTGTTGTTGTTGACGTTGTTGTTGTTGTTTATTTGACGTTGTTGTTGTTGTTGTTGTTTATTTGACGTTGTTGTTGTTGTTTATTTGACGTTGCTGTTGTTGTTGTTGTTGTTTATTTGACGTTGTTGTTGTTGTTTATTTGACGGTGTTGTTGGTGTTTGTTTATTTGACGTTGTTGTTGTTGTTGTTGTTGTTTATTTGACGTTGTTGTTGTTGTTGACGTTGTTGTTGTTGTTTATTTGACGTGGTTGTTGTTGTTGACATAGTTGTTGTTGTTGTTGTTGTTTATTTCACGTTGTTGATGTTGTTGACGTTGTTGTTTATTTGACGTTGTTGTTTATTTGACGTTGTTTTAGATGTTGTTGTTTATTTGACGTTGTTCTTGTTTATTTGACATTGGTGTTGTTGTTGACGTTGTTGTTGTTGTTGTTGTTTATTTGACATTGTTGTTGTTGTTGACGTTGTTGGTGTTGTTGTTTATTTGACGTTGTTTTAGTTGTTGTTGTTTATTTGACGTTGTTGTTGTTGTTGTTTATTTGACGTTTTTGTTATTGACATTGGTGTTGTTGTTGTTTATATGACGTTGTTGTTGTTGTTGTTTATTTGACATAGTTGTTGTTGTTGACATTGTTGTTGTTGTTTATTTGACGTTTTTGTTGTTGTTGATGTTGTTGTTGTTGTTTATTTGACGTTGTTGTTGTTGTTTATTTGACGTTGTTGTTGTTGTTATTGTTGTTGTTTATTTGACGTTGTTGTTGTTGTTGTTGTTTATTTGATGTTTATGTTGTTGTTTATTTGACGTTGGTGTTGTTGTTGTTTATTTGACGTTGTTGTTGTTGTTATTTATTTGACGTTATTGTTGTTGTTATTGTTTATTTGACGTTGTTATTGTTGTTAATTTGACGTTGTTTTTGTTATTTGACGTTGTTGTTGTTGTTGTTGCTTATTTGACGTTGTTGTTTATTTGACATTGTTGTTGCTGTTAGTTATTTGACGTTGTTGTTGTTGTTTATTTGACATTGTTGTTGTTGTTGTTCTTGTTGACGTTGTTTGTGTTGTTGTTTACTTGACGTTGTTGTTATTGTTGTTGTTTTTTTGACGTTGTTTTAGTTGTTGTTTATTTGACGTTGTTGTTGTTGTTTATTTGACATTGTTGTTGTTATTGACGCTGTTGTTGTTGTTGTTGTTTATTTGACATTGTTGTTGTTGTTGTTGTTGACGTTGTTGGTGTTGTTGTTTATTTGACGTTGTTATTATTGTTGTTGTTTATTTGACGTTGTTTTAGTTGTTGTTGTTTATTTGACATTGCTGTTGTTGTTTATTCGACGTTGTTGTTGTTGACATTGTTGTTGTTGTTGTTTATTTGACGTTGTTGTTGTTGTTTATTTGACTTAGTTGTTGTTGTTGACATTGTTGTTGTTGTTGTTGTTGTTGTTTATCTGACATTTTTGTTGTTGTTGATGTTGTTGTTGTTGTTGTTGTTTATTTGACGTTGTTGTTATTGTTTATTTGACGTTGTTGTTGTTGACATTGTTGTTGTTGTTTATTTGACGTTGTTGTTGTTTATTTGACTTAGTTGTTGTTGTTGACATTGTTGTTGTTGTTGTTGTTGTTTATTTGACATTTTTGTTATTGTTGATGTTGTTGTTGTTGTTTATTTGACGTTGTTGTTATTATTTATTTGACGTTGTTGTTGTTGTTTATTTGACGTTGTTGTTGTTGTTGTTTATTTGATGTTGTTGTTGTTGTTGTTGTTTATTTGATGTTGTTGTTGTTGTTGTTTATTTGACGTTGGTTTTGTTGTTGTTGTTTATTTGACGTTGTTATTGTTGTTATTTATTTGACGTCGTTTTTGTTGTTATTGTTTATTTGATGTTGTTGTTGTTGTTTATTTGACGTTTTTATTGTTGTTTATTTGACGTTGTTTTTGTTATTTGACGTTGTTGTTGTTGTTGTTGTATTTGTTGTTGTTGTTGTTGTTTCTTATTTGACGTTGTTGTTATTGTTGTTGTTAATTTGACGTTGTTGTTGCTGTTGTTTATTTGACGTTGTTGTTGTTGTTTATTTGACGTTGTTGTTGTTGTTGTTTATTTGACGTTATTGTTGTTGTTGATGTTGTTGTTGATGTTGTTGTTGTTGTTGTTGTTTATTTGACGTTGTTGCTGTTGTTTATTTGACGTTGTTGTCGTTGTTGTGGTTTATTTGACGTTGTTGTTGTTGTTTATTTGACGTTGTTGTTGTTGTTGTTATATATTTGACGTTGTTGTTGTTGTTATTGTTTTTTTGACTTTGTTGTTGTTGTTGTTTATTTGACGTTGTTGTTGTTGTTGTTGTTGTTGACGTTGTTGTTGTTGTTGTTGTTGACGTTGTTGTTGTTGTTTATTTGACGTTGTTGTTGTTGTTGTTGTTTATTTGACGTTGTTGTTGTTGTTTATTTGACGTTGTTGTTGTTGTTGTTGTTTATTTGACGTTGTTGTTGTTGTTTATTTGACGGTGTTGTTGGTGTTTGTTTATTTGACGTTGTTGTTGTTGTTGTTGTTGTTTATTTGACGTTGTTGTTGTTGTTGACGTTGTTGTTGTTTATTTGACGTGGTTGTTGTTGTTGACATAGTTGTTGTTGTTGTTGTTGTTTATTTCACGTTGTTGATGTTGTTGACGTTGTTGTTTATTTGACGTTGTTGTTTATTTGACGTTGTTTTAGATGTTGTTGTTTATTTGACGTTGTTCTTGTTTATTTGACATTGGTGTTGTTGTTGACGTTGTTGTTGTTGTTGTTGTTTATTTGACATTGTTGTTGTTGTTGACGTTGTTGGTGTTGTTGTTTATTTGACGTTGTTTTAGTTGTTGTTGTTTATTTGACGTTGTTGTTGTTGTTGTTGTTTATTTGACGTTTTTGTTATTGACATTGGTGTTGTTGTTGTTTATATGACGTTGTTGTTGTTGTTGTTTATTTGACATAGTTGTTGTTGTTGACATTGTTGTTGTTGTTTATTTATCGTTTTTGTTGTTGTTGATGTTGTTGTTGTTGTTTATTTGACGTTGTTGTTGTTGTTTATTTGACGTTGTTGTTGTTGTTATTGTTGTTGTTTATTTGACGTTGTTGTTGTTGTTGTTGTTTATTTGATGTTTATGTTGTTGTTTATTTGACGTTGGTGTTGTTGTTGTTTATTTGACGTTGTTGTTGTTGTTATTTATTTGACGTTATTGTTGTTGTTATTGTTTATTTGACGTTGTTGCTATTGTTGTTATTGTTTATTTGACGTTGTTATTGTTGTTAATTTGACGTTGTTTTTGTTATTTGACGTTGTTGTTGTTGTTGTTGCTTATTTGACGTTGTTGTTTATTTGACATTGTTGTTGCTGTTAGTTATTTGACGTTGTTGTTGTTGTTTATTTGACATTGTTGTTGTTGTTGTTCTTGTTGACGTTGTTTGTGTTGTTGTTTACTTGACGTTGTTGTTATTGTTGTTGTTTATTTGACGTTGTTTTAGTTGTTGTTTATTTGACGTTGTTGTTGTTGTTTATTTGACATTGTTGTTGTTATTGACGCTGTTGTTGTTGTTGTTGTTTATTTGACATTGTTGTTGTTGTTGTTGACGTTGTTGGTGTTGTTGTTTATTTGACGTTGTTATTGTTGTTGTTGTTTATTTGACGTTGTTTTAGTTGTTGTTGTTTATTTGACATTGCTGTTGTTGTTTATTCGACGTTGTTGTTGTTGACATTGTTGTTGTTGTTGTTGTTTATTTGACGTTGTTGTTGTTGTTTATTTGACTTAGTTGTTGTTGTTGACATTGTTGTTGTTGTTGTTGTTGTTGTTTATTTGACATTTTTGTTGTTGTTGATGTTGTTGTTGTTGTTGTTGTTTATTTGACGTTGTTGTTATTGTTTATTTGACGTTGTTGTTGTTGACATTGTTGTTGTTGTTGTTTATTTGACGTTGTTGTTGTTTATTTGACTTAGTTGTTGTTGTTGACATTGTTGTTGTTGTTGTTGTTGTTTATTTGACATTTTTGTTATTATTGATGTTGTTGTTGTTGTTTATTTGACGTTGTTGTTATTATTTATTTGACGTTGTTGTTGTTGTTTATTTGACGTTGTTGTTGTTGTTGTTTATTTGATGTTGTTGTTGTTGTTGTTTATTTGATGTTGTTGTTGTTGTTGTTTATTTGACGTTGGTTTTGTTGTTGTTGTTTATTTGACGTTGTTATTGTTGTTATTTATTTGACGTCGTTTTTGTTGTTATTGTTTATTTGATGTTGTTGTTGTTGTTTATTTGACGTTTTTATTGTTGTTTATTTGACGTTGTTTTTGTTATTTGACGTTGTTGTTGTTGTTGTTGTATTTGTTATTGTTGTTGTTGCTTATTTGACGTTGTTGTTATTGTTGTTGTTAATTTGACGTTGTTGTTGCTGTTGTTTATTTGACGTTGTTGTTGTTGTTGTTGTTTATTTGACGTTGTTGTTGTTGTTGTTTATTTGACGTTATTGTTGTTGTTGATGTTGTTGTTGATGTTGTTGTTGTTGTTGTTGTTTATTTGACGTTGTTGCTGTTGTTTATTTGATGTTGTTGTCGTTGTTGTGGTTTATTTGACGTTGTTGTTGTTTATTGTTTGACATTGTTGTTGTTGTTGTTATATATTTGATGTTGTTGTTATTGTTATTGTTTTTTTGACTTTGTTGTTGTTGTTTATTTGACGTTGTTGTTGTTGTTGTTGTTGACGTTGTTGTTGTTGTTGTTGTTTATTTGACGTTGTTGTTGTTGTTTATTTGACGTTGTTGTTGTTGTTTATTTGACGTTGTTGTTGTTGTTTATTTGACGGTGTTGTTGGTGTTGGTTTATTTGACGTTGTTGTTGTTGTTGTTTATTTGACGTTGTTGTTGTTGTTGTTGACGTTGTTGTTGTTTATTTGACGTGGTTGTTGTTGTTGACATAGTTGTTGTTGTTGTTGTTGTTTATTTCACGTTGTTGATGTTGTTGACGTTGTTGTTTATTTGACGTTGTTGTTTATTTGACGTTGTTTTAGATGTTGTTGTTTATTTGATGTTGTTCTTGTTTATTTGACATTGGTGTTGTTGTTGTTGTTGTTGTTGTTGTTTATTTGACATTGTTGTTGTTGTTGACGTTGTTGGTGTTGTTGTTTATTTGACGTTGTTTTAGTTGTTGTTGTTTATTTGACGTTGTTGTTGTTGTTGTTTATTTGACGTTTTTGTTATTGACATTGTTGTTGTTGTTTATAGGACGTTGTTATTGTTGTTGTTTATTTGACATAGTTGTTGTTGTTGACATTGTTGTTGTTGTTTATTTGACGTTTTTGTTGTTGTTGATGTTGTTGTTGTTGTTTATTTGACGTTGTTGTTATTGTTTATTTGACGTTGTTGTTGTTGTTTATTTGACGTTGTTGTTGTTGTTATTGTTGTTGTTTATTTGACGTTGTTGTTGTTGTTTATTTGATGTTTATGTTGTTGTTTATTTGACGTTTGTGTTGTTGTTGTTTATTTGACGTTGTTGTTGTTGTTATTTATTTGACGTTGTTGTTGTTGTTATAGTTTATTTGACGTTGTTGCTATTGTTTTTGTTGTTTATTTGACGTTGTTATTGTTGTTAATTTGACGTTGTTTTTGTTATTTGACGTTGTTGTTGTTGTTGTTGCTTATTTGACGTTGTTGTTTATTTGACATTGTTGTTGCTGTTAGTTATTTGACGTTGTTGTTGTTGTTTATTTGACATTGTTGTTGTTGTTGTTGTTGTTGTTGACGTTGTTTGTGTTGTTGTTTACTTGACGTTGTTGTTATTGTTGTTGTTTATTTGACGTTGTTTTGTTGTTTATTTGACATTGTTATTGTTATTGACGTTGTTGTTGTTGTTGTTGTTGTTTATTTGACATTGTTGTTGTTGTTGTTGTTGACGTTGTTGGTGTTGTTGTTTATTTGACGTTGTTATTGTTGTTGTTGTTTATTTGACGTTGTTTTAGTTGTTGTTGTTTATTTGACATTGTTGTTGTTGTTTATTCGACGTTGTTATTGTTGACATTGTTGTTGTTGTTGTTTGTTTGACGTTGTTGTTGTTGTTTATTTGACTTAGTTGTTGTTGTTGACATTGTTGTTGTTGTTGTTGTTGTTTATTTGACATTTTTTTGTTGATGTTGTTGTTGTTGTTGTTGTTTATTTGACATTTTTTTGTTGATGTTGTTGTTGTTGTTGTTGTTGTTTATTTGACGTTGTTGTTATTGTTTATTTGACGTTGTTGTTGTTGACATTGTTGTTGTTGTTGTTTATTTGACTTAGTTGTTGTTGTTGACATTGTTGTTGTTGTGGTTGTTGTTGTTTATTTGACATTTTTGTTGTTGTTGATGTTGTTGTTGTTGTTGTTGTTTATTTGACGTTGTTGTTATTGTTTATTTGACGTTGTTGTTGTTTATTTGACGTTGTTGTTGTTGTTGTTATTGTTGTTGTTTATTTGATGTTGTTGTTGTTGTTGTTGTTTATTTGATGTTGTTGTTGTTGTTTATTTGACGTTGGTGTTGTTGTTGTTGTTTATTTGATGTTGTTATTGTTGTTATTTATTTGCCGTCCTTGTTGTTGTTATTGTTTATTTTACGTTGTTGTTGTTGTTATTGTTTATTTGACGTTTTTATTGTTGTTTATTTGACGTTGTTGTTGTTGTATTTGTTGTTGTTGATGTTGTTGCTTATTTGACGTTGTTGTTATTGTTGTTGTTTATTTGACGTTGTTGTTGTTGTTGTTTATTTGACGTTGTTGTTGTTGTTTATTTGACGTTGTTGTTGTTGTTGTTTATTTGACGTTATTGTTGTTATTGACGTTGTTGTTGTTGTTGTTGTTTATTTGACGTTGTTGCTGTTGTTTATTTGACGTTGTTGTTGTTGTTGTCGTTGTTTATTTGATGTTGTTGTTGTTGTTTATTTGACGTTGTTGTTGTTGTTGTTATATATTTGACGTTGTTGTTGTTGTTATTGTTTATTTGACGTTGTTGTTGTTGTTGTTTATTTTACGTTGTTGTTGTTGTTGTTGTTGACGTTGTTGTTGTTGTTGTTGACGTTGTTGTTGTTGTTGTTTATTTGACGTTGTTGTTGTTGTTTATTTGACGTTGTTGTTGTTGTTTATTTGATGTTGCTGTTGTTGTTGTTGTTTATTTGATGGTGTTGTTGTGGTTGTTTATTTGACGTTGTTGTTGTTGTTGACGTTGTTGTTATTGTTGTTGTTGTTGTTTATTTGTCGTTTTTGTTGTTGTTGATGTTGTTGTTGTTTTTGTAGTTGTTTATTTGACGTTGTTGTTGTTTATTTGACGTTGTTGTTGTTGTTGTTTATTTGACGTTGTTATTGTTATTTATTTGACGTTGTTGTTGTTTATTTGACGTTGTTGTTGTTGTTGTTATTTATTTGACGTTGTTGTTATTGTCGTTGTTGTTTATTTGACGTTGTTGTTGTTGTTTATTTGACGTTGTTGTTGTTGTTGTTGTTGTTTATTTGACGTTGTTGTTGTTATTTATTTGACGTTGTTGTTGTTGTTGTTGTTTATTTGACATTGTTGTTATTGTTGTTGTTTATTTGACGTTGTTGTTGTGGTTTATTTGACGTTGTTGTTGTTGACGTTATTGTTGTTGTTGTTGTTTATTTGACGTAGTTGTTGTTGTTGACGTTGTTGTTGTTGTTATTATTTGTTTATTTAACGATTTTGTTGTTGTTGTTGTTGTTGTTTACTTGATGTTGTTGTTGTTGTTGTTTATTTGACGTTGTTGTTGTTGTTGACGTTGTTGTTGTTGTTTTTGTTGTTTATTTGACGTTGTTGTAGTTGTTTATTTGACGTTGTTGTTGTTCTTGTTGTTGTTGCTGTTTATTTGACGATATTATTGTTGTTGTTGTTTATTTGACGTTGTTGTTGTTGTTTATTTGACGTTGTTGTTGTTGTTATTTATTTGACATTGTTGTTGTTGTTGTTCATTTGACGTTGTTGTTGTTGTTTATTTGACGTTGTTGTTGTTGTTGTTTATTTGACATTGTTTTTGTCATTGTTTTTGTTGTTTATTTGACGTTGTTATTGTTGTTGTTTATTTGACGTTGTTATTGTTGTTGTTTATTTGACGTTGTTGTTTATTTGACGTTGTTGTTGTTGTTGACGTTGTTGTTGTTGTTGTTTATTTGACGTTGTTGTTATTGTTGTTGTTGTTTATATGACGTTGTTGTTGTTGTTGACGTTGTTGTTGTTGTTGTTATTTATTTGACGTTTTTGTTGTTGTTGTTATTGTTGTTGTTGTTTATTTGACGTTGTTGTTGTTGTTATTTATTTGACGTTGTTGTTGTTGTTTATTTGACATTGTTATTGTTGTTATTGTTTATTTGACGTTGTTGTTGTTTATTTGACGTTGTTGTTGTTGTTGTTCACGTTGTTGTTGTTGTTGTTGTTGTTTATTTGACGTTGTTGTTGTTGTTGACGTTGTTGTTGTTGTTGTTGTTTATTTGACGTTGTTGTTGTTGTTTATTTGACGTTGTTGTTGTTGTTTATTTGACGTTATTGTTGTTATTGACGTTGTTGTTGTTGTTGTTTATTTGACGTTGTTGCTGTTGTTTATTTGACGTTGTTGTTGTTGTTGTCGTTGTTTATTTGATGTTGTTGTTGTTGTTTATTTGACGTTGTTGTTGTTGTTATATATTTGACATTGTTGTTGTTGTTATTGTTTATTTGACGTTGTTGTTGTTGTTTATTTGACGTTGTTGTTGTTGTTGACGTTGTTGTTGTTGTTGACGTTGTTGTTGTTGTTGTTTATTTGACGTTGTTGTTGTTGTTGTTTATTTGACGTTGTGTTGTTGTTTATTTGATGTTGCTGTTGTTGTTGTTGTTTATTTGACGGTGTTGTTGTGGTTGTTTATTTGACGTTGTCGTTGTTGTTGACGTTGTTGTTATTGTTGTTGTTGTTGTTTATTTGTCGTTTTTGTTGTTGTTGATGTTGTTGTTGTTTTTGTAGTTGTTTATTTGACGTTGTTGTTGTTTATTTGACGTTGTTGTTGTTGTTGTTTATTTGACGTTGTTATTGTTATTTATTTGACGTTGTTGTTGTTTATTTGACGTTGTTGTTGTTGTTGTTATTTATTTGACGTTGTTGTTGTTGTCGTTGTTGTTTATTTGACGTTGTTGTTGTTGTTGTTTATTTGACGTTGTTGTTGTTATTTATTTGACGTTGTTGTTGTTGTTGTTGTTTATTTGACATTGTTGTTATTGTTGTTGTTTATTTGACGTTGTTGTTGTTGTTTATTTGACGTTGTTGTTGTTGACGTTATTGTTGTTGTTGTTGTTTATTTGACGTAGTTGTTGTTGTTGACGTTGTTGTTGTTGTTATTATTTGTTTATTTAACGATTTTGTTGTTGTTGTTGTTGTTGTTGTTTACTTGATGTTGTTGTTGTTGTTGTTTATTTGACGTTGTTGTTGTTGTTGACGTTGTTGTTGTTGTTTTTGTTGTTTATTTGACGTTGTTGTAGTTGTTTATTTGACGTTGTTGTTGTTCTTGTTGTTGTTGCTGTTTATTTGACGATATTATTGTTGTTGTTGTTTATTTGACGTTGTTGTTGTTGTTTATTTGACGTTGTTGTTGTTGTTATTTATTTGACATTGTTGTTGTTGTTATTCATTTGACGTTGTTGTTGTTGTTTATTTGACGTTGTTGTTGTTGTTGTTTATTTGACATTGTTTTTGTCATTGTTTTTGTTGTTTATTTGACGTTGTTATTGTTGTTGTTTATTTGACGTTGTTATTGTTGTTGTTTATTTGACGTTGTTGTTTATTTGACGTTGTTGTTGTTGTTGACGTTGTTGTTGTTGTTGTTTATTTGACGTTGTTGTTATTGTTGTTGTTGTTTATATGACGTTGTTGTTGTTGTTGACGTTGTTGTTGTTGTTGTTATTTATTTGACGTTTTTGTTGTTGTTGTTATTGTTGTTGTTGTTTATTTGACGTTGTTGTTGTTGTTATTTATTTGACGTTGTTGTTGTTGTTTATTTGACATTGTTATTGTTGTTATTGTTTATTTGACGTTGTTGTTGTTGTTTATTTGACGTTGTTGTTGTTGTTGTTCACGTTGTTGTTGTTGTTGTTGTTTATTTGACGTTGTTGTTGTTGTTGACGTTGTTGTTGTTGTTGTTGTTTATTTGACGTTGTTGTTGTTGTTTATTTGACGTTGTTGTTGTTGTTTATTTGACGTTATTGTTGTTATTGACGTTGTTGTTGTTGTTTATTTGACGTTGTTGCTGTTGTTTATTTGACGTTGTTGTTGTTGTTGTCGTTGTTTATTTGATGTTGTTGTTGTTGTTTATTTGACGTTGTTGTTGTTGTTGTTATATATTTGACATTGTTGTTGTTGTTATTGTTTATTTGACGTTGTTGTTGTTGTTTATTTGACGTTGTTGTTGTTGTTGACGTTGTTGTTGTTGTTGTTGTTGACGTTGTTGTTGTTGTTGTTTATTTGACGTTGTTGTTGTTGTTTATTTGACGTTGTGTTGTTGTTTATTTGATGTTGCTGTTGTTGTTGTTGTTTATTTGACGGTGTTGTTGTGGTTGTTTATTTGACGTTGTCGTTGTTGTTGACGTTGTTGTTATTGTTGTTGTTGTTGTTTATTTGTCGTTTTTGTTGTTGTTGATGTTGTTGTTGTTTTTATAGTTGTTTATTTGACGTTGTTGTTGTTTATTTGACGTTGTTGTTGTTGTTGTTTATTTGACGTTGTTATTGTTATTTATTTGACGTTGTTGTTGTTTATTTGACGTTGTTGTTGTTGTTGTTATTTATTTGACGTTGTTGTTGTTGTCGTTGTTGTTTATTTGACGTTGTTGTTGTTGTTTATTTGACGTTGTTGTTGTTGTTGTTGTTTATTTGACGTTGTTGTTGTTATTTATTTGACGTTGTTGTTGTTGTTGTTGTTTATTTGACATTGTTGTTATTGTTGTTGTTTATTTGACGTTGTTGTTGTTGTTTATTTGACGTTGTTGTTGTTGACGTTATTGTTGTTGTTGTTGTTTATTTGACGTAGTTGTTGTTGTTGACGTTGTTGTTGTTGTTATTATTTGTTTATTTAACGATTTTGTTGTTGTTGTTGTTGTTGTTTACTTGATGTTGTTGTTGTTGTTGTTTATTTGACGTTGTTGTTGTTGTTGACGTTGTTGTTGTTGTTTTTGTTGTTTATTTGACGTTGTTGTAGTTGTTTATTTGACGTTGTTGTTGTTCTTGTTGTTGTTGCTGTTTATTTGACGATATTATTGTTGTTGTTGTTTATTTGACGTTGTTGTTGTTGTTTATTTGACGTTGTTGTTGTTGTTATTTATTTGACATTGTTGTTGTTGTTGTTCATTTGACGTTGTTGTTCTTGTTTATTTGACGTTGTTGTTGTTGTTATTTATTTGACATTGTTGTTGTTGTTGTTCATTTGACGTTGTTGTTGTTGTTTATTTGACGTTGTTGTTGTTGTTGTTGTTTATTTTACATTGTTTTTGTCATTGTTTTTGTTGTTTATTTGACGTTGTTATTGTTGTTGTTTATTTGACGTTGTTGTTTATTTGACGTTGTTGTTGTTGTTGACGTTGTTGTTGTTGTTGTTTATTTGACGTTGTTGTTATTGTTGTTGTTGTTTATATGACGTTGTTGTTGTTGTTGACGTTGTTGTTGTTGTTGTTATTTATTTGACGTTTTTGTTGTTGTTGTTGTTGTTGTTTATTTGACGTTGTTGTTGTTGTTATTTATTTGACGTTGTTGTTGTTGTTTATTTGACATTGTTGTTGTTGTTATTGTTTATTTGACGTTGTTGTTGTTGTTTATTTGACGTTGTTGTTGTTTATTTGACGTTGTTGTTGTTGTTGTTCACGTTGTTGTTGTTGTTGTTGTTTATTTGACGTTGTTGTTGTTGTTGACGTTGTTGTTGTTTATTTGACGTTGTTGTTGTTGTTGTTAATTTGACGTTGTTGTTGTTTATTTGACGTTGTTGTTGTTGTTGTTAATTTGACGTTGTTGTTGATTATTTGACGTTGTTATTGTTGTTGTTTATTTGACGTTGTTGTTGTTGTTGTTTATTTGACGTTGTTGTTGTTGTTGACGTTGTTGTTGTTTATTTGACGTTGTTGTTGTTGTTGACATAGTTGTTGTTGTTGTTGTTTATTTCACGTTGTTGATGTTGTTGACGTTGTTGTTTATTTGACGTTGTTGTTGTTGTTTATTTGACGTTGTTGTTGTTGACATTGTTGTTGTTGTTGTTATTTATTTGGCATTGTTGTTGTTGTTAACGTTGTTGTTGTTGTTGTTGTTGTTGTTGATTTGACATTGTTGTTGTTGTTGTTGTTGACGTTGTTGGTTTTGTTGTTTATTTGACGTTGTTGTTGTTGTTGTTTATTTGACGTTATTTTAGTTGTTGTTGTTTATTTGACGTTGTTGTTGTTGTTTATTTGACGTTGTTGTTGTTGACATTGTTGTTGTTGTTTATTTGACGTAGTTGTTGTTGTTGACGTTGTTGTTGTTTATTTGACGTTTTTGTTATTGTTGATGTTGTTGTTGTTGTTGTTGTTGTTTATTTGACGTTGTTGTTATTGTTTATTTGACGTTGTTGTTGTTGTTTATTTGACGTTGTTGTTGTTGTTATTGTTGTTGTTTATTTGACGTTGTTGTTGTTGTTGTTTATTTGATGTTGTTGTTGTTGTTTATTTGACGTTGGTGTTGTTGTTGTTGTTTATTTGACGTTGTTATTGTTGTTATTTATTTGACGTCGTTGTTGTTGTTATTGTTTATTTGATGTTGTTGTTGTTGTTGTTTATTTGACGTTTTTATTGTTGTTTATTTGACGTTGTTTTTGTTATTTGACGTTGTTGTTGTTATTGTTGTATTTGTTGTTGTTGTTGTTGCTTATTTGACGTTGTTGTTATTGTTGTTGTTAATTTGACGTTGTTGTTGCTGTTGTTTATTTGACGTTGTTGTTGTTGTTGTTTATTTGACGTTGTTGTTGTTTATTTGACGTTATTGTTGTTGTTGATGTTGTTGTTGATGTTGTTGTTGTTGTTGTTGTTTATTTGACGTTGTTGCTGTTGTTTATTTGACGTTGTTGTCGTTGTTGTGGTTTATTTGTCGTTGTTGTTGTTGTTTATTTGACGTTGTTGTTGTTGTTGTTATATATTTGACGTTGTTGTTGTTGTTATTGTTTTTTTGACTTTGTTGTTGTTGTTGTTGTTTATTTGACGTTGTTGTTGTTGTTGTTGACGTTGTTGTTGTTGTTGTTGACGTTGTTGTTGTTGTTTATTTGACGTTGTTGTTGTTGTTATTTATTTGACGTTGTTGTTGTTGTTTATTTGACGTTGCTGTTGTTGTTGTTGCTTATTTGACGGTGTTGTTGTGGTTGTTTATTTGCTGTTGTTGTTGTTGTTGTTTATTTGACGTTGTTGTTGTTATTTATTTGAAGTTGTTGTTGTTGACGTTGTTGTTGTTGTTGTTGTTTATTTGACGTTGTTGTTGTTGTTTATTTGACGTAGTTGTTGTTGTTGACGTTGTTGTTTTTGTTGTTTATTTGACGTTGTTGTTGTTGTTTATTTGACGTTGTTGTTGTTGTTGTTGTTCACGTTGTTGTTGTTGTTGTTTATTTGACGTTGTTGTTGTTATTATTTGACGTTGTTGTTGTTGTTGTTGTTGTTTATTTGACGTTGTTGTTGTTGTTTATTTGACAGTGTTGTTGTTGTTGTTTATTTGACGTTGTTGTTGTTGTTGTTTATTTGACGTTGTTGTTGTTGTTGTTGACGCTGTTGTTGTTTATTTGACGTGGTTGTTGTTGTTGACATAGTTGTTATTGTTGTTGTTTAATTCACGTTGTTGATGTTAATGACGTTGTTGTTTATTTGACGTTGTTGTTTATTTGACGTTGTTTTAGATGTTGTTGTTTATTTGACGTTGTTCTTGTTTATTTGACATTGTTGTTGTTGTTGACGTTGTTGTTGTTGTTGTTTATTTGACATTGTTGTTATTGTTGACGTTGTTGGTGTTGTTGTTTATTTGACGTTGTTTTAGTTGTTGTTGTTTATTTGACGTTGTTGTTGTTGTTGTTGTTTATTTGACGTTTTTGTTATTGACATTGTTGTTGTTGTTGTTGTTTATATGACGTTGTTGTTGTTGTTGTTGTTTATTTGACATAGTTGTTGTTGTTGACATTGTTGTTGTTGTTTATTTGACGTTTTTGTTGTTGTTGATGTTGTTGTTGCTGTTGTTTATTTGACGTTGTTGTTATTGTTTATTTGACGTAGTTGTTGTTGTTTATTTGACGTTGGTGTTGTTGTTGTTGTTTATTTGACGTTGTTGTTGTTGTTATTTATTTGACGTTGTTGTTGTTGTTATTATTTATTTGACGTTGTTGTTGTTGTTGTTGTTTATTTGACGTTGTTATTGTTGTTTATTTGACGTTGTTTTTGTTATTTGACGTTGTTTTTGTTATTTGACGTTGTTGTTTTTGTTTATTTGACGTTGTTTTTGTTATTTGACGTTGTTGTTGTTGTTGTTTATTTGACATTGTTGTTGTTGTTGTTTATTTGACGTTGTTGTTGTTGTTGACGTTGTTGTTGTTGTTGTTTATTTGACGTTGTTATTGTTGTTGCTGTTGTTTATTTGACGTTGTTGTTGTCATTGTTGTTATTTATTTGACGTTGTTGTTGTTGTTGTTGTTGTTGTTTATTTGACGTTGTTGTTGTTGTTGTTATTTATTTGACGTTGTTGTTGTTGTTGTTTATTTGACGTTGTTGTTGTTGTTGTTGTTTATTTGACGTTGTTGTTGTTGTTGTTTATTTGACGTTGTTGTTGTTTATTTGACATTATTGTTGTTGTTGTTGTTGACGTTGTTGTTGTTGTTTATTTGACATTGTTGTTGTTGTTGTTTATTTGACGTAGTTGTTGTTGTTGACGTTGTTGTTGTTGTTTATTTGACGTTTTTGTTGTTGTTGATGTTGTTGTTGTTGTTTATTTAATGTTGTTGTTGTTGTTGTTTATTTGACGTTGTTGTTTTTGTTATTGTTGTTGTTTATTTGACGTTGTTGTTGTTGTTGTTGTTTATTTGATGTTGTTGTTGTTATTTATTTGACATTGTTGTTGTTGTTGACGTTGTTGCTGTTGTTGTTTATTTGACATTGTTGTTGTTGTTGACGTTGTTGTTGTTTATTTGACGTTGTTGTTGTTGTTGACATAGTTGTTGTTGTTGTTGTTTATTTCACGTTGTTGATGTTGTTGACGTTGTTGTTTATTTGACGTTGTTGTTGTTGTTTATTTGACGTTGTTGTTGTTGACATTGTTGTTGTTGTTGTTGTTATTTATTTGGCATTGTTGTTGTTGTTAACGTTGTTGTTGTTGTTGTTGTTGATTTGACATTGTTGTTGTTGTTGTTGTTGACGTTGTTGGTTTTGTTGTTTATTTGACGTTGTTGTTGTTGTTGTTTATTTGACGTTATTTTAGTTGTTGTTGTTTATTTGACATTGTTGTTGTTGTTTATTTGACGTTGTTATTGTTGACATTGTTGTTGTTGTTTATTTGACGTAGTTGTTGTTGTTGACGTTGTTGTTGTTTATTTGACGTTTTTGTTATTGTTGATGTTGTTGTTGTTGTTGTTTATTTGACGTTGTTGTTATTGTTTATTTGACGTTGTTGTTGTTGTTTATTTGACGTTGTTGTTGTTGTTATTATTGTTGTTTATTTGACGTTGTTGTTGTTGTTGTTTTTTTGATGTTGTTGTTGTTGTTGTTGTTGTTTATTTGACGTTGGTGTTGTTGTTGTTGTTTATTTGACGTTGTTATTGTTGTTATTTATTTGACGTCGTTGTTGTTGTTATTGTTTATTTGATGTTGTTGTTGTTGTTTATTTGACGTTTTTATTGTTGTTTATTTGACGTTGTTTTTGTTATTTGACGTTGTTGTTGTTATTGTTGTATTTGTTGTTGTTGTTGTTGTTGCTTATTTGACGTTGTTGTTATTGTTGTTGTTAATTTGACGTTGTTGTTGCTGTTGTTTATTTGACGTTGTTGTTGTTGTTTATTTGACGTTGTTGTTGTTTATTTGACGTTATTGTTATTGTTGATGTTGTTGTTGATGTTGTTGTTGTTGTTGTTGTTGTTTATTTGACGTTGTTGCTGTTGTTTATTTGACGTTGTTGTCGTTGTTGTGGTTTATTTGTCGTTGTTGTTGTTGTTTATTTGACGTTGTTGTTGTTGTTGTTATATATTTGACGTTGTTGTTGTTGTTATTGTTTTTTTGACTTTGTTGTTGTTGTTGTTTATTTGACGTTGTTGTTGTTGTTGACGTTGTTGTTGTTGTTGTTGTTGACGTTGTTGTTGTTGTTTATTTGACGTGGTTGTTGTTGTTGTTTATTTGACGTTGTTGTTGTTGTTTATTTGACGTTGTTGTTGTTGTTGTTGTTTATTTGACGGTGTTGTTGTGGTTGTTTATTTGACGTTGTTGTTGTTGTTATTTATTTGACGTTGTTGTTGTTATTTATTTGAAGTTGTTGTTGTTGTTTATTTGACATTGTTGTTGTTGTTGTTTATTTGACGTTGTTGTTGTTGTTTATTTGACGTTGTTGTTGTTGACGTTGTTGTTGTTGTTGTTGTTGTTTATTTGACGTTGTTGTTGTTGTTTATTTGACGTAGTTGTTGTTGTTGACGTTGTTGTTGTTGTTTATTTGACGTTGTTGTTGTTGTTTATTTGACGTTATTGTTGTTGTTGTTGTTGTTCACGTTGTTGTTGTTGTTTATTTGACGTTGTTGTTGTTATTTATTTGACGTTGTTGTTGTTGTTGTTATTGTTGTTGTTTATTTGACGTTGTTGTTGTTGTTTATTTGACAGTGTTGTTGTTGTTGTTGTTTATTTGACGTTGTTGTTGTTGTTTATTTGATGTTGTTGTTGTTGTTGTTGACGCTGTTGTTGTTTATTTGACGTGGTTGTTGTTGTTGACATAGTTGTTGTTGTTGTTGTTTAATTCACGTTGTTGATGTTGTTGACGTTGTTGTTTATTTGACGTTGTTTTAGATGTTGTTGTTTATTTGACGTTGTTCTTGTTTATTTGACATTGTTGTTGTTGTTGACGTTGTTGTTGTTGTTGTTGTTTATTTGACATTGTTATTATTGTTGACGATGTTGGTGTTGTTGTTTATTTGACGTTGTTTTAGTTGTTGTTGTTTATTTGACGTTGTTTTAGTTGTTGTTGTTTATATGACGTTGTTGTTGTTGTTGTTTATTTGACATAGTTGTTGTTGTTGACATTGTTGTTGTTGTTTATTTGACGTTTTTGTTGTTGTTGATGTTGTTGTTGCTGTTGTTTATTTGACGTTGTTGTTGTTGTTGTTGTTGTTATTGTTGTTGTTTATTTGACGGTCTTATTGTTGTTGTTGTTTATTTGATGTTGTTGTTGTTGTTTATTTGACGTTGGTGTTGTTGTTGTTGTTGTTTATTTGACGTTGTTGTTGTTGTTATTTATTTGACGTTGTTGTTGTTGTTATTATTTATTTGACGTTGTTGTAGTTGTTGTTGTTTATTTGACGTTGTTATTGTTGTTTATTTGACGTTGTTTTTGTTATTTGACGTTGTTGTTGTTGTTGTTGTTGTTGTATTTGTTGTTGTTGTTGTTGCTTATTTGACGTTGTTGTTTATTTGACGTTGTTGTTGCTGTTAGTTATTTGACGTTGTTGTTGTTGTTGTTGTTTATTTGACGTTGTTGTTGTTGTTGTTGTTTATTTGACGTTGTTGTTGTTGTTGACGTTGTTGTTGTTGTTGTTGTTTATTTGACGTTGTTATTGTTGTTGCTGTTGTTTATTTGACGTGGTTGTTGTCGTTGTTGTTATTTATTTGACGTTGTTGTTGTTGTTGTTGTTGTTGTTGTTATTTATTTGACGTTGTTGTTGTTGTTGTTTATTTGACGTTGTTGTTGTTGTTGTTGTTTATTTGACGTTGTTATTGTTGTTATTTATTTGACGTCGTTGTTGTTGTTATTGTTTATTTGATGTTGTTGTTGTTGTTGTTGTTTATTTGACGTTTTTATTGTTGTTTATTTGACGTTGTTTTTGTTATTTGACGTTGTTGTTGTTATTGTTGTATTTGTTGTTGTTGTTGTTGTTGCTTATTTGACGTTGTTGTTATTGTTTTTGTTAATTTGACGTTGTTGTTGCTGTTGTTTATTTGACGTTGTTGTTGTTGTTTATTTGACGTTGTTGTTGTTTATTTGACGTTATTGTTGTTGTTGATGTTGTTGTTGATGTTGTTGTTGTTGTTGTTGTTTATTTGACGTTGTTGCTGTTGTTTATTTGACGTTGTTGTCGTTGTTGTGGTTTATTTGTCGTTGTTGTTATTGTTTATTTGACGTTGTTGTTGTTGTTGTTATATATTTGACGTTGTTGTTGTTGTTATTGTTTTTTTGACTTTGTTGTTGTTGTTGTTTATTTGACGTTGTTGTTGTTGTTGTTGACGTTGTTGTTGTTGTTGTTGACGTTGTTGTTGTTGTTTATTTGACGTTGTTGTTGTTGTTGTTTATTTGACGTTGTTGTTGTTGTTTATTTGACGTTGTTGTTGTTGTTTATTTGACGTTGCTGTTGTTGTTGTTGTTTATTTGACGGTGTTGTTGTGGTTGTTTATTTGACATTGTTGTTGTTGTTGTTTATTTGACGTTGTTGTTGTTATTTATTTGAAGTTGTTGTTGTTGTTTATTTGACATTGTTGTTGTTGTTGTTGTTTATTTGACGTTGTTGTTGTTGTTGTTTATTTGACGTTGTTGTTGTTGACGTTGTTGTTGTTGTTGTTGTTGTTTATTTGACGTTGTTGTTGTTGTTTATTTGACGTAGTTGTTGTTGTTGACGTTGTTGTTGTTGTTGTTTATTTGACGTTGTTGTTGTTGTTTATTTGACGTTGTTGTTGTTGTTGTTCACGTTGTTGTTGTTGTTTATTTGACGTTGTTGTTGTTATTTATTTGACGTTGTTGTTGTTGTTATTGTTGTTGTTTATTTGACGTTGTTGTTGTTGTTTATTTGACAGTGTTGTTGTTGTTGTTTATTTGACGTTGTTGTTGTTGTTGTTTATTTGACGTTGTTGTTGTTGTTGTTGACGCTGTTGTTGTTTATTTGACGTGGTTGTTGTTGTTGACATAGTTGTTGTTGTTGTTGTTTAATTCACGTTGTTGATGTTGTTGACGTTGTTGTTTATTTGACGTTGTTGTTTATTTGACGTTGTTTTAGATGTTGTTGTTTATTTGACGTTGTTCTTGTTTATTTGACATTGTTGTTGTTGTTGACGTTGTTGTTGTTGTTGTTGTTTATTTGACATTGTTGTTATTGTTGACGTTGTTGGTGTTGTTGTTTATTTGACGTTGTTTTAGTTGTTGTTGTTTATTTGACGTTGTTTTAGTTGTTGTTGTTTATATGACGTTGTTGTTGTTGTTGTTTATTTGACATAGTTGTTTTTGTTGACATTGTTGTTGTTGTTTATTTGACGTTTTTGTTGTTGTTGATGTTGTTGTTGCTGTTGTTTATTTGACGTTGTTGTTATTGTTTATTTGACGTAGTTGTTGTTGTTTATTTGACGTTGTTGTTGTTGTTGTTATTGTTGTTGTTTATTTGACGTTGTTGTTGTTGTTGTTTATTTGATGTTGTTGTTGTTCTTTATTTGACGTTGGTGTTGTTGTTGTTGTTTATTTGACGTTGTTATTGTTGTTATTTATTTGACGTAGTTGTTGTTGTTTATTTGACGTTGTTGACATTGTTGTTGTTGTTGTTGTTTATTTGACGTTGTTGTTGTTGTTGTTTATTTGACTTTTTTATTGTTGTTTATTTGACGTTGTTTTTTTTATTTGACGTTGTTGTTGTTGTTGTTGTTTTATTTGTTGTTGTTGTTGCTTATTTGACGTTGTTGTTATTGTTGTTGTTAATTTGACGTTGTTGTTGCTGTTGTTTATTTGACGTTGGTGTTGTTGTTGTTTATTTGACGTTGTTGTTGTTGTTATTAGTTTGACGTTGTTGTTGTTGTTATTATTTATTTGACGTTGTTGCTATTGTTGTTGTTGTTTATTTGACGTTGTTATTGTTGTTAATTTGACGTTGTTTTTGTTATTTGACGTTGTTGTTGTTGTTGTTGTTGCTTATTTGACGTTGTTGTTTATTTGACATTGTTGTTGCTGTTAGTTATTTGACGTTGTTGTTGTTGTTGTTGTTTATTTGACATTGTTGTTGCTGTTGTTGTTGTTAAAGTTGTTTGTGTTGTTGTTTACTTGACGTTGTTGTTATTGTTGTTGTTTATTTGACGTTGTTTTAGTTGTTATTTATTTGACGTTGTTGTTGTTGTTTATTTGACATTGTTATTGTTATTGACGCTATTGTTGTTGTTGTTGTTTATTTGACATTGTTGTTGTTGTTGTTGTTTATTTGACGTTGTTATTGTTGTTGTTGTTTATTTGACGTTGTTTTAGTTGTTGTTGTTTATTTGACATTGTTGTTGTTGTTTATTCGACGTTGTTGTTGTTGACATTGTTGTTGTTGTTGTTGTTTATTTGACGTTGTTGTTGTTTATTTGACTTAGTTGTTGTTGTTGTTGTTTATTTGACATTTTTGTTGTTGTTGATGTTGTTGTTGTTGTTGTTTATTTGACGTTGTTGTTATTGTTTATTTGACGTTGTTGTTGTTGACATTGTTGTTGTTGTTGTTTATTTGACGTTGTTGTTGTTGTTTATTTGACTTAGTTGTTGTTGTTGACATTGTTGTTGTTGTTGTTGTTTATTTGACGTTGTTGTTATTGTTTATTTGACGTTGTTGTTGTTTATTTGACGTTGTTGTTGTTGTTGTTATTGTTGTTGTTTATTTGACGTTGTTGTTGTTGTTGTTGTTTATTTGATGTTGTTGTTGTTGTTTATTTAACGTTGGTGTTGTTGTTGTTGTTGTTTATTTGATGTTGTTATTGTTGTTATTTATTTGACGTCCTTGTTGTTGTTATTGTTTATTTTACGTTGTTGTTGTTGTTATTGTTTATTTGACGTTTTTATTGTTGTTTATTTGACGTTGTTGTTGTTGTATTTGTTGTTGATGTTGTTGCTTATTTGACGTTGTTGTTATTGTTGTTGTTTATTTGACGTTGTTGTTGTTGTTGTTTATTTGACGTTGTTGTTGTTGTTTATTTGACGTTGTTGTTGTTGTTGTTGTTTATTTGACGTTATTGTTGTTATTGACGTTTTTGTTGTTGTTGTTGTTGTTTATTTGACGTTGTTGCTGTTGTTTATTTGACGTTGTTGTTGTCGTTGTTGTTGTTTATTTGACGTTGTTGTTGTTGTTTATTTGACGTTTTTGTTGTTGTTGTTATATATTTGATGTTGTTGTTGTTGTTATTGTTTATTTGACGTTGTTGTTGTTTATTTGACGTTGTTGTTGTTGTTGACGTTGTTGTTGTTGTTGACGTTGTTGTTGTTGTTGTTTATTTGACGTTGTTGTTGTTGTTGTTTATTTGACGTTGTTGTTGTTGTTGTTTATTTGACGTTGCTGTTGTTGTTGTTGTTTATTTGACGGTGTTGTTGTGGTTGTTTATTTGACGTTGTTATTGTTGTTGACGTTGTTGTTATTGTTGTTGTTGTTGTTTATTTGTCGTTTTTGTTGTTGTTGATGTTGTTGTTGTTTTTGTAGTTGTTTATTTGACGTTGTTGTTGTTTATTTGACGTTGTTGTTGTTGTTGTTTATTTGACGTTGTTGTTGTTGTTGTTTATTTGACGTTGTTATTGTTATTTATTTGACGTTGTTGTTGTTTATTTGACGTTGTTGTTGTTTTTGTTGTTTATTTGACGTTGTTGTTGTTGTCGTTGTTGTTTATTTCACGTTGTTGTTGTTGTTGTTGTTGTTGTTGTTTATTTGACGTTGTTGTTGTTGTTGTTTATTTGACGTTGTTGTTGTTATTTATTTGACGTTGTTGTTGTTGTTGTTTATTTGACATTGTTGTTATTGTTGTTGTTTATTTGACGTTGTTGTTGTTGTTTATTTGACGTTGTTGTTGTTGACGTTATTGTTGTTGTTGTTGTTTATTTGACGTAGTTGTTTTTGTTGACGTTGTTGTTGTTGTTATTATTTGTTTATTTACCGATTTTGTTGTTGTTGTTGTTGTTGTTTACTTGATGTTGTTGTTGTTGTTGTTTATTTGACGTTGTTGTTGTTGTTGACGTTGTTGTTGTTGTTGTTTTTGTTGTTTATTTGACGTTGTTGTAGTTGTTTATTTGACGTTGTTGTTGTTCTTGTTGTTGTTGCTGTTTATTTGACGATATTATTGTTGTTGTTGTTTATTTGACGTTGTTGTTGTTGTTTATTTGACGTTGTTGTTGTTGTTATTTATTTGACATTGTTGTTGTTGTTGTTCATTTGACGTTGTTGTTGTTGTTTATTTGACGTTGTTGTTGTTGTTTATTTGACATTGTTTTAGTCATTGTTTTTGTTGTTTATTTGACGTTGTTATTGTTGTTGTTTATTTGACGTTGTTATTGTTGTTGACGTTGTTGTTGTTGTTGTTTATTTGACGTTGTTGTTATTGTTGTTGTTGTTTATATGACGTTGTTGTTGTTGACGTTGTTGTTGTTGTTGTTATTTATTTGACGTTTTTGTTGTTGTTGTTATTGTTGTTGTTGTTGTTTATTTGACGTTGTTGTTGTTGTTATTTATTTGACGTTGTTGTTGTTGTTTATTTGACATTGTTGTTGTTGTTATTGTTTATTTGACGTTGTTGTTGTATTTTATTTGACGTTGTTGTTGTTGTTGTTCACGTTGTTGTTATTGTTGTTGTTGTTGTTTATTTGACGTTGTTGTTGTTGTTGACGTTGTTGTTGTTGTTGTTGTTTATTTGACGTTGTTTTAGTTGTTGTTGTTTATTTGACATTGTTGTTGTTGTTTATTCGACGTTGTTGTTGTTGACATTGTTGTTGTTGTTGTTTATTTGACGTTGTTGTTGTTGTTTATTTGACTTAGTTGTTGTTGTTGTTGTTGTTTATTTGACATTTTTGTTGTTGTTGATGTTGTTGTTGTTGTTGTTTATTTGACGTTGTTGTTATTGTTTATTTGACGTTGTTGTTGTTGACATTGTTGTTGTTGTTGTTTATTTGACGTTGTTGTTGTTGTTTATTTGACTTAGTTGTTGTTGTTGACATTGTTGTTGTTGTTGTTGTTTATTTGACATTTTTGTTGTTGTTGATGTTGTTGTTGTTGTTGTTTATTTGACGTTGTTGTTATTGTTTATTTGACGTTGTTGTTGTTTATTTGACGTTGTTGTTGTTGTTATTGTTGTTGTTTATTTGACGTTGTTGTTGTTGTTGTTGTTTATTTGATGTTGTTGTTGTTGTTTATTCAACGTTGGTGTTGTTGTTGTTGTTGTTTATTTGATGTTGTTATTGTTGTTATTTATTTGACGTCCTTGTTGTTGTTATTGTTTATTTTACGTTGTTGTTGTTGTTATTGTTTATTTGACGTTTTTATTGTTGTTTATTTGACGTTGTTGTTGTTGTATTTGTTGTTGATATTGTTGCTTATTTGACGTTGTTGTTATTGTTGTTGTTTATTTAACGTTGTTGTTGTTGTTGTTTATTTGACGTTGTTGTTGTTGTTTAATTGACGTTGTTGTTGTTGTTGTTGTTTATTTGACGTTATTGTTGTTATTGACGTTGTTGTTGTTGTTGTTGTTGTTGTTGTTGTTGTTTATTTGACGTTGTTGCTGTTGTTTATTTGACGTTGTTGTTGTCGTTGTTGTTGTTTATTTGACGTTGTTGTTGTTGTTGTTTATTTGACTTTTTTATTGTTGTTTATTTGACGTTGTTTTTTTTATTTGACGTTGTTGTTGTTGTTGTTGTTTTATTTGTTGTTGTTGTTGTTGTTGCTTATTTGACGTTGTTGTTATTGTTGTTGTTAATTTGACGTTGTTGTTACTGTTGTTTATTTGACGTTGGTGTTGTTGTTGTTTATTTGACGTTGTTGTTGTTGTTATTAGTTTGACGTTGTTGTTGTTGTTATTGTTTATTTGACGTTGTTGCTATTGTTGTTGTTGTTTATTTGACGTTGTTATTGTTGTTAATTTGACGTTGTTTTTGTTATTTGACGTTGTTGTTGTTGTTGTTGTTGCTTATTTGACGTTGTTGTTTATTTGACATTGTTGTTGCTGTTAGTTATTTGACGTTGTTGTTGTTGTTGTTGTTTATTTGACATTGTTGTTGTTGTTGTTGTTGTTAAAGTTGTTTGTGTTGTTGTTTACTTGACGTTGTTGTTATTGTTGTTGTTTATTTGACGTTGTTTTAGTTGTTATTTATTTGACGTTGTTGTTGTTGTTTATTTGACATTGTTATTGTTATTGACGCTATTGTTGTTGTTGTTGTTTATTTGACATTGTTGTTGTTGTTGTTGTTTATTTGACGTTGTTATTGTTGTTGTTGTTTATTTGACGTTGTTTTAGTTGTTGTTGTTTATTTGACATTGTTGTTGTTGTTTATTCGACGTTGTTGTTGTTGACATTGTTGTTGTTGTTGTTGTTTATTTGACGTTGTTGTTGTTTATTTGACTTAGTTGTTGTTGTTGTTGTTTATTTGACATTTTTGTTGTTGTTGATGTTGTTGTTGTTGTTGTTTATTTGACGTTGTTGTTATTGTTTATTTGACGTTGTTGTTGTTGACATTGTTGTTGTTGTTGTTTATTTGACGTTGTTGTTGTTGTTTATTTGACTTAGTTGTTGTTGTTGACATTGTTGTTGTTGTTGTTGTTTATTTGACGTTGTTGTTATTGTTTATTTGACGTTGTTGTTGTTTATTTGACGTTGTTGTTGTTGTTATTGTTGTTGTTTATTTGACGTTGTTGTTGTTGTTGTTGTTGTTTATTTGATGTTGTTGTTGTTGTTTATTTAACGTTGGTGTTGTTGTTGTTGTTGTTTATTTGATGTTGTTATTGTTGTTATTTATTTGACGTCCTTGTTGTTGTTATTGTTTATTTTACGTTGTTGTTGTTGTTATTGTTTATTTGACGTTTTTATTGTTGTTTATTTGACGTTGTTGTTGTTGTATTTGTTGTTGATGTTGTTGCTTATTTGACGTTGTTGTTATTGTTGTTGTTTATTTGACGTTGTTGTTGTTGTTGTTTATTTGACGTTGTTGTTGTTGTTTATTTGACGTTGTTGTTGTTGTTGTTGTTTATTTGACGTTATTGTTGTTATTGACGTTGTTGTTGTTGTTGTTGTTTATTTGACGTTGTTGCTGTTGTTTATTTGACGTTGTTGTTGTCGTTGTTGTTGTTTATTTGACGTTGTTGTTGTTGTTTATTTGACGTTGTTGTTGTTGTTGTTATATATTTGATGTTGTTGTTGTTGTTATTGTTTATTTGACGTTGTTGTTGTTTATTTGACGTTGTTGTTGTTGTTGACGTTGTTGTTGTTGACGTTGTTGTTGTTATTGTTTATTTGACGTTGTTGTTGTTGTTGTTTATTTGACGTTGTTGTTGTTGTTGTTTATTTGACGTTGCTGTTGTTGTTGTTGTTTATTTGACGGTGTTGTTGTGGTTGTTTATTTGACGTTGTTATTGTTGTTGACGTTGTTGTTATTGTTGTTGTTGTTTATTTGTCGTTTTTGTTGTTGTTGATGTTGTTGTTGTTTTTGTAGTTGTTTATTTGACGTTGCTGTTGTTTATTTGACGTTGTTGTTGTTGTTGTTTATTTGACGTTGTTGTTGTTGTTGTTTATTTGACGTTGTTATTGTTATTTATTTGACGTTGTTGTTGTTTATTTGACGTTGTTGTTGTTTTTGTTGTTTATTTGACGTTGTTGTTGTTGTCGTTGTTGTTTATTTGACGTTGTTGTTGTTGTTGTTGTTGTTGTTTATTTGACGTTGTTGTTGTTGTTGTTTATTTGACGTTGTTGTTGTTATTTATTTGACGTTGTTGTTGTTGTTGTTTATTTGACATTGTTGTTATTGTTGTTGTTTATTTGACGTTGTTGTTGTTGTTTATTTGACGTTGTTGTTGTTGACGTTATTGTTGTTGTTGTTGTTTATTTGACGTAGTTGTTTTTGTTGACGTTGTTGTTGTTGTTATTATTTGTTTATTTACCGATTTTGTTGTTGTTGTTGTTGTTGTTTACTTGATGTTGTTGTTGTTGTTGTTTATTTGACGTTGTTGTTGTTGTTGACGTTGTTGTTGTTGTTGTTTTTGTTGTTTATTTGACGTTGTTGTAGTTGTTTATTTGACGTTGTTGTTGTTCTTGTTGTTGTTGCTGTTTATTTGACGATATTATTGTTGTTGTTGTTTATTTGACGTTGTTGTTGTTGTTTATTTGACGTTGTTGTTGTTGTTATTTATTTGACATTGTTGTTGTTGTTGTTCATTTGACGTTGTTGTTGTTGTTTATTTGACGTTGTTGTTGTTGTTGTTTATTTGACATTGTTTTAGTCATTGTTTTTGTTGTTTATTTGACGTTGTTATTGTTGTTGTTTATTTGACGTTGTTATTGTTGTTGACGTTGTTGTTGTTGTTTATTTGACGTTGTTGTTATTGTTGTTGTTGTTTATATGACGTTGTTGTTGTTGACGTTGTTGTTGTTGTTGTTGTTATTTATTTGACGTTTTTGTTGTTGTTGTTATTGTTGTTGTTGTTGTTTATTTGACGTTGTTGTTGTTGTTATTTATTTGACGTTGTTGTTGTTGTTTATTTGACATTGTTGTTGTTGTTATTGTTTATTTGACGTTGTTGTTGTATTTTATTTGACGTTGTTGTTGTTGTTGTTCACGTTGTTGTTATTGTTGTTGTTGTTGTTTATTTGACGTTGTTGTTGTTGTTGACGTTGTTGTTGTTGTTGTTGTTTATTTGACGTTGTTTTAGTTGTTGTTGTTTATTTGACATTGTTGTTGTTGTTTATTCGACGTTGTTGTTGTTGACATTGTTGTTGTTGTTGTTTATTTGACGTTGTTGTTGTTGTTTATTTGACTTAGTTGTTGTTGTTGTTGTTATTTATTTGACATTTTTGTTGTTGTTGATGTTGTTGTTGTTGTTGTTTATTTGACGTTGTTGTTATTGTTTATTTGACGTTGTTGTTGTTGACATTGTTGTTGTTGTTGTTTATTTGACGTTGTTGTTGTTGTTTATTTGACTTAGTTGTTGTTGTTGACATTGTTGTTGTTGTTGTTGTTGTTTATTTGACATTTTTGTTGTTGTTGATGTTGTTGTTGTTGTTGTTTATTTGACGTTGTTGTTATTGTTTATTTGACGTTGTTGTTGTTTATTTGACGTTGTTGTTGTTGTTATTGTTGTTGTTTATTTGACGTTGTTGTTGTTGTTGTTGTTTATTTGATGTTGTTGTTGTTGTTTATTCAACGTTGGTGTTGTTGTTGTTGTTGTTTATTTGATGTTGTTATTGTTGTTATTTATTTGACGTCCTTGTTGTTGTTATTGTTTATTTTACGTTGTTGTTGTTGTTATTGTTTATTTGACGTTTTTATTGTTGTTTATTTGACGTTGTTGTTGTTGTATTTGTTGTTGATATTGTTGCTTATTTGACGTTGTTGTTATTGTTGTTGTTTATTTAACGTTGTTGTTGTTGTTGTTTATTTGACGTTGTTGTTGTTGTTTATTTGACGTTGTTGTTGTTGTTGTTGTTTATTTGACGTTATTGTTGTTATTGACGTTGTTGTTGTTGTTGTTGTTGTTGTTGTTTATTTGACGTTGTTGCTGTTGTTTATTTGACGTTGTTGTTGTCGTTGTTGTTGTTTATTTGACGTTGTTGTTGTTGTTGTTTATTTGACTTTTTTATTGTTGTTTATTTGACGTTGTTTTTTTTATTTGACGTTGTTGTTGTTGTTGTTGTTTTATTTGTTGTTGTTGTTGTTGTTGTTGCTTATTTGACGTTGTTGTTATTGTTGTTGTTAATTTGACGTTGTTGTTACTGTTGTTTATTTGACGTTGGTGTTGTTGTTGTTTATTTGACGTTGTTGTTGTTGTTATTAGTTTGACGTTGTTGTTGTTGTTATTGTTTATTTGACGTTGTTGCTATTGTTGTTGTTGTTTATTTGACGTTGTTATTGTTGTTAATTTGACGTTGTTTTTGTTATTTGACGTTGTTGTTGTTGTTGTTGTTGCTTATTTGACGTTGTTGTTTATTTGACATTGTTGTTGCTGTTAGTTATTTGACGTTGTTGTTGTTGTTGTTGTTTATTTGACATTGTTGTTGTTAAAGTTGTTTGTGTTGTTGTTTACTTGACGTTGTTGTTATTGTTGTTGTTTATTTGACGTTGTTTTAGTTGTTATTTATTTGACGTTGTTGTTGTTGTTTATTTGACATTGTTATTGTTATTGACGTTATTGTTGTTGTTGTTGTTTATTTGACATTGTTGTTGTTGTTGTTGTTTATTTGACGTTGTTATTGTTGTTGTTGTTTATTTGACGTTGTTTTAGTTGTTGTTGTTTATTTGACATTGTTGTTGTTGTTTATTCGACGTTGTTGTTGTTGACATTGTTGTTGTTGTTGTTGTTGTTTATTTGACGTTGTTGTTGTTTATTTGACTTAGTTGTTGTTGTTGTTGTTTATTTGACGTTGTTGTTATTGTTTATTTGACGTTGTTGTTGTTGACATTGTTGTTGTTGTTGTTTATTTGACGTTGTTGTTGTTGTTTATTTGACTTAGTTGTTGTTGTTGACATTGTTGTTGTTGTTGTTGTTTATTTGACGTTGTTGTTATTGTTTATTTGACGTTGTTGTTGTTTATTTGACGTTGTTGTTGTTGTTATTGTTGTTGTTTATTTGACGTTGTTGTTGTTGTTGTTGTTGTTTATTTGATGTTGTTGTTGTTGTTTATTTAACGTTGGTGTTGTTGTTGTTGTTGTTTATTTGATGTTGTTATTGTTGTTATTTATTTGACGTCCTTGTTGTTGTTATTGTTTATTTTACGTTGTTGTTGTTGTTATTGTTTATTTGACGTTTTTATTGTTGTTTATTTGACGTTGTTGTTGTTGTATTTGTTGTTGATGTTGTTGCTTATTTGACGTTGTTGTTATTGTTGTTGTTTATTTGACGTTGTTGTTGTTGTTGTTTATTTGACGTTGTTGTTGTTGTTTATTTGACGTTGTTGTTGTTGTTGTTGTTTATTTGACGTTATTGTTGTTATTGACGTTGTTGTTGTTGTTGTTGTTTATTTGACGTTGTTGTTGTTGTTTATTTGACGTTGTTGTTGTCGTTGTTGTTGTTTATTTGACGTTGTTGTTGTTGTTTATTTGACGTTGTTGTTGTTGTTGTTATATATTTGATGTTGTTGTTGTTGTTATTGTTTATTTGACGTTGTTGTTGTTTATTTGACGTTGTTGTTGTTGTTGACGTTGTTGTTGTTGTTGACGTTGTTGTTGTTGTTGTTTATTTGACGTTGTTGTTGTTGTTGTTTATTTGACGTTGTTGTTGTTGTTGTTTATTTGACGTTGCTGTTGTTGTTGTTGTTTATTTGACGGTGTTGTTGTGGTTGTTTATTTGACGTTGTTATTGTTGTTGACGTTGTTGTTATTGTTGTTGTTGTTGTTTATTTGTCGTTTTTGTTGTTGTTGATGTTGTTGTTGTTTTTGTAGTTGTTTATTTGACGTTGCTGTTGTTTATTTGACGTTGTTGTTGTTGTTGTTGTTTATTTGACGTTGTTGTTGTTGTTGTTTATTTGACGTTGTTATTGTTATTTATTTGACGTTGTTGTTGTTTATTTGACGTTGTTGTTGTTTTTGTTGTTTATTTGACGTTGTTGTTGTTGTCGTTGTTGTTTATTTGACGTTGTTGTTGTTGTTGTTGTTGTTGTTTATTTGACGTTGTTGTTGTTGTTGTTTATTTGACGTTGTTGTTGTTATTTATTTGACGTTGTTGTTGTTGTTGTTTATTTGACATTGTTGTTATTGTTGTTGTTTATTTGACGTTGTTGTTGTTGTTTATTTGACGTTGTTGTTGTTGACGTTATTGTTGTTGTTGTTGTTTATTTGACGTAGTTGTTTTTGTTGACGTTGTTGTTGTTGTTATTATTTGTTTATTTACCGATTTTGTTGTTGTTGTTGTTGTTGTTTACTTGATGTTGTTGTTGTTGTTGTTTATTTGACGTTGTTGTTGTTGTTGACGTTGTTGTTGTTGTTGTTTTTGTTGTTTATTTGACGTTGTTGTAGTTGTTTATTTGACGTTGTTGTTGTTCTTGTTGTTGTTGCTGTTTATTTGACGATATTATTGTTGTTGTTGTTTATTTGACGTTGTTGTTGTTGTTTATTTGACGTTGTTGTTGTTGTTATTTATTTGACATTGTTGTTGTTGTTGTTCATTTGACGTTGTTGTTGTTGTTTATTTGACGTTGTTGTTGTTGTTGTTTATTTGACATTGTTTTAGTCATTGTTTTTGTTGTTTATTTGACGTTGTTATTGTTGTTGTTTATTTGACGTTGTTATTGTTGTTGACGTTGTTGTTGTTGTTGTTTATTTGACGTTGTTGTTATTGTTGTTGTTGTTTATATGACGTTGTTGTTGTTGACGTTGTTGTTGTTGTTGTTGTTATTTATTTGACGTTTTTGTTGTTGTTGTTATTGTTGTTGTTGTTGTTTATTTGACGTTGTTGTTGTTGTTATTTATTTGACGTTGTTGTTGTTGTTTATTTGACATTGTTGTTGTTGTTATTGTTTATTTGACGTTGTTGTTGTATTTTATTTGACGTTGTTGTTGTTGTTGTTCACGTTGTTGTTATTGTTGTTGTTGTTGTTTATTTGACGTTGTTGTTGTTGTTGACGTTGTTGTAGTTGTAGTTGTTTATTTGACGTTGTTTTAGTTGTTGTTGTTTATTTGACATTGTTGTTGTTGTTTATTCGACGTTGTTGTTGTTGACATTGTTGTTGTTGTTGTTTATTTGACGTTGTTGTTGTTGTTTATTTGACTTAGTTGTTGTTGTTGTTGTTGTTTATTTGACATTTTTGTTGTTGTTGTTGTTTATTTGACGTTGTTGTTATTGTTTATTTGACGTTGTTGTTGTTGACATTGTTGTTGTTGTTGTTTATTTGACGTTGTTGTTGTTGTTTATTTGACTTAGTTGTTGTTGTTGACATTGTTGTTGTTGTTGTTGTTGTTTATTTGACATTTTTGTTGTTGTTGATGTTGTTGTTGTTGTTGTTGTTTATTTGACGTTGTTGTTATTGTTTATTTGACGTTGTTGTTGTTTATTTGACGTTGTTGTTGTTGTTGTTATTGTTGTGGTTTATTTGACATTGTTGTTGTTGTTGTTGTTTATTTGATGTTGTTGTTGTTGTTTATTCAACGTTGGTGTTGTTGTTGTTGTTTATTTGATGTTGTTATTGTTGTTATTTATTTGACGTCCTTGTTGTTGTTATTGTTTATTTTACGTTGTTGTTGTTGTTAGTGTTTATTTGACGTTTTTATTGTTGTTTATTTGACGTTGTTGTTGTTGTATTTGTTGTTGATATTGTTGCTTATTTGACGTTGTTGTTATTGTTGTTGTTTATTTAACGTTGTTGTTGTTGTTGTTTATTTGACGTTGTTGTTGTTGTTTATTTGACGTTGTTGTTGTTGTTGTTGTTTATTTGACGTTATTGTTGTTATTGACGTTGTTGTTGTTGTTGTTGTTGTTGTTGTTGTTTATTTGACGTTGTTGCTGTTGTTTATTTGACGTTGTTGTTGTCGTTGTTGTTGTTTATTTGACGTTGTTGTTGTTGTTTATTTGACGTTGTTGTTGTTGTTGTTATATATTTGACGTTGTTGTTGTTGTTATTGTTTATTTGACGTTGTTGTTGTTGTTGTTTATTTGACGTTGTTGTTGTTGTTGACGTTGTTGTTGTTGTTGTTGACGTTGTTGTTGTTGTTGTTTATTTGGCGTTGTTGTTGTTGTTGTTGTTGTTTATTTGACGTTGTTGTTGTTGTTGTTTATTTGACGTTGCTGTTGTTGTTGTTGTTGTTTATTTGACGGTGTTGTTGTGGTTGTTTATTTGACGTTGTTGTTGTTGTTGACGTTGTTGTTATTGTTGTTGTTGTTGTTGTTTATTTGTCGTTTTTGTTGATGTTGATGTTGTTGTTGTTTTTGTAGTTGTTTATTTGACGTTGTTGTTGTTTATTTGACGTTGTTGTTGTTGTTGTTTATTTGACGTTGTTGTTGTTGTTGTTGTTTATTTGACGTTGTTATTGTTATTTATTTGACGTTGTTGTTGTTTATTTGACGTTGTTGTTGTTGTTGTTATTTATTTGACGTTGTTGTTGTTGTCGTTGTTGTTTATTTGACGTTGTTGTTGTTGTTGTTGTTTATTTGACGTTGTTGTTGTTGTTGTTTATTTGACGTTGTTGTTGTTATTTATTTGACGTTGTTGTTGTTGTTGTTTATTTGACATTGTTGTTATTGTAGTTGTTTATTTGACGTTGTTGTTGTTGTTGTTTATTTGACGTTGTTGTTGTTGACGTTATTGTTGTTGTTGTTGTTTATTTGACGTAGTTGTTGTTGTTGACGTTGTTGTTGTTGTTATTATTTGTTTATTTAACGATTTTGTTGTTGTTGTTGTTGTTGTTTACTTGATGTTGTTGTTGTTGTTTATTTGACGTTGTTGTTGTTGTTGACGTTGTTGTTGTTGTTTTTGTTGTTTATTTGACGTTGTTGTAGTTGTTTATTTGACGTTGTTGTTGTTCTTGTTGTTGTTGCTGTTTATTTGACGATATTATTGTTGTTGTTGTTTATTTGACGTTTTTGTTGTTATTTATTTGACGTTGTTGTTGTTGTTATTTATTTGACATTGTTGTTGTTGTTCATTTGACGTTGTTGTTGTTGTTTATTTGACGTTGTTGTTGTTGTTGTTTATTTGACATTGTTTTTGTCATTGTTTTTGTTGTTTATTTGACGTTGTTTCTGTTGTTGTTTATTTGACGTTGTTGTTATTGTTGTTGTTGTTTATATGACGTTGTTGTTGTTGTTGACGTTGTTGTTGTTGTTGTTATTTATTTGACGTTTTTGTTGTTGTTGTTATTGTTGTTGTTGTTTATTTGACGTTGTTGTTGTTGTTATTTATTTGACGTTGTTGTTGTTGTTTATTTGACATTGTTGTTGTTGTTATTGTTTATTTGACGTTGTTGTTGTTTATTTGACGTTGTTGTTGTTGTTGTTCACGTTGTTGTTGTTGTTGTTGTTTATTTGACGTTGTTGTTGTTGTTGACGTTGTTGTTGTTGTTGTTGTTGTTGTTGTTGTTGTTAATTTGACGTTGTTGTTGTTGTTGTTGTTAATTTGACGTTGTTGTTGTTTATTTGACGTTGTTGTTGTTGTTGTTGTTGTTGTTAATTTGACGTTGTTGTTGTTTATTTGACGTTGTTGTTGTTTATTTGACGTTGTTGTTGTTGTTGTTGTTTATTTGACGTTGTTGTTGTTGTTGACGTTGTTGTTGTTTATTTGACGTTGTTGTTGTTGTTGACATAGTTGTTGTTGTTGTTGTTTATTTCACGTTGTTGATGTTGTTGACGTTGTTGTTTATTTGACGTTGTTGTTGTTGTTTATTTGACGTTGTTGTTGTTGACATTGTTGTTGTTGTTATTTATTTGGCATTGTTGTTGTTGTTAACGTTGTTGTTGTTGTTGTTGTTGTTGTTTATTTGACATTGTTGTTGTTGTTGTTGTTGTTGACGTTGTTGGTTTTGTTGTTTATTTGACGTTGTTGTTGTTGTTGTTGTTGTTTATTTGACGTTATTTTAGTTGTTGTTGTTTATTTGACGTTGTTGTTGTTGTTTATTTGACGTTGTTGTTGTTGACATTGTTGTTGATGTTTATTTGACGTAGTTGTTGTTGTTGACGTTGTTGTTGTTTATTTGACGTTTTTGTTATTGTTGATGTTGTTGTTGTTGTTGTTGTTTATTTGACGTTGTTGTTATTGTTTATTTGACGTTGTTGTTGTTGTTTATTTGACGTTGTTGTTGTTGTTATTGTTGTTGTTTATTTGACGTTGTTGTTGTTGTTTATTTGATGTTGTTGTTGTTGTTGTTTATTTGACATTGGTTTGTTGTTGTTGTTTATTTGACGTTGTTATTGTTGTTATTTATTTGACGTCGTTGTTGTTGTTATTGTTTATTTGACGTTGTTGTTGTTGTTGTTGTTTATTAGACGTTTTTATTAATGTTTATTTGACGTTGTTTTTGTTATTTGACGTTGTTGTTGTTGTTGTATTTGTTGTTGTTGTTGTTGCTTATTTGACGTTGTTGTTATTGTTGTTGTTAATTTGACGTTGTTGTTGCTGTTGTTTATTTGACGTTGTTGTTGTTGTTTATTTGACATTGTTGTTGTTGTTGTTTATTTGACGTTTTTGTTGTTGTTGATGTTGTTGTTGATGTTGTTGTTGTTGTTGTTTATTTGACGTTGTTGCTGTTGTTTATTTGACGTTGTTGTCGTTGTTGTGGTTTATTTGACGTTGTTGTTGTTGTTTATTTGACGTTGTTGTTGTTGTTGTTATATATTTGACGTCGTTGTTGTTGTTATTGTTTTTTTGACTTTGTTGTTGTTGTTGTTTATTTGACGTTGTTGTTGTTGTTGTTGACGTTGTTGTTGTTGTTGTTGTTGACGTTGTTGTTGTTGTTTATTTGACGTTGTTGTTGTTGTTGTTTATTTGACGTTGTTGTTGTTTATTTGAAGTTGTTGTTGTTGTTGTTGTTGTTTATTTGACGGTGTTGTTGTGGTTGTTTATTTGACGTTGTTGTTGTTGTTGTTGTTTATTTGACGTTGTTGTTGTTATTTATTTGAAGTTGTTGTTGTTGTTTATTTGACATTGTTGTTGTTGTTGTTGTTGTTGTTTATTTGACGTTGTTGTTGTTGACGTTGTTGTTGTTGTTGTTTATTTGACGTTGTTGTTGTTATTTATTTGACGTAGTTGTTGTTGTTGATGTTGTTGTTGTTGTTTATTTGACGTTGTTGTTGTTGTTTATTTGACGTTGTTGTTGTTGTTCACGTTGTTGTTGTTGTTGTTGTTGTTTATTTGACGTTGTTGTTGTTATTTATTTGACGTTGTTGTTGTTGTTGTTGTTTATTTGACGTTGTTGTTGTTGTTTATTTGACGGTGTTGTTGTTGTTGTTGTTTATTTGACGTTGTTGTTGTTGTTGTTGTTTATTTGACATTGGTTTGTTGTTGTTGTTTATTTGACGTTGTTATTGTTGTTATTTATTTGACGTCGTTGTTGTTGTTATTGTTTATTTGACGTTGTTGTTGTTGTTGTTTATTAGACGTTTTTATTAATGTTTATTTGACGTTGTTTTTGTTATTTGACGTTGTTGTTGTTGTTGTATTTGTTGTTGTTGTTGTTGTTGCTTATTTGACGTTGTTGTTATTGTTGTTGTTAATTTGACGTTGTTGTTGCTGTTGTTTATTTGACGTTGTTGTTGTTGTTTATTTGACATTGTTGTTGTTGTTGTTTATTTGACGTTTTTGTTGTTGTTGATGTTGTTGTTGATGTTGTTGTTGTTGTTGTTTATTTGACGTTGTTGCTGTTGTTTATTTGACGTTGTTGTCGTTGTTGTGGTTTATTTGACGTTGTTGTTGTTGTTTATTTGACGTTGTTGTTGTTGTTGTTATATATTTGACGTCGTTGTTGTTGTTATTGTTTTTTTGACTTTGTTGTTGTTGTTGTTTATTTGACGTTGTTGTTGTTGTTGTTGACGTTGTTGTTGTTGTTGTTGTTGACGTTGTTGTTGTTGTTTATTTGACGTTGTTGTTGTTGTTGTTTATTTGACGTTGTTGTTGTTTATTTGACGTTGTTGTTGTTGTTGTTGTTTATTTGACGGTGTTGTTGTGGTTGTTTATTTGACGTTGTTGTTGTTGTTGTTGTTTATTTGACGTTGTTGTTGTTATTTATTTGAAGTTGTTGTTGTTGTTTATTTGACATTGTTGTTGTTGTTGTTGTTGTTGTTTATTTGACGTTGTTGTTGTTGACGTTGTTGTTGTTGTTGTTTATTTGACGTTGTTGTTGTTATTTATTTGACGTAGTTGTTGTTGTTGATGTTGTTGTTGTTGTTTATTTGACGTTGTTGTTGTTGTTTATTTGACGTTGTTGTTGTTGTTCACGTTGTTGTTGTTGTTGTTGTTGTTTATTTGACGTTGTTGTTGTTATTTATTTGACGTTGTTGTTGTTGTTGTTGTTTATTTGACGTTGTTGTTGTTGTTTATTTGACGGTGTTGTTGTTGTTGTTGTTTATTTGACGTTGTTGTTGTTGTTGTTGTTTATTTGACGTTGTTGTTGTTGTTGTTGACGCTGTTGTTGTTTATTTGACGTGGTTGTTGTTGTTGACATAGTTGTTGTTGTTGTTGTTTATTTCACGTTGTTGATGTTGTTGACATTGTTGTTTATTTGACGTTGTTTTAGATGTTGTTGTTTATTTGACGTTGTTCTTGTTTATTTGACATTGTTGTTGTTGTTGACGTTGTTGTTGTTGTTGTTGTTGTTGTTGTTGTTTATTTGACATTGTTGTTATTGTTGACGTTGTTGGTGTTGTTGTTTATTTGACGTTGTTTTAGTTGTTGTTGTTTATTTGACGTTGTTGTTGTTGTTGTTTATTTGACGTTTTTGTTATTGAAATTATTGTTGTTGTTGTTGTTTATATGACGTTGTTGTTGTTTATTTGACATAGTTGTTGTTGTTGACATTGTTGTTGTTGTTTATTTGACGTTTGTTTGTTGTTGATGTTGTTGTTGTTGTTTATTTGACGTTGTTGTTATTGTTTTTTGACGTTGTTGTTGTTGTTTATTTGACGTTGTTGTTGTTGTTATTGTTGTTGTTTATTTGACGTTGTTGTTGTTGTTGTTGTTGTTGTTGTTTATTTGATGTTGTTGTTGTTGTTTATTTGACGTTGGTGTTGTTGTTGTTGTTTATTTGACGTTGTTGTTGTTGTTATTTATTTGACGTTGTTGTTGTTGTTATTATTTATTTGACGTTGTTGCTGTTGTTGTTGTTGTTGTTTATTTGACGTTGTTATTGTTGTTTATTTGACGTTGTGTTTGTTATTTGACGTTGTTGTTGTTGTTGTTGTATTTGTTGTTGTTGTTGTTGCTTATTTGACGTTGTTGTTTATTTGACGTTGTTGTTGCTGTTAGTTATTTGACGTTGTTGTTGTTGTTGTTGTTTATTTGACGTTGTTGTTGTTGTTGTTGTTTATTTGACGTTGTTGTTGTTGTTAACGTTGTTGTTGTTGTTGTTTATTTGACGTTGTTTTTGTTGTTGTTGTTGTTTATTTGACGTTGTTGTTGTCGTTGTTGTTATTTATTTGACGTTGTTGTTGTTGTTGTTGTTTATTTGACGTTGTTGTTGTTGTTATTTATTTGACGTTGTTGTTGTTGTTTATTTGACGTTGTTGTTGTTGTTGTTTATTTGTTGTTGTTGTTGTTGTTGTTTATTTGACGTTGTTGTTGTTGTTGTTGTTTATTTGACATTATTGTTGTTGTTGTTGTTGTTGTTTATTTGACATTGTTGTTGTTGGTGTTGGTGTTGTTGTTTATTTGACGTTGTTGTTGTTGTTGTTGTTGTTTATTTGACGTTGTTTTAGTTGTTGTTGTTTATTTGGCGTTGTTGTTGTTGTTTATTTGACGTTGTTGTTGTTGTTGTTGTTCACGTTGTTGTTGTTGTTGTTTATTTGACGTTGTTGTTGTTGTTGTTGACGTTGTTGTTGTTGTTGTTGTTTATTTGACGTTGTTGTTGTTGTTGTTGTTGTTGTTGTTGTTAATTTGACGTTGTTGTTGTTTATTTGACGTTGTTGTTGTTGTTGTTGTTAATTTGACGTTGTTGTTGTTTATTTGACGTTGTTGTTGTTGTTTATTTGACGTTGTTGTTGTTGTTGTTGTTTATTTGACGTTGTTGTTGTTGTTGACGTTGTTGTTGTTTATTTGACGTTGTTGTTGTTGTTGACATAGTTGTTGTTGTTGTTGTTGTTTATTTCACGTTGTTGATGTTGTTGACGTTGTTGTTTATTTGACGTTGTTGTTGTTTATTTGACGTTGTTGTTGTTGACATTGTTGTTGTTGTTGTTATTTATTTGGCATTGTTGTTGTTGTTAACGTTGTTGTTGTTGTTGTTGTTTATTTGACATTGTTGTTGTTGTTGTTGTTGACGTTGTTGGTTTTGTTGTTTATTTGACGTTGTTGTTGTTGTTGTTGTTTATTTGACGTTATTTTAGTTGTTTTTGTTTATTTGACGTTGTTGTTGTTGTTTATTTGACGTTGTTGTTGTTGACATTGTTGTTGATGTTTATTTGACGTAGTTGTTGTTGTTGACGTTGTTGTTGTTTATTTGACGTTTTTGTTATTGTTGATGTTGTTGTTGTTGTTGTTGTTGTTTATTTGACGTTGTTGTTATTGTTTATTTGACGTTGTTGTTGTTGTTTATTTGACGTTGTTTTTGTTGTTATTGTTGTTGTTTATTTGACGTTGTTGTTGTTGTTGTTTATTTGATGTTGTTGTTGTTGTTGTTGTTTATTTGACATTGGTGTTGTTGTTGTTGTTTATTTGACGTTGTTATTGTTGTTATTTATTTGACGTCGTTGTTGTTGTTATTGTTTATTTGACGTTGTTGTTGTTGTTGTTTATTTGACGTTTTTATTGTTGTTTATTTGACGTTGTTTTTGTTATTTGACGTTGTTGTTGTTGTTGTATTTGTTGTTGTTGTTGTTGTTGCTTATTTGACGTTGTTGTTATTGTTGTTGTTAATTTGACGTTGTTGTTGCTGTTGTTTATTTGACGTTGTTGTTGTTGTTGTTTATTTGACGTTGTTGTTGTTGTTTAGTTGACGTTATTGTTGTTGTTGATGTTGTTGTTGATGTTGTTGTTGTTGTTGTTTATTTGACGTTGTTGCTGTTGTTTATTTGACATTGTTGTCGTTGTTGTGGTTTATTTGACGTTGGTGTTGTTGTTTATTTGACGTTGTTGTTGTTGTTGTTATATATTTGACGTTGTTGTTGTTGTTATTGTTTTTTTGACTTTGTTGTTGTTGTTGTTTATTTGACGTTGTTGTTGTTGTTGTTGACGTTGTTGTTGTTGTTGTTGTTGTTGACGTTGTTGTTGTTGTTTATTTGACGTTGTTGTTGTTGTTGTTTATTTGACGTTGTTGTTGTTGTTTATTTGACGTTGCTGTTGTTGTTGTTGTTTATTTGACGGTGTTGTTGTGGTTGTTTATTTGACGTTGTTGTTGTTGTTGTTTATTTGACGTTGTTGTTGTTATTTATTTGAAGTTGTTGTTGTTGTTTATTTGAAGTTGTTGTTGTTGTTGTTGTTGTTGTTTATTTGACGTTGTTGTTGTTTATTTGACGTTGTTGTTGTTGACGTTGTTGTTGTTGTTGTTTATTTGACGTTGTTGTTGTTGTTGTTTATTTGACGTTGTTGTTGTTGTTTATTTGACGTTGTTGTTGTTGACGTTGTTGTTGTTGTTGTTTATTTGACGTTGTTGTTGTTGTTTATTTGACGTAGTTGTTGTTGTTGTTGTTTATTTGACGTTGTTGTTGTTGTTTATTTGACGTTGTTGTTGTTGACGTTGTTGTTGTTGTTGTTTATTTGACGTTGTTGTTGTTGTTTATTTGACGTAGTTGTTGTTGTTGTTTATTTGACGTTGTTGTTGTTGTTTATTTGACGTTGTTGTTGTTGTTCACGTTGTTGTTGTTGTTGTTTATTTGACGTTGTTGTTGTTATTTATTTGACGTTGTTGTTGTTGTTGTTGTTGTTGTTGTTGTTGTTTATTTGACGTTGTTGTTGTTGTTTATTTGACGTTGTTGTTGTTGTTTATTTGACGTTGTTGTTGTTGTTGTTGACGCTGTTGTTGTTTATTTGACGTGGTTGTTGTTGTTGACATAGTTGTTGTTGTTGTTGTTTATTTCACGTTGTTGATGTTGTTGACGTTGTTGACGTTGTTGTTTATTTGACGTTGTTTTAGATGTTGTTGTTTATTTGACGTTGTTCTTGTTTATTTGACATTGTTGTTGTTATTGACGTTGTTGTTGTTGTTGTTGTTGTTGTTTATTTGACATTGTTGTTATTGTTGACGTTGTTGGTGTTGTTGTTTATTTGACGTTGTTTTAGTTGTTGTTGTTTATTTGATGTTGTTGTTGTTGTTGTTTATTTGACGTTTTTGTTATTGACATTGTTGTTGTTGTTGTTTATATGACGTTGTTGTTGTTGTTGTTGTTGTTTATTTGACATAGTTGTTGTTGTTGACATTGTTGTTGTTGTTTATTTGACGTTTTTTTGTTGTTGATGTTGTTGTTGTTGTTGTTGTTTATTTGACGTTGTTGTTATTGTTTATTTGACGTTGTTGTTGTTGTTTATTTGACGTTGTTGTTGTTGTTGTTGTTATTGTTGTTGTTTATTTGACGTTGTTGTTGTTGTTGTTGTTTATTTGATGTTGTTGTTGTTGTTTATTTGACGTTGGTGTTGTTGTTGTTGTTTATTTGACGTTGTTGTTGTTGTTATTTATTTGACGTTGTTGTTGTTGTTATTATTTATTTGACGTTGTTGCTGTTGTTGTTGTTGTTTATTTGACGTTGTTATTGTTGTTTATTTGACGTTGTTTTTGTTATTTGACGTTGTTGTTGTTGTTGTTGTATTTGTTGTTGTTGTTGTTGCTTATTTGACGTTGTTGTTTATTTGACGTTGTTGTTGCTGTTAGTTATTTGACGTTGTTGTTGTTGTTGTTGTTTATTTGACGTTGTTGTTGTTGTTGTTTATTTGACGTTGTTGTTGTTGTTAACGTTGTTGTTGTTGTTGTTTATTTGACGTTGTTATTGTTGTTGCTGTTGTTTATTTGACGTTGTTGTTGTTGTCGTTGTTGTTATTTATTTGACGTTGTTGTTGTTGTTGTTTATTTGACGTTGTTGTTGTTGTTATTTATTTGACGTTGTTGTTGTTGTTTATTTGACGTTGTTGTTGTTGTTGTTTATTTGACGTTGTTGTTGTTGTTGTTTATTTGACGTTGTTGTTGTTGTTGTTTATTTGACATTGTTGTTGTTGTTGTTGACGTTATTGTTGTTGTTTATTTGACATTGTTGTTGGTGGTGTTGGTGTTGTTGTTCATTTGACGTTGTTGTTGTTGTTGTTGTTGTTGTTGTTGTTGTTTATTTGACGTTGTTTTAGTTGTTGTTGTTTATTTGGCGTTGTTGTTGTTGTTTATTTGACATTATTGTTGTTGACATTATTGTTGTTGTTGTTGTTTATTTGACGTAGTTGTTGTTGTTGACGTTGTTGTTGTTGTTTATTTGACGTTTTTGTTGTTGTTGATGTTGTTGTTTATTTAATGTTGTTGTTGTTGTTGTTTATTTGACGTTGTTGTTTTTATTATTGTTGTTGTTTATTTGACGTTGTTATTGTTGTTGTTTATTTGATGTTGTTGTTGTTATTTATTTGACATTGTTGTTGTTGTTGACGTTGTTGCTGTTGTTGTTTATTTGACATTGTTGTTGTTGTTGTTGTTTATTTGACGTTGTTGTTGTTGTTGTTGTTGTTTATTTGACGTAGTTGTTGTTGTTGACATTGTTGTTGTTGTTGTTGTTGTTTATTTGACGTTGTTGTTGTTGTTGTTTATTTGACTTTTTTATTGTTGTTTATTTGACGTTGTTTTTGTTATTTGACGTTGTTGTTGTTGTTGTTGTATTTGTTGTTGTTGTTGTTGTTGTTGCTTATTTGACGTTGTTGTTATTGTTGTTGTTAATTTGACGTTGTTGTTGCTGTTGTTTATTTGACGTTGTTGTTGTTGTAGTTTATTTAACGTTGTTGTTGTTGTTTATTTGACGTTATTGTTGTTGTTGATGTTGTTGTTGATGTTGTTTTTGTTGTTGTTGTTGTTTATTTGACGTTGTTGCTGTTGTTTATTTGACGTTGTTGTTGTCGTTGTTATGGTTTATTTGACGTTGTTATTGTTGTTTATTTGACGTTGTTGTTGTTGTTGTTATAAATTTGACGTTGTTGTTGTTGTTATTGTTTTTTTGACTTTGTTGTTGTTGTTTATTTGACGTTGTTGTTGTTGTTGTTGACGTTGTTGTTGTTGTTGTTGTTGACGTTGTTGTTGTTGTTTATTTGACGTTGTTGTTGTTGTTGTTGTTTATTTGACGTTGTTGTTGTTGTTTATTTGACGTTGCTGTTGTTGTTGTTGTTTATTTGACGGTGTTGTTGTGGTTGTTTATTTGACGTTGTTGTTGTTGTTGTTTATTTGACGTTGTTGTTGTTATTTATTTGAAGTTGTTGTTGTTGTTTATTTGACATTGTTGTTGTTGTTATTGTTGTTTATTTGACGTTGTTGTTGTTGTTTATTTGACGTTGTTGTTGTTGACGTTGTTGTTATTGTTTATTTGACGTTGTTGTTGTTGTTGTTTATTTGACGTAGTTGTTGTTGTTGACGTTGTTGTTGTTGTTGTTGTTTATTTGACGTTGTTGTTGTTGTTTATTTGACGTTGTTGTTGTTGTTGTTCATGTTGTTGTTGTTGTTGTTGTTGTTGTTGTTGTTTATTTGACATTGGTGTTGTTGTTGACGTTGTTGTTGTTGTTGTTTATTTGACATTGTTGTTATTGTTGACGTTGTTGGTGTTGTTGTTTATTTGACGTTGTTTTAGTTGTTGTTGTTTATTTGACGTTTTTGTTATTGACATTGTTGTTGTTGTTGTTTATATGACGTTGTTGTTGTTGTTGTTTATTTGACATAGTTGTTGTTGTTGACATTGTTGTTGTTGTTTATTTGACGTTTTTGTTGTTGATGTTGTTATTGTTTATTTGACGTTGTTGTTATTGTTTATTTCACGTTGTTGTTGTTGTTTATTTGACGTTGTTGTTGTTGTTATTGTTGTTGTTTATTTGACGTTGTTGTTGTTGTTGTTGTTTATTTGATGTTGTTGTTGTTGTTTATTTGACGTTGGGGTTGTTGTTGTTTATTTGACGTTGTTGTTGTTGTTATTTATTTGACGTTGTTGTTGTTATTATTTATTTGACGTTGTTGCTATTGTTGTTGTTGTTTATTTGACGTTGTTATTGTTGTTAATTTGACGTTGTTTTTGTTATTTGACGTTGTTGTTGTTGTTGTTGTTGTTGTTGCTTATTTGACGTTGTTGTTTATTTGACATTGTTGTTGCTGTTAGTTATTTGACGTTGTTGTTGTTGTTTATTTGACATTGTTGTTGTTGTTGTTGTTGTTGACGTTGTTTATGTTGTTGTTTACTTGACGTTGTTGTTATTGTTGTTGTTTATTTGACGTTGTTTTAGTTGTTGTTTATTTGACGTTGTTGTTGTTGTTGTTTATTTGACATTGTTGTTGTTATTGACGCTGTTGTTGTTGTTGTTGTTGTTGTTTATTTGACATTGTTGTTGTTGTTGTTGTTGACGTTGTTGGTGTTGTTGTTTATTTGATGTTGTTATTGTTGTTGTTGTTTATTTGACGTTGTTTTAGTTGTTGTTGTTTATTTGACATTGTTGTTGTTGTTTATTCGATGTTGTTGTTGTTGACATTGTTGTTGTTGTTGTTGTTTATTTGACGTTGTTGTTGTTGTTTATTTGACTTAGTTGTTGTTGTTGACATTGTTGTTGTTGTTGTTGTTATTTATTTGACATTTTTGTTGTTGTTGATGTTGTTGTTGTTGTTGTTGTTTATTTGACGTTGTTGTTATTGTTTATTTGACGTTGTTGTTGTTGACATTGTTGTTGTTGTTGTTGTTGTTTATTTGACGTTGTTGTTATTGTTTATTTGACTTAGTTGTTGTTGTTGACATTGTTGTTGTTGTTGTTGTTGTTGTTTATTTGACATTTTTGTTGTTGTTGTTGTTGTTGTTGTTGTTGTTGTTGTTTATTTGACGTTGTTGTTATTGTTTATTTGACGTTGTTGTTGTTTATTTGACGTTGGTGTTGTTATTGTTGTATTTGTTTATTTGATGTTGTTGTTGTTGTTTATTTGACGTTGTTGTTATTGTTTATTTGACGTTGTTGTTGTTGACATTGTTGTTGTTGTTTATTTGACGTTGTTGTTGTTGTTTATTTGACTTAGTTGTTGTTGTTGACATTGTTGTTGTTGTTGTTGACGTTGTTGTTGTTGTTGTTATTGTTGTTGTTTATTTGACGTTGTTGTTGTTGTTGTTGTTGTTTATTTGATGTTGTTGTTGTTGTTTATTTAACGTTGGTGTTGTTGTTGTTGTTTATTTGATGTTGTTATTGTTGTTATTTATTTGACCTCCTTGTTGTTGTTGTTGTTTATTTTACGTTGTTGTTGTTGTTATTATTGTTTATTTGACATTTTTATTGTTGTTTATTTGACGTTGTTGTTGTTGTATTTGTTGTTGATGTTGTTGCTTATTTGACGTTGTTGTTATTGTTGTTGTTTATTTGACGTTGTTGTTGTTGTTGTTGTTTATTTGACGTTGTTGTTGTTGTTTATTTGACGTTGTTGTTGTTGTTGTTGTTGTTTATTTGACGTTATTGTTGTTATTGACGTTGTTGTTGTTGTTGTTGTTTATTTGACGTTGTTGCTGTTGTTTATTTGATGTTGTTGTTGTCGTTCTTGTTGTTTATTTGACGTTGTTGTTGTTGTTTATTTGACGTTGTTGTTGTTGTTGTTATATATTTGACGTTGTTGTTGTTGTTATTGTTTATTTGACGTTGTTGTTGTTGTTGTTGTTGTTTATTTGACGTTGTTGTTGTTGTTGACGTTGTTGTTGTTGTTGTTGACGTTGTTGTTATTGTTGTTGTTGTTGTTTATTTGACGTTGTTGTTGTTGTTGTTTATTTGACGTTGTTGTTGTTGTTGTTTATTTGACGTTGCTGTTGTTGTTGTTGTTTACTTGACGGTGTTGTTGTGGTTGTTTATTTGACGTTGTTGTTGTTGTTGACGTTGTTGTTATTGTTGTTGTTGTTGTTTATTTGTCGTTTTTGTTGTTGTTGATGTTGTTGTTGTTTTTGTAGTTGTTTATTTGACGTTGTTGTTGTTTATTTGACGTTGTTGTTGTTGTTGTTTATTTGACGTTGTTGTTGTTGTTGTTGTTTATTTGACATTGTTATTGTTATTTATTTGACGTTGTTGTTGTTTATTTGACGTTGTTGTTGTTGTTGTTATTTATTTGACGTTGTTGTTGTTGTCGTTGTTGTTTATTTGATGTTGTTGTTGTTGTTGTTGTTGTTTATTTGACGTTGTTGTTGTTGTTGTTTATTTGACGTTGTTGTTGTTATTTATTTGACGTTGTTGTTGTTGTTGTTTATTTGACATTGTTGTTATTGTTGTTGTTTATTTGACGTTGTTGTTGTTGTTTATTTGACGTTGTTGTTGTTGACGTTATTGTTATTGTTGTTGTTTATTTGACGTAGTTGTTGTTGTTGACGTTGTTGTTGTTGTTATTATTTGTTTATTTAACGATTTTGTTGTTGTTGTTGTTGTTTACTTGATGTTGTTGTTGTTGTTGTTTATTTGACGTTGTTGACGTTGTTGTTGTTGTTTTTGTTGTTTATTTGACGTTGTTGTAGTTGTTTATTTGACGTTGTTGTTGTTCTTGTTGTTGTTGCTGTTTATTTGACGATATTATTGTTGTTGTTGTTTATTTGACGTTGTTGTTGTTGTTTATTTGACGTTGTTGTTGTTATTATTTATTTGACATTGTTGTTGTTGTTGTTCATTTGACGTTGTTGTTGTTGTTTATTTGACGTTGTTGTTGTTGTTGTTGTTTATTTGACATTGTTTTTGTTGTTTATTTGACGTTGTTATTGTTGTTGTTTATTTGACGTTGTTGTTTATTTGACGTTGTTGTTGTTGTTGACGTTGTTGTTGTTGTTGTTTATTTGACGTTGTTGTTATTGTTGTTGTTGTTTATATGACGTTGTTGTTGTTGTTGACGTTGTTGTTGTTGTTGTTGTTGTTATTTATTTGACGTTTTTGTTGTTGTTGTTATTGTTGTTGTTGTTGTTTATTTGACGTTGTTGTTGTTATTTATTTGACGTTGTTGTTGTTGTTGTTTATTTGACATTGTTGTTGTTGTTATTGTTTATTTGACGTTGTTGTTGTTGTTGTTTATTTGACGTTGTTTTAGTTGTTGTTGTTTATTTGGCGTTGTTGTTGTTGTTGTTTATTTGACATTGTTGTTGTTGACATTGTTGTTGTTGTTGTTTATTTGACGTAGTTGTTGTTGTTGACATTGTTGTTGTTGTTTATTTGACGTTTTTGTTGTTGTTGATGTTGTTGTTTATTTAATGTTGTTGTTGTTGTTGTTGTTTATTTGACGTTGTTGTTTTTGTTATTGTTGTTGTTTATTTGACGTTGTTGTTGTTGTTGTTTATTTGATGTTGTTGTTGTTATTTATTTGACATTGTTGTTGTTGTTGACGTTGTTGCTATTGTTGTTTATTTGACATTGTTGTTGTTGTTGTTGTTTATTTGACGTTGTTGTTGTTGCTGTTGTTGTTTATTTGACGTAGTTGTTGTTGTTGACATTGTTGTTGTTGTTGTTGTTTATTTGACGTTGTTGTTGTTGTTGTTTATTTGACTTTTTTATTATTGTTTATTTGACGTTGTTTTTGTTATTTGACGTTGTTGTTGTTGTTGTTGTTGTTGTTGTATTTGTTGTTGTTGTTGTTGTTGCTTATTTGACGTTGTTGTTATTGTTGTTGTTAATTTGACGTTGTTGTTGCTGTTGTTTATTTGACGTTGTTGTTGTTGTAGTTTATTTAACGTTGTTGTTGTTGTTTATTTGACGTTATTGTTGTTGTTGATGTTGTTGTTGATGTTGTTGTTGTTGTTGTTGTTGTTGTTTATTTGACGTTGTTGCTGTTGTTTATTTGACGTAGTTGTTGTCGTTGTTATGGTTTATTTGACATTGTTGTTGTTGTTTATTTGACGTTGTTGTTGTTGTTATAAATTTGACGTTGTTGTTGTTGTTATTGTTTTTTTGACTTTGTTGTTGTTGTTGTTTATTTGACGTTGTTGTTGTTGTTGACGTTGTTGTTGTTGTTGTTGACGTTGTTGTTGTTGTTTATTTGACGTTGTTGTTGTTGTTGTTGTTGTTTATTTGACGTTGTTGTTGTTGTTTATTTGACGTTGCTGTTGTTGTTGTTGTTTATTTGACGGTGTTGTTGTGGTTGTTTATTTGACGTTGTTGTTGTTGTTGTTTATTTGATGTTGTTGTTGTTATTTATTTGAAGTTGTTGTTGTTGTTTATTTGACATTGTTGTTGTTGTTGTTGTTGTTTATTTGACGTTGTTGTTGTTGTTTATTTGACGTTGTTGTTGTTGACGTTGTTGTTGTTGTTTATTTGACGTTGTTGTTGTTGTTTATTTGACGTAGTTGTTGTTGTTGACGTTGTTGTTGTTGTTGTTTATTTGACGTTGTTGTTGTTGTTTATTTGACGTTGTTGTTGTTGTTGTTCATGTTGTTGTTGTTGTTGTTGTTGTTGTTGTTGTTTATTTGACGTTGTTGTTGTTGTTTATTTGACGTTGTTGTTGTTGTTGTTGTTGTTGTTTATTTGACGTTGTTGTTGTTGTTTATTTGACGGTGGTTGTTGTTGTTGACATAGTTGTTTTTGTTGTTGTTGTTGTTTATTTCACGTTGTTGATGTTGTTGACGTTGTTGTTTATTTGACGTTGTTGTTTATTTGACGTTGTTTTAGATGTTGTTGTTTATTTGACGTTGTTCTTGTTTATTTGACATTGGTGTTGTTGTTGACGTTGTTGTTGTTGTTGTTGTTTATTTGACATTGTTGTTGTTGACGTTGTTGGTGTTGTTGTTTATTTGACGTTGTTTTAGTTGTTGTTGTTTATTTGACGTTTTTGTTATTGACATTGTTGTTGTTGTTGTTTATATGACGTTGTTGTTGTTGTTGTTGTTTATTTGACATTGTTGTTGTTGTTTATTTGACGTTTTTGTTGTTGATGTTGTTGTTGTTTATTTGACGTTGTTGTTATTGTTTATTTGACGTTGTTGTTGTTGTTTATTTGACGTTGTTGTTGTTGTTATTGTTGTTGTTTATTTGACGTTGTTGTTGTTTATTTGATGTTGTTGTTGTTGTTTATTTGACGTTGGTGTTGTTGTTGTTTATTTGACGTTGTTGTTGTTGTTATTTATTTGACGTTGTTGTTGTTATTATTTATTTGACGTTGTTGCTATTGTTGTTGTTGTTTATTTGACGTTGTTATTGTTGTTAATTTGACATTGTTTTTGTTATTTGACGTTGTTGTTGTTGTTGTTGTTGCTTATTTGACGTTGTTGTTTATTTGACATTGTTGTTGCTGTTAGTTATTTGACGTTGTTGTTGTTGTTTATTTGACATTGTTGTTGTTGTTGTTGTTGACGTTGTTTGTGTTGTTGTTTACTTGACGTTGTTGTTATTGTTGTTGTTTATTTGACGTTGTTGTTGTTGTTTATTTGACATGGTTGTTGTTATTGACGCTGTTGTTGTTGTTGTTGTTGTTTATTTGACATTGTTGTTGTTGTTGTTGTTGACGTTGTTGGTGTTGTTGTTTATTTGACGTTGTTATTGTTGTTGTTGTTTATTTGACGTTGTTTTAGTTGTTGTTGTTTATTTGACATTGTTGTTGTTGTTTATTCGATGTTGTTGTTGTTGACATTTTTGTTGTTGTTGTTGTTTATTTGACGTTGTTGTTGTTGTTTATTTGACTTAGTTGTTGTTGTTGACATTGTTGTTGTTGTTGTTATTTATTTGACATTTTTGTTGTTGTTGATGTTGTTGTTGTTGTTGTTGTTTATTTGACGTTGTTGTTATTGTTTATTTGACGTTGTTGTTGTTGACATTGTTGTTGTTGTTGTTTATTTGACGTTGTTGTTATTGTTTATTTGACTTAGTTGTTGTTGTTGACATTGTTGTTGTTGTTGTTGTTGTTGTTGTTGTTGTTGTTTATTTGACATTTTTGTTGTTGTTGATGTTGTTGTTGTTGTTGTTGTTGTTGTTTATTTGACGTTGTTGTTATTGTTTATTTGACGTTGTTGTTGTTTATTTGACGTTGTTGTTGTTGTTATTGTTGTTGTTTATTTGACGTTGTTGTTGTTGTTGTTGTTTATTTGATGTTGTTGTTGTTGTTTATTTGACGTTGGTGTTGTTGTTGTTGTTTATTTGATGTTGTTATTGTTGTTATTTATTTGACGTCCTTGTTGTTGTTATTGTTTATTTTACGTTGTTGTTGTTGTTATTGTTAATTTGACGTTTTTATTGTTGTTTATTTGACGTTGTTGTTGTTGTATTTGTTGTTGTTGATGTTGTTGCTTATTTGACGTTGTTGTTATTGTTGTTGTTTATTTGACGTTGTTGTTGTTGTTGTTTATTTGACGTTGTTGTTGTTGTTTATTTGACGTTGTTGTTGTTGTTGTTGTTTATTTGACGTTATTGTTGTTATTGACGTTGTTGTTGTTTATTTGACGTTGTTGCTGTTGTTTATTTGACGTTGTTGTTGTCGTTGTTGTTGTTTATTTGACGTTGTTGTTGTTGTTTATTTGACGTTGTTGTTGTTGTTGTTGTTATATATTTGACGTTGTTGTTGTTGTTGTTATATATTTGACGTTGTTGTTGTTGTTGTTATTGTTTATTTGACGTTGGTGTTGTTGTTTATTTGAAGTTGTTGTTGTTGTTGACGTTGTTGTTGTTGTTGTTGACGTTGTTGTTGTTGTTGTTTATTTGACGTTGTTGTTGTTGTTGTTTATTTGACGTTGTTGTTGTTGTTGTTTATTTGACGTTGTTGTTGTTGTTGTTTATTTGACGGTGTTGTTGTGGTTGTTTATTTGACGTTATTGTTGTTATTGACGTTGTTGTTATTGTTGTTGTTGTTGTTGTTTATTTGTCGTTTTTGTTGTTGTTGATGTTGTTGTTGTTTTTGTAGTTGTTTATTTGACGTTGTTGTTGTTTATTTGACGTTGTTGTTGTTGTTGTTTATTTGACGTTGTTGTTGTTGTTGTAATTGTTGTTGTTGTTGTTGTTTATTTGACGTTGTTATTGTTATTTATTTGACGTTGTTGTTGTTTATTTGACGTTGTTGTTGTTGTTGTTATTTATTTGACGATGTTGTTGTTGTCGTTGTTGTTTATTTGACGTTGTTGTTGTTGTTGTTGTTTATTTGACGTTGTTGTTGTTGTTGTTGTTTATTTGATGTTGTTGTTGTTGTTTATTTAACGTTGGTGTTGTTGTTGTTGTTTATTTGATGTTGTTATTGTTGTTATTTATTTGACCTCCTTGTTGTTGTTGTTGTTTATTTTACGTTGTTGTTGTTGTTATTATTGTTTATTTGACATTTTTATTGTTGTTTATTTGACGTTGTTGTTGTTGTATTTGTTGTTGATGTTGTTGCTTATTTGACGTTGTTGTTATTGTTGTTGTTTATTTGACGTTGTTGTTGTTGTTGTTGTTTATTTGACGTTGTTGTTGTTGTTTATTTGACGTTGTTGTTGTTGTTGTTGTTGTTTATTTGACGTTATTGTTGTTATTGACGTTGTTGTTGTTGTTGTTGTTTATTTGACGTTGTTGCTGTTGTTTATTTGACGTTGTTGTTGTCGTTCTTGTTGTTTATTTGACGTTGTTGTTGTTGTTTATTTGACGTTGTTGTTGTTGTTGTTATATATTTGACGTTGTTGTTGTTGTTATTGTTTATTTGACGTTGTTGTTGTTGTTGTTGTTTATTTGACGTTGTTGTTGTTGTTGACGTTGTTGTTGTTGTTGTTGACGTTGTTGTTATTGTTGTTGTTGTTGTTTATTTGACGTTGTTGTTGTTGTTGTTTATTTGACGTTGTTGTTGTTGTTGTTTATTTGACGTTGCTGTTGTTGTTGTTGTTTACTTGACAGTGTTGTTGTGGTTGTTTATTTGACGTTGTTGTTGTTGTTGACGTTGTTGTTATTGTTGTTGTTGTTGTTTATTTGTCGTTTTTGTTGTTGTTGATGTTGTTGTTGTTTTTGTAGTTGTTTATTTGACGTTGTTGTTGTTTATTTGACGTTGTTGTTGTTGTTGTTTATTTGACGTTGTTGTTGTTGTTGTTGTTTATTTGACATTGTTATTGTTATTTATTTGACGTTGTTGTTGTTTATTTGACGTTGTTGTTGTTGTTGTTATTTATTTGACGTTGTTGTTGTTGTCGTTGTTGTTTATTTGACGTTGTTGTTGTTGTTGTTGTTGTTTATTTGACGTTGTTGTTGTTGTTGTTTATTTGACGTTGTTGTTGTTATTTATTTGACGTTGTTGTTGTTGTTGTTTATTTGACATTGTTGTTATTGTTGTTGTTTATTTGACGTTGTTGTTGTTGTTTATTTGACGTTGTTGTTGCTGACGTTATTGTTATTGTTGTTGTTTATTTGACGTAGTTGTTGTTGTTGACGTTGTTGTTGTTGTTATTATTTGTTTATTTAACGATTTTGTTGTTGTTGTTGTTGTTGTTTACTTGATGTTGTTGTTGTTGTTGTTTATTTGACGTTGTTGACGTTGTTGTTGTTGTTTTTGTTGTTTATTTGACGTTGTTGTAGTTGTTTATTTGACGTTGTTGTTGTTCTTGTTGTTGTTGCTGTTTATTTGACGATATTATTGTTGTTGTTGTTTATTTGACGTTGTTGTTGTTGTTGTTTATTTGACGTTGTTGTTGTTATTATTTATTTGACATTGTTGTTGTTGTTGTTCATTTGACGTTGTTGTTGTTGTTTATTTGACGTTGTTGTTGTTGTTGTTTATTTGACATTGTTTTTGTCATTGTTTTTGTTGTTTATTTGACGTTGTTATTGTTGTTGTTTATTTGACGTTGTTGTTTATTTGACGTTGTTGTTGTTGTTGACGTTGTTGTTGTTGTTGTTTATTTGACGTTGTTGTTATTGTTGTTGTTGTTTATATGACGTTGTTGTTGTTGTTGACGTTGTTGTTGTTGTTGTTGTTGTTATTTATTTGACGTTTTTGTTGTTGTTGTTATTGTTGTTGTTGTTGTTTATTTGACGTTGTTGTTGTTATTTATTTGACGTTGTTGTTGTTGTTGTTTATTTGACATTGTTGTTGTTGTTATTGTTTATTTGACGTTGTTGTTGTTGTTGTTTATTTGACGTTGTTTTAGTTGTTGTTGTTTATTTGGCGTTGTTGTTGTTGTTGTTTATTTGACATTGTTGTTGTTGACATTGTTGTTGTTGTTGTTTATTTGACGTAGTTGTTGTTGTTGACGTTGTTGTTGTTGTTTATTTGACGTTTTTGTTGTTGTTGATGTTGTTGTTTATTTAATGTTGTTGTTGTTGTTGTTGTTTATTTGACGTTGTTGTTTTTGTTATTGTTGTTGTTTATTTGACGTTGTTGTTGTTGTTGTTTATTTGATGTTGTTGTTGTTATTTATTTGACATTGTTGTTGTTGTTGACGTTGTTGCTATTGTTGTTTATTTGACATTGTTGTTGTTGTTGTTGTTTATTTGACGTTGTTGTTGTTGTTGTTGTTGTTTATTTGACGTAGTTGTTGTTGTTGACATTGTTGTTGTTGTTGTTGTTGTTTATTTGACGTTGTTGTTGTTGTTGTTTATTTGACTTTTTTATTGTTGTTTATTTGACGTTGTTTTTGTTATTTGACGTTGTTGTTGTTGTTGTTGTTGTTGTTGTATTTGTTGTTGTTGTTGTTGTTGCTTATTTGACGTTGTTGTTATTGTTGTTGTTAATTTGACGTTGTTGTTGCTGTTGTTTATTTGACGTTGTTGTTGTTGTAGTTTATTTAACGTTGTTGTTGTTGTTTATTTGACGTTATTGTTGTTGTTGATGTTGTTGTTGATGTTGTTGTTGTTGTTGTTGTTGTTGTTTATTTGACGTTGTTGCTGTTGTTTATTTGACGTAGTTGTTGTCGTTGTTATGGTTTATTTGACATTGTTGTTGTTGTTTATTTGACGTTGTTGTTGTTGTTATAAATTTGACGTTGTTGTTGTTGTTATTGTTTTTTTGACTTTGTTGTTGTTGTTGTTTATTTGACGTTGTTGTTGTTGTTGACGTTGTTGTTGTTGTTGTTGACGTTGTTGTTGTTGTTTATTTGACGTTGTTGTTGTTGTTGTTGTTTATTTGACGTTGTTGTTGTTGTTTATTTGACGTTGCTGTTGTTGTTGTTGTTTATTTGACGGTGTTGTTGTGGTTGTTTATTTGACGTTGTTGTTGTTGTTGTTTATTTGATGTTGTTGTTGTTATTTATTTGAAGTTGTTGTTGTTGTTTATTTGACATTGTTGTTGTTGTTGTTGTTGTTTATTTGACGTTGTTGTTGTTGTTTATTTGACGTTGTTGTTGTTGACGTTGTTGTTGTTGTTTATTTGACGTTGTTGTTGTTGTTTATTTGACGTAGTTGTTGTTGTTGACGTTGTTGTTGTTGTTGTTTATTTGACGTTGTTGTTGTTGTTTATTTGACGTTGTTGTTGTTGTTCATGTTGTTGTTGTTGTTGTTGTTGTTGTTTATTTGACGTTGTTGTTGTTGTTTATTTGACGTTGTTGTTGTTGTTGTTGTTGTTGTTTATTTGACGTTGTTGTTGTTGTTTATTTGACGGTTGTTGTTGTTGTTGACATAGTTGTTTTTGATGTTGTTGTTGTTTATTTCACGTTGTTGATGTTGTTGACGTTGTTGTTTATTTGACGTTGTTGTTTATTTGACGTTGTTTTAGATGTTGTTGTTTATTTGACGTTGTTCTTGTTTATTTGACATTGGTGTTGTTGTTGACGTTGTTGTTGTTGTTGTTGTTTATTTGACATTGTTGTTGTTGACGTTGTTGGTGTTGTTGTTTATTTGACGTTGTTTTAGTTGTTGTTGTTTATTTGACGTTTTTGTTATTGACATTGTTGTTGTTGTTGTTTATATGACGTTGTTGTTGTTGTTGTTTATTTGACATTGTTGTTGTTGTTTATTTGACGTTTTTGTTGTTGATGTTGTTGTTGTTTATTTGACGTTGTTGTTATTGTTTATTTGACGTTGTTGTTGTTGTTTATTTGACGTTGTTGTTGTTGTTATTGTTGTTGTTTATTTGACGTTGTTGTTGTTGTTTATTTGATGTTGTTGTTGTTGTTTATTTGACGTTGGTGTTGTTGTTGTTTATTTGACGTTGTTGTTGTTGTTATTTATTTGACGTTGTTGTTGTTATTATTTATTTGACGTTGTTGCTATTGTTGTTGTTGTTTATTTGACGTTGTTATTGTTGTTAATTTGACATTGTTTTTGTTATTTGACGTTGTTGTTGTTGTTGTTGTTGCTTATTTGACGTTGTTGTTTATTTGACATTGTTGTTGCTGTTAGTTATTTGACGTTGTTGTTGTTGTTTATTTGACATTGTTGTTGTTGTTGTTGTTGACGTTGTTTGTGTTGTTGTTTACTTGACGTTGTTGTTATTGTTGTTGTTTATTTGACGTTGTTTTAGTTGTTGTTTATTTGACGTTGTTGTTGTTGTTTATTTGACATGGTTGTTGTTATTGACGCTGTTGTTGTTGTTGTTGTTTATTTGACATTGTTGTTGTTGTTGTTGTTGACGTTGTTGGTGTTGTTGTTTATTTGACGTTGTTATTGTTGTTGTTGTTTATTTGACGTTGTTTTAGTTGTTGTTGTTTATTTGACATTGTTGTTGTTTTTTATTCGATGTTGTTGTTGTTGACATTTTTGTTGTTGTTGTTGTTTATTTGACGTTGTTGTTGTTGTTTATTTGACTTAGTTGTTGTTGTTGACATTGTTGTTGTTGTTGTTATTTATTTGACATTTTTGTTGTTGTTGATGTTGTTGTTGTTGTTGTTGTTTATTTGACGTTGTTGTTGTCGTTCTTGTTGTTTATTTGACGTTGTTGTTGTTGTTTATTTGACGTTGTTGTTGTTGTTGTTATATATTTGACGTTGTTGTTGTTGTTATTGTTTATTTGACGTTGTTGTTGTTGTTGTTGTTTATTTGACGTTGTTGTTGTTGTTGACGTTGTTGTTGTTGTTGTTGACGTTGTTGTTATTGTTGTTGTTGTTGTTTATTTGACGTTGTTGTTGTTGTTGTTTATTTGACGTTGTTGTTGTTGTTGTTTATTTGACGTTGCTGTTGTTGTTGTTGTTTACTTGACGGTGTTGTTGTGGTTGTTTATTTGACGTTGTTGTTGTTGTTGACGTTGTTGTTATTGTTGTTGTTGTTGTTTATTTGTCGTTTTTGTTGTTGTTGATGTTGTTGTTGTTTTTGTAGTTGTTTATTTGACGTTGTTGTTGTTTATTTGACGTTGTTGTTGTTGTTGTTTATTTGACGTTGTTGTTGTTGTTGTTGTTGTTTATTTGACATTGTTATTGTTATTTATTTGACGTTGTTGTTGTTTATTTGACGTTGTTGTTGTTGTTGTTATTTATTTGACGTTGTTGTTGTTGTCGTTGTTGTTTATTTGACGTTGTTGTTGTTGTTGTTGTTGTTTATTTGACGTTGTTGTTGTTGTTGTTTATTTGACGTTGTTGTTGTTATTTATTTGACGTTGTTGTTGTTGTTGTTTATTTGACATTGTTGTTATTGTTGTTGTTTATTTGACGTTGTTGTTGTTGTTTATTTGACGTTGTTGTTGCTGACGTTATTGTTATTGTTGTTGTTTATTTGACGTAGTTGTTGTTGTTGACGTTGTTGTTGTTGTTATTATTTGTTTATTTAACGATTTTGTTGTTGTTGTTGTTGTTGTTTACTTGATGTTGTTGTTGTTGTTGTTTATTTGACGTTGTTGACGTTGTTGTTGTTGTTTTTGTTGTTTATTTGACGTTGTTGTAGTTGTTTATTTGACGTTGTTGTTGTTCTTGTTGTTGTTGCTGTTTATTTGACGATATTATTGTTGTTGTTGTTTATTTGACGTTGTTGTTGTTGTTTATTTGACGTTGTTGTTGTTATTATTTATTTGACATTGTTGTTGTTGTTGTTCATTTGACGTTGTTGTTGTTGTTTATTTGACGTTGTTGTTGTTGTTGTTTATTTGACATTGTTTTTGTCATTGTTTTTGTTGTTTATTTGACGTTGTTATTGTTGTTGTTTATTTGACGTTGTTGTTTATTTGACGTTGTTGTTGTTGTTGACGTTGTTGTTGTTGTTGTTTATTTGACGTTGTTGTTATTGTTGTTGTTGTTTATATGACGTTGTTGTTGTTGTTGACGTTGTTGTTGTTGTTGTTGTTGTTATTTATTTGACGTTTTTGTTGTTGTTGTTATTGTTGTTGTTGTTGTTTATTTGACGTTGTTGTTGTTATTTATTTGACGTTGTTGTTGTTGTTGTTTATTTGACATTGTTGTTGTTGTTATTGTTTATTTGACGTTGTTGTTGTTGTTGTTGATTATTTGACGTTGTTTTAGTTGTTGTTGTTTATTTGGCGTTGTTGTTGTTGTTGTTTATTTGACATTGTTGTTGTTGACATTGTTGTTGTTGTTGTTTATTTGACGTAGTTGTTGTTGTTGACGTTGTTGTTGTTGTTTATTTGACGTTTTTGTTGTTGTTGATGTTGTTGTTTATTTAATGTTGTTGTTGTTGTTGTTGTTTATTTGACGTTGTTGTTTTTGTTATTGTTGTTGTTTATTTGACGTTGTTGTTGTTGTTGTTTATTTGATGTTGTTGTTGTTATTTATTTGACATTGTTGTTGTTGTTGACGTTGTTGCTATTGTTGTTTATTTGACATTGTTGTTGTTGTTGTTGTTTATTTGACGTTGTTGTTGTTGTTGTTGTTGTTTATTTGACGTAGTTGTTGTTGTTGACATTGTTGTTGTTGTTGTTGTTGTTTATTTGACGTTGTTGTTGTTGTTGTTTATTTGACTTTTTTATTGTTGTTTATTTGACGTTGTTTTTGTTATTTGACGTTGTTGTTGTTGTTGTTGTTGTTGTTGTTGTATTTGTTGTTGTTGTTGTTGTTGCTTATTTGACGTTGTTGTTATTGTTGTTGTTAATTTGACGTTGTTGTTGCTGTTGTTTATTTGACGTTGTTGTTGTTGTAGTTTATTTAACGTTGTTGTTGTTGTTTATTTGACGTTATTGTTGTTGTTGATGTTGTTGTTGATGTTGTTGTTGTTGTTGTTGTTGTTGTTTATTTGACGTTGTTGCTGTTGTTTATTTGACGTAGTTGTTGTCGTTGTTATGGTTTATTTGACATTGTTGTTGTTGTTTATTTGACGTTGTTGTTGTTGTTATAAATTTGATGTTGTTGTTGTTGTTATTGTTTTTTTGACTTTGTTGTTGTTGTTGTTTATTTGACGTTGTTGTTGTTGTTGACGTTGTTGTTGTTGTTGTTGACGTTGTTGTTGTTGTTTATTTGACGTTGTTGTTGTTGTTGTTGTTTATTTGACGTTGTTGTTGTTGTTTATTTGACGTTGCTGTTGTTGTTGTTGTTTATTTGACGGTGTTGTTGTGGTTGTTTATTTGACGTTGTTGTTGTTGTTGTTTATTTGATGTTGTTGTTGTTATTTATTTGAAGTTGTTGTTGTTGTTTATTTGACATTGTTGTTGTTGTTGTTGTTGTTTATTTGACGTTGTTGTTGTTGTTTATTTGACGTTGTTGTTGTTGACGTTGTTGTTGTTGTTTATTTGACGTTGTTGTTGTTGTTTATTTGACGTAGTTGTTGTTGTTGACGTTGTTGTTGTTGTTGTTTATTTGACGTTGTTGTTGTTGTTTATTTGACGTTGTTGTTGTTGTTGTTCATGTTGTTGTTGTTGTTGTTGTTGTTTATTTGACGTTGTTGTTGTTGTTTATTTGACGTTGTTGTTGTTGTTGTTGTTGTTTATTTGACGTTGTTGTTGTTGTTTATTTGACGGTTGTTGTTGTTGTTGACATAGTTGTTTTTGTTGTTGTTGTTGTTTATTTCACGTTGTTGATGTTGTTGACGTTGTTGTTTATTTGACGTTGTTGTTTATTTGACGTTGTTTTAGATGTTGTTGTTTATTTGACGTTGTTCTTGTTTATTTGACATTGGTGTTGTTGTTGACGTTGTTGTTGTTGTTGTTGTTTATTTGACATTGTTGTTGTTGACGTTGTTGGTGTTGTTGTTTATTTGACGTTGTTTTAGTTGTTGTTGTTTATTTGACGTTTTTGTTATTGACATTGTTGTTGTTGTTGTTTATATGACGTTGTTGTTGTTGTTGTTTATTTGACATTGTTGTTGTTGTTTATTTGACGTTTTTGTTGTTGATGTTGTTGTTGTTTATTTGACGTTGTTGTTATTGTTTATTTGACGTTGTTGTTGTTGTTTATTTGACGTTGTTGTTGTTGTTATTGTTGTTGTTTATTTGACGTTGTTGTTGTTGTTGTTTATTTGATGTTGTTGTTGTTGTTTATTTGACGTTGGTGTTGTTGTTGTTTATTTGACGTTGTTGTTGTTGTTATTTATTTGACGTTGTTGTTGTTATTATTTATTTGACGTTGTTGCTATTGTTGTTGTTGTTTATTTGACGTTGTTATTGTTGTTAATTTGACATTGTTTTTGTTATTTGACGTTGTTGTTGTTGTTGTTGTTGCTTATTTGACGTTGTTGTTTATTTGACATTGTTGTTGCTGTTAGTTATTTGACGTTGTTGTTGTTGTTTATTTGACATTGTTGTTGTTGTTGTTGTTGACGTTGTTTGTGTTGTTGTTTACTTGACGTTGTTGTTATTGTTGTTGTTTATTTGACGTTGTTTTAGTTGTTGTTTATTTGACGTTGTTGTTGTTGTTTATTTGACATGGTTGTTGTTATTGACGCTGTTGTTGTTGTTGTTGTTGTTTATTTGACATTGTTGTTGTTGTTGTTGTTGACGTTGTTGGTGTTGTTGTTTATTTGACGTTGTTATTGTTGTTGTTGTTTATTTGACGTTGTTTTAGTTGTTGTTGTTTATTTGACATTGTTGTTGTTGTTTATTCGATGTTGTTGTTGTTGACATTTTTGTTGTTGTTGTTGTTTATTTGACGTTGTTGTTGTTGTTTATTTGACTTAGTTGTTGTTGTTGACATTGTTGTTGTTGTTGTTATTTATTTGACATTTTTGTTGTTGTTGATGTTGTTGTTGTTGTTGTTGTTTATTTGACGTTGTTGTTATTGTTTATTTGACGTTGTTGTTGTTGACATTGTTGTTGTTGTTGTTGTTTATTTGACGTTGTTGTTATTGTTTATTTGACTTAGTTGTTGTTGTTGACATTGTTGTTGTTGTTGTTGTTGTTGTTGTTTATTTGACATTTTTGTTGTTGTTGATGTTGTTGTTGTTGTTGTTGTTGTTGTTTATTTGACGTTGTTGTTATTGTTTATTTGACGTTGTTGTTGTTTATTTGACGTTGTTGTTGTTGTTATTGTTGTTGTTTATTTGACGTTGTTGTTGTTGTTGTTGTTTATTTGATGTTGTTGTTGTTGTTTATTTGACGTTGGTGTTGTTGTTGTTGTTTATTTGATGTTGTTATTGTTGTTATTTATTTGACGTCCTTGTTGTTGTTATTGTTTATTTTACGTTGTTGTTGTTGTTATTGTTAATTTGACGTTTTTATTGTTGTTTATTTGACGTTGTTGTTGTTGTATTTGTTGTTGTTGATGTTGTTGCTTATTTGACGTTGTTGTTATTGTTGTTGTTTATTTGACGTTGTTGTTGTTGTTGTTTATTTGACGTTGTTGTTGTTGTTTATTTGACGTTGTTGTTGTTGTTGTTGTTTATTTGACGTTATTGTTGTTATTGACGTTGTTGTTGTTTATTTGACGTTGTTGCTGTTGTTTATTTGACGTTGTTGTTGTCGTTGTTGTTGTTTATTTGACGTTGTTGTTGTTGTTTATTTGACGTTGTTGTTGTTGTTGTTGTTATATATTTGACGTTGTTGTTGTTGTTGTTATATATTTGACGTTGTTGTTGTTGTTGTTATTGTTTATTTGACGTTGGTGTTGTTGTTTATTTGAAGTTGTTGTTGTTGTTGACGTTGTTGTTGTTGTTGACGTTGTTGTTGTTGTTGTTTATTTGACGTTGTTGTTGTTGTTGTTTATTTGACGTTGTTGTTGTTGTTGTTTATTTGACGTTGTTGTTGTTGTTGTTTATTTGACGGTGTTGTTGTGGTTGTTTATTTGACGTTATTGTTGTTATTGACGTTGTTGTTATTGTTGTTGTTGTTGTTTATTTGTCGTTTTTGTTGTTGTTGATGTTGTTGTTGTTTTTGTAGTTGTTTATTTGACGTTGTTGTTGTTTATTTGACGTTGTTGTTGTTGTTGTTTATTTGACGTTGTTGTTGTTGTTGTAATTGTTGTTGTTGTTGTTGTTGTTGTTTATTTGACGTTGTTATTGTTATTTATTTGACGTTGTTGTTGTTTATTTGACGTTGTTGTTGTTGTTGTTGTTATTTATTTGACGTTGTTGTTGTTGTCGTTGTTGTTTATTTGACGTTGTTGTTGTTGTTGTTGTTTATTTGACGTTGTTGTTGTTGTTGTTTATTTGACGTTGGTGTTGTTATTTATTTGACGTTGTTGTTGTTGTTGTTTATTTGACATTGTTGTTATTGTTGTTGTTTATTTGATGTTGTTGTTGTTGTTTATTTGACGTTGTTGTTGTTGACGTTATTGTTTCTGTTGTTGTTTATTTGACGTAGTTGTTGTTGTTGACGTTGTTGTTGTTGTTATTATTTGTTTATTTAACGATTTTGTTGTTGTTGTTGTTGTTGTTTACTTGATGTTGTTGTTGTTGTTGTTGTTTATTTGACGTTGTTGTTGTTGTTGACGTTGTTGTTGTTGTTTTTGTTGTTTATTTGACGTTGTTGTAGTTGTTTATTTGACGTTGTTGTTGTTCTTGTTGTTGTTGCGGTTTATTTGACGATATTATTGTTGTTGTTGTTTATTTGACGTTGTTGTTGTTGTTGTTTATTTGACGTTGTTGTTGTTGTTGTTATTTATTTGACATTGTTGTTTACTTGATGTTGTTGTTGTTGTTGTTGTTTATTTGACGTTGTTGTTGTTGTTGACGTTGTTGTTGTTGTTTTTGTTGTTTATTTGACGTTGTTGTAGTTGTTTATTTGACGTTGTTGTTGTTCTTGTTGTTGTTGCGGTTTATTTGACGATATTATTGTTGTTGTTGTTTATTTGACGTTGTTGTTGTTGTTGTTATAAATTTGACGTTGTTGTTGTTGTTATTGTTTTTTTGACTTTGTTGTTGTTGTTTATTTGACGTTGTTGTTGTTGTTGTTGACGTTGTTGTTGTTGTTGTTGTTGACGTTGTTGTTGTTGTTTATTTGACGTTGTTGTTGTTGTTGTTGTTTATTTGACGTTGTTGTTGTTGTTTATTTGACGTTGCTGTTGTTGTTGTTGTTTATTTGACGGTGTTGTTGTGGTTGTTTATTTGACGTTGTTGTTGTTGTTGTTTATTTGACGTTGTTGTTGTTATTTATTTGAAGTTGTTGTTGTTGTTTATTTGACATTGTTGTTGTTGTTATTGTTGTTTATTTGACGTTGTTGTTGTTGTTTATTTGACGTTGTTGTTGTTGACGTTGTTGTTATTGTTTATTTGACGTTGTTGTTGTTGTTGTTTATTTGACGTAGTTGTTGTTGTTGACGTTGTTGTTGTTGTTGACGTTGTTGTTGTTGTTGTTGTTTATTTGACGTTGTTGTTGTTGTTTATTTGACGTTGTTGTTGTTGTTGTTCATGTTGTTGTTGTTGTTGTTGTTGTTGTTGTTGTTTATTTGACATTGGTGTTGTTGTTGACGTTGTTGTTGTTGTTGTTGTTTATTTGACATTGTTGTTATTGTTGACGTTGTTGGTGTTGTTGTTTATTTGACGTTGTTTTAGTTGTTGTTGTTTATTTGACGTTTTTGTTATTGACATTGTTGTTGTTGTTGTTTATATGACGTTGTTGTTGTTGTTGTTTATTTGACATAGTTGTTGTTGTTGACATTGTTGTTGTTGTTTATTTGACGTTTTTGTTGTTGATGTTGTTATTGTTTATTTGACGTTGTTGTTATTGTTTATTTCACGTTGTTGTTGTTGTTTATTTGACGTTGTTGTTGTTGTTATTGTTGTTGTTTATTTGACGTTGTTGTTGTTGTTGTTGTTTATTTGATGTTGTTGTTGTTGTTTATTTGACGTTGGGGTTGTTGTTGTTTATTTGACGTTGTTGTTGTTGTTATTTATTTGACGTTGTTGTTGTTATTATTTATTTGACGTTGTTGCTATTGTTGTTGTTGTTTATTTGACGTTGTTATTGTTGTTAATTTGACGTTGTTTTTGTTATTTGACGTTGTTGTTGTTGTTGTTGTTGTTGTTGCTTATTTGACGTTGTTGTTTATTTGACATTGTTGTTGCTGTTAGTTATTTGACGTTGTTGTTGTTGTTTATTTGACATTGTTGTTGTTGTTGTTGTTGTTGACGTTGTTTATGTTGTTGTTTACTTGACGTTGTTGTTATTGTTGTTGTTTATTTGACGTTGTTTTAGTTGTTGTTTATTTGACGTTGTTGTTGTTGTTGTTTATTTGACATTGTTGTTGTTATTGACGCTGTTGTTGTTGTTGTTGTTGTTGTTTATTTGACATTGTTGTTGTTGTTGTTGTTGACGTTGTTGGTGTTGTTGTTTATTTGATGTTGTTATTGTTGTTGTTGTTTATTTGACGTTGTTTTAGTTGTTGTTGTTTATTTGACATTGTTGTTGTTGTTTATTCGATGTTGTTGTTGTTGACATTGTTGTTGTTGTTGTTGTTTATTTGACGTTGTTGTTGTTGTTTATTTGACTTAGTTGTTGTTGTTGACATTGTTGTTGTTGTTGTTGTTATTTATTTGACATTTTTGTTGTTGTTGATGTTGTTGTTGTTGTTGTTGTTTATTTGACGTTGTTGTTATTGTTTATTTGACGTTGTTGTTGTTGACATTGTTGTTGTTGTTGTTGTTGTTTATTTGACGTTGTTGTTATTGTTTATTTGACTTAGTTGTTGTTGTTGACATTGTTGTTGTTGTTGTTGTTGTTGTTTATTTGACATTTTTGTTGTTGTTGTTGTTGTTGTTGTTGTTGTTGTTGTTTATTTGACGTTGTTGTTATTGTTTATTTGACGTTGTTGTTGTTTATTTGACGTTGGTGTTGTTATTGTTGTATTTGTTTATTTGATGTTGTTGTTGTTGTTTATTTGACGTTGTTGTTATTGTTTATTTGACGTTGTTGTTGTTGACATTGTTGTTGTTGTTTATTTGACGTTGTTGTTGTTGTTTATTTGACTTAGTTGTTGTTGTTGACATTGTTGTTGTTGTTGTTGACGTTGTTGTTGTTGTTGTTATTGTTGTTGTTTATTTGACGTTGTTGTTGTTGTTGTTGTTGTTTATTTGATGTTGTTGTTGTTGTTTATTTAACGTTGGTGTTGTTGTTGTTGTTTATTTGATGTTGTTATTGTTGTTATTTATTTGACCTCCTTGTTGTTGTTGTTGTTTATTTTACGTTGTTGTTGTTGTTATTATTGTTTATTTGACATTTTTATTGTTGTTTATTTGACGTTGTTGTTGTTGTATTTGTTGTTGATGTTGTTGCTTATTTGACGTTGTTGTTATTGTTGTTGTTTATTTGACGTTGTTGTTGTTGTTGTTGTTTATTTGACGTTGTTGTTGTTGTTTATTTGACGTTGTTGTTGTTGTTGTTGTTGTTTATTTGACGTTATTGTTGTTATTGACGTTGTTGTTGTTGTTGTTGTTTATTTGACGTTGTTGCTGTTGTTTATTTGATGTTGTTGTTGTCGTTCTTGTTGTTTATTTGACGTTGTTGTTGTTGTTTATTTGACGTTGTTGTTGTTGTTGTTATATATTTGACGTTGTTGTTGTTGTTATTGTTTATTTGACGTTGTTGTTGTTGTTGTTGTTGTTTATTTGACGTTGTTGTTGTTGTTGACGTTGTTGTTGTTGTTGTTGACGTTGTTGTTATTGTTGTTGTTGTTGTTTATTTGACGTTGTTGTTGTTGTTGTTTATTTGACGTTGTTGTTGTTGTTGTTTATTTGACGTTGCTGTTGTTGTTGTTGTTTACTTGACGGTGTTGTTGTGGTTGTTTATTTGACGTTGTTGTTGTTGTTGACGTTGTTGTTATTGTTGTTGTTGTTGTTTATTTGTCGTTTTTGTTGTTGTTGATGTTGTTGTTGTTTTTGTAGTTGTTTATTTGACGTTGTTGTTGTTTATTTGACGTTGTTGTTGTTGTTGTTTATTTGACGTTGTTGTTGTTGTTGTTGTTTATTTGACATTGTTATTGTTATTTATTTGACGTTGTTGTTGTTTATTTGACGTTGTTGTTGTTGTTGTTATTTATTTGACGTTGTTGTTGTTGTCGTTGTTGTTTATTTGATGTTGTTGTTGTTGTTGTTGTTGTTTATTTGACGTTGTTGTTGTTGTTGTTTATTTGACGTTGTTGTTGTTATTTATTTGACGTTGTTGTTGTTGTTGTTTATTTGACATTGTTGTTATTGTTGTTGTTTATTTGACGTTGTTGTTGTTGTTTATTTGACGTTGTTGTTGTTGACGTTATTGTTATTGTTGTTGTTTATTTGACGTAGTTGTTGTTGTTGACGTTGTTGTTGTTGTTATTATTTGTTTATTTAACGATTTTGTTGTTGTTGTTGTTGTTTACTTGATGTTGTTGTTGTTGTTGTTTATTTGACGTTGTTGACGTTGTTGTTGTTGTTTTTGTTGTTTATTTGACGTTGTTGTAGTTGTTTATTTGACGTTGTTGTTGTTCTTGTTGTTGTTGCTGTTTATTTGACGATATTATTGTTGTTGTTGTTTATTTGACGTTGTTGTTGTTGTTTATTTGACGTTGTTGTTGTTATTATTTATTTGACATTGTTGTTGTTGTTGTTCATTTGACGTTGTTGTTGTTGTTTATTTGACGTTGTTGTTGTTGTTGTTGTTTATTTGACATTGTTTTTGTTGTTTATTTGACGTTGTTATTGTTGTTGTTTATTTGACGTTGTTGTTTATTTGACGTTGTTGTTGTTGTTGACGTTGTTGTTGTTGTTGTTTATTTGACGTTGTTGTTATTGTTGTTGTTGTTTATATGACGTTGTTGTTGTTGTTGACGTTGTTGTTGTTGTTGTTGTTGTTATTTATTTGACGTTTTTGTTGTTGTTGTTATTGTTGTTGTTGTTGTTTATTTGACGTTGTTGTTGTTATTTATTTGACGTTGTTGTTGTTGTTGTTTATTTGACATTGTTGTTGTTGTTATTGTTTATTTGACGTTGTTGTTGTTGTTGTTTATTTGACGTTGTTTTAGTTGTTGTTGTTTATTTGGCGTTGTTGTTGTTGTTGTTTATTTGACATTGTTGTTGTTGACATTGTTGTTGTTGTTGTTTATTTGACGTAGTTGTTGTTGTTGACGTTGTTGTTGTTGTTTATTTGACGTTTTTGTTGTTGTTGATGTTGTTGTTTATTTAATGTTGTTGTTGTTGTTGTTGTTTATTTGACGTTGTTGTTTTTGTTATTGTTGTTGTTTATTTGACGTTGTTGTTGTTGTTGTTTATTTGATGTTGTTGTTGTTATTTATTTGACATTGTTGTTGTTGTTGACGTTGTTGCTATTGTTGTTTATTTGACATTGTTGTTGTTGTTGTTGTTTATTTGACGTTGTTGTTGTTGCTGTTGTTGTTTATTTGACGTAGTTGTTGTTGTTGACATTGTTGTTGTTGTTGTTGTTTATTTGACGTTGTTGTTGTTGTTGTTTATTTGACTTTTTTATTATTGTTTATTTGACGTTGTTTTTGTTATTTGACGTTGTTGTTGTTGTTGTTGTTGTTGTATTTGTTGTTGTTGTTGTTGTTGCTTATTTGACGTTGTTGTTATTGTTGTTGTTAATTTGACGTTGTTGTTGCTGTTGTTTATTTGACGTTGTTGTTGTTGTAGTTTATTTAACGTTGTTGTTGTTGTTTATTTGACGTTATTGTTGTTGTTGATGTTGTTGTTGATGTTGTTGTTGTTGTTGTTGTTGTTTATTTGACGTTGTTGCTGTTGTTTATTTGACGTAGTTGTTGTCGTTGTTATGGTTTATTTGACATTGTTGTTGTTGTTTATTTGACGTTGTTGTTGTTGTTATAAATTTGACGTTGTTGTTGTTGTTATTGTTTTTTTGACTTTGTTGTTGTTGTTGTTTATTTGACGTTGTTGTTGTTGTTGACGTTGTTGTTGTTGTTGACGTTGTTGTTGTTGTTTATTTGACGTTGTTGTTGTTGTTGTTGTTGTTTATTTGACGTTGTTGTTGTTGTTTATTTGACGTTGCTGTTGTTGTTGTTGTTTATTTGACGGTGTTGTTGTGGTTGTTTATTTGACGTTGTTGTTGTTGTTGTTTATTTGATGTTGTTGTTGTTATTTATTTGAAGTTGTTGTTGTTGTTTATTTGACATTGTTGTTGTTGTTGTTGTTGTTTATTTGACGTTGTTGTTGTTGTTTATTTGACGTTGTTGTTGTTGACGTTGTTGTTGTTGTTTATTTGACGTTGTTGTTGTTGTTTATTTGACGTAGTTGTTGTTGTTGACGTTGTTGTTGTTGTTGTTTATTTGACGTTGTTGTTGTTGTTTATTTGACGTTGTTGTTGTTGTTGTTCATGTTGTTGTTGTTGTTGTTGTTGTTGTTGTTTATTTGACGTTGTTGTTGTTGTTTATTTGACGTTGTTGTTGTTGTTGTTGTTGTTGTTTATTTGACGTTGTTGTTGTTGTTTATTTGACGGTGGTTGTTGTTGTTGACATAGTTGTTTTTGTTGTTGTTGTTGTTTATTTCACGTTGTTGATGTTGTTGACGTTGTTGTTTATTTGACGTTGTTGTTTATTTGACGTTGTTTTAGATGTTGTTGTTTATTTGACGTTGTTCTTGTTTATTTGACATTGGTGTTGTTGTTGACGTTGTTGTTGTTGTTGTTGTTTATTTGACATTGTTGTTGTTGACGTTGTTGGTGTTGTTGTTTATTTGACGTTGTTTTAGTTGTTGTTGTTTATTTGACGTTTTTGTTATTGACATTGTTGTTGTTGTTGTTTATATGACGTTGTTGTTGTTGTTGTTGTTTATTTGACATTGTTGTTGTTGTTTATTTGACGTTTTTGTTGTTGATGTTGTTGTTGTTTATTTGACGTTGTTGTTATTGTTTATTTGACGTTGTTGTTGTTGTTTATTTGACGTTGTTGTTGTTGTTATTGTTGTTGTTTATTTGACGTTGTTGTTGTTTATTTGATGTTGTTGTTGTTGTTTATTTGACGTTGGTGTTGTTGTTGTTTATTTGACGTTGTTGTTGTTGTTATTTATTTGACGTTGTTGTTGTTATTATTTATTTGACGTTGTTGCTATTGTTGTTGTTGTTTATTTGACGTTGTTATTGTTGTTAATTTGACATTGTTTTTGTTATTTGACGTTGTTGTTGTTGTTGTTGTTGCTTATTTGACGTTGTTGTTTATTTGACATTGTTGTTGCTGTTAGTTATTTGACGTTGTTGTTGTTGTTTATTTGACATTGTTGTTGTTGTTGTTGTTGACGTTGTTTGTGTTGTTGTTTACTTGACGTTGTTGTTATTGTTGTTGTTTATTTGACGTTGTTGTTGTTGTTTATTTGACATGGTTGTTGTTATTGACGCTGTTGTTGTTGTTGTTGTTGTTTATTTGACATTGTTGTTGTTGTTGTTGTTGACGTTGTTGGTGTTGTTGTTTATTTGACGTTGTTATTGTTGTTGTTGTTTATTTGACGTTGTTTTAGTTGTTGTTGTTTATTTGACATTGTTGTTGTTGTTTATTCGATGTTGTTGTTGTTGACATTTTTGTTGTTGTTGTTGTTTATTTGACGTTGTTGTTGTTGTTTATTTGACTTAGTTGTTGTTGTTGACATTGTTGTTGTTGTTGTTATTTATTTGACATTTTTGTTGTTGTTGATGTTGTTGTTGTTGTTGTTGTTTATTTGACGTTGTTGTTATTGTTTATTTGACGTTGTTGTTGTTGACATTGTTGTTGTTGTTGTTGTTTATTTGACGTTGTTGTTATTGTTTATTTGACTTAGTTGTTGTTGTTGACATTGTTGTTGTTGTTGTTGTTGTTGTTGTTGTTGTTGTTGTTTATTTGACATTTTTGTTGTTGTTGATGTTGTTGTTGTTGTTGTTGTTGTTGTTTATTTGACGTTGTTGTTATTGTTTATTTGACGTTGTTGTTGTTTATTTGACGTTGTTGTTGTTGTTATTGTTGTTGTTTATTTGACGTTGTTGTTGTTGTTGTTGTTTATTTGATGTTGTTGTTGTTGTTTATTTGACGTTGGTGTTGTTGTTGTTGTTTATTTGATGTTGTTATTGTTGTTATTTATTTGACGTCCTTGTTGTTGTTATTGTTTATTTTACGTTGTTGTTGTTGTTATTGTTAATTTGACGTTTTTATTGTTGTTTATTTGACGTTGTTGTTGTTGTATTTGTTGTTGTTGATGTTGTTGCTTATTTGACGTTGTTGTTATTGTTGTTGTTTATTTGACGTTGTTGTTGTTGTTGTTTATTTGACGTTGTTGTTGTTGTTTATTTGACGTTGTTGTTGTTGTTGTTGTTTATTTGACGTTATTGTTGTTATTGACGTTGTTGTTGTTTATTTGACGTTGTTGCTGTTGTTTATTTGACGTTGTTGTTGTCGTTGTTGTTGTTTATTTGACGTTGTTGTTGTTGTTTATTTGACGTTGTTGTTGTTGTTGTTGTTATATATTTGACGTTGTTGTTGTTGTTGTTATATATTTGACGTTGTTGTTGTTGTTGTTATTGTTTATTTGACGTTGGTGTTGTTGTTTATTTGAAGTTGTTGTTGTTGTTGACGTTGTTGTTGTTGTTGTTGACGTTGTTGTTGTTGTTGTTTATTTGACGTTGTTGTTGTTGTTGTTTATTTGACGTTGTTGTTGTTGTTGTTTATTTGACGTTGTTGTTGTTGTTGTTTATTTGACGGTGTTGTTGTGGTTGTTTATTTGACGTTATTGTTGTTATTGACGTTGTTGTTATTGTTGTTGTTGTTGTTGTTTATTTGTCGTTTTTGTTGTTGTTGATGTTGTTGTTGTTTTTGTAGTTGTTTATTTGACGTTGTTGTTGTTTATTTGACGTTGTTGTTGTTGTTGTTTATTTGACGTTGTTGTTGTTGTTGTAATTGTTGTTGTTGTTGTTGTTTATTTGACGTTGTTATTGTTATTTATTTGACGTTGTTGTTGTTTATTTGACGTTGTTGTTGTTGTTGTTATTTATTTGACGATGTTGTTGTTGTCGTTGTTGTTTATTTGACGTTGTTGTTGTTGTTGTTGTTTATTTGACGTTGTTGTTGTTGTTGTTGTTTATTTGATGTTGTTGTTGTTGTTTATTTAACGTTGGTGTTGTTGTTGTTGTTTATTTGATGTTGTTATTGTTGTTATTTATTTGACCTCCTTGTTGTTGTTGTTGTTTATTTTACGTTGTTGTTGTTGTTATTATTGTTTATTTGACATTTTTATTGTTGTTTATTTGACGTTGTTGTTGTTGTATTTGTTGTTGATGTTGTTGCTTATTTGACGTTGTTGTTATTGTTGTTGTTTATTTGACGTTGTTGTTGTTGTTGTTGTTTATTTGACGTTGTTGTTGTTGTTTATTTGACGTTGTTGTTGTTGTTGTTGTTGTTTATTTGACGTTATTGTTGTTATTGACGTTGTTGTTGTTGTTGTTGTTTATTTGACGTTGTTGCTGTTGTTTATTTGACGTTGTTGTTGTCGTTCTTGTTGTTTATTTGACGTTGTTGTTGTTGTTTATTTGACGTTGTTGTTGTTGTTGTTATATATTTGACGTTGTTGTTGTTGTTATTGTTTATTTGACGTTGTTGTTGTTGTTGTTGTTTATTTGACGTTGTTGTTGTTGTTGACGTTGTTGTTGTTGTTGTTGACGTTGTTGTTATTGTTGTTGTTGTTGTTTATTTGACGTTGTTGTTGTTGTTGTTTATTTGACGTTGTTGTTGTTGTTGTTTATTTGACGTTGCTGTTGTTGTTGTTGTTTACTTGACAGTGTTGTTGTGGTTGTTTATTTGACGTTGTTGTTGTTGTTGACGTTGTTGTTATTGTTGTTGTTGTTGTTTATTTGTCGTTTTTGTTGTTGTTGATGTTGTTGTTGTTTTTGTAGTTGTTTATTTGACGTTGTTGTTGTTTATTTGACGTTGTTGTTGTTGTTGTTTATTTGACGTTGTTGTTGTTGTTGTTGTTTATTTGACATTGTTATTGTTATTTATTTGACGTTGTTGTTGTTTATTTGACGTTGTTGTTGTTGTTGTTATTTATTTGACGTTGTTGTTGTTGTCGTTGTTGTTTATTTGACGTTGTTGTTGTTGTTGTTGTTGTTTATTTGACGTTGTTGTTGTTGTTGTTTATTTGACGTTGTTGTTGTTATTTATTTGACGTTGTTGTTGTTGTTGTTTATTTGACATTGTTGTTATTGTTGTTGTTTATTTGACGTTGTTGTTGTTGTTTATTTGACGTTGTTGTTGCTGACGTTATTGTTATTGTTGTTGTTTATTTGACGTAGTTGTTGTTGTTGACGTTGTTGTTGTTGTTATTATTTGTTTATTTAACGATTTTGTTGTTGTTGTTGTTGTTGTTTACTTGATGTTGTTGTTGTTGTTGTTTATTTGACGTTGTTGACGTTGTTGTTGTTGTTTTTGTTGTTTATTTGACGTTGTTGTAGTTGTTTATTTGACGTTGTTGTTGTTCTTGTTGTTGTTGCTGTTTATTTGACGATATTATTGTTGTTGTTGTTTATTTGACGTTGTTGTTGTTGTTGTTTATTTGACGTTGTTGTTGTTATTATTTATTTGACATTGTTGTTGTTGTTGTTCATTTGACGTTGTTGTTGTTGTTTATTTGACGTTGTTGTTGTTGTTGTTTATTTGACATTGTTTTTGTCATTGTTTTTGTTGTTTATTTGACGTTGTTATTGTTGTTGTTTATTTGACGTTGTTGTTTATTTGACGTTGTTGTTGTTGTTGACGTTGTTGTTGTTGTTGTTTATTTGACGTTGTTGTTATTGTTGTTGTTGTTTATATGACGTTGTTGTTGTTGTTGACGTTGTTGTTGTTGTTGTTGTTGTTATTTATTTGACGTTTTTGTTGTTGTTGTTATTGTTGTTGTTGTTGTTTATTTGACGTTGTTGTTGTTATTTATTTGACGTTGTTGTTGTTGTTGTTTATTTGACATTGTTGTTGTTGTTATTGTTTATTTGACGTTGTTGTTGTTGTTGTTGTTTATTTGACGTTGTTTTAGTTGTTGTTGTTTATTTGGCGTTGTTGTTGTTGTTGTTTATTTGACATTGTTGTTGTTGACATTGTTGTTGTTGTTGTTTATTTGACGTAGTTGTTGTTGTTGACGTTGTTGTTGTTGTTTATTTGACGTTTTTGTTGTTGTTGATGTTGTTGTTTATTTAATGTTGTTGTTGTTGTTGTTGTTTATTTGACGTTGTTGTTTTTGTTATTGTTGTTGTTTATTTGACGTTGTTGTTGTTGTTGTTTATTTGATGTTGTTGTTGTTATTTATTTGACATTGTTGTTGTTGTTGACGTTGTTGCTATTGTTGTTTATTTGACATTGTTGTTGTTGTTGTTGTTTATTTGACGTTGTTGTTGTTGTTGTTGTTGTTTATTTGACGTAGTTGTTGTTGTTGACATTGTTGTTGTTGTTGTTGTTGTTTATTTGACGTTGTTGTTGTTGTTGTTTATTTGACTTTTTTATTGTTGTTTATTTGACGTTGTTTTTGTTATTTGACGTTGTTGTTGTTGTTGTTGTTGTTGTTGTTGTATTTGTTGTTGTTGTTGTTGTTGCTTATTTGACGTTGTTGTTATTGTTGTTGTTAATTTGACGTTGTTGTTGCTGTTGTTTATTTGACGTTGTTGTTGTTGTAGTTTATTTAACGTTGTTGTTGTTGTTTATTTGACGTTATTGTTGTTGTTGATGTTGTTGTTGATGTTGTTGTTGTTGTTGTTGTTGTTGTTTATTTGACGTTGTTGCTGTTGTTTATTTGACGTAGTTGTTGTCGTTGTTATGGTTTATTTGACATTGTTGTTGTTGTTTATTTGACGTTGTTGTTGTTGTTATAAATTTGACGTTGTTGTTGTTGTTATTGTTTTTTTGACTTTGTTGTTGTTGTTGTTTATTTGACGTTGTTGTTGTTGTTGACGTTGTTGTTGTTGTTGTTGACGTTGTTGTTGTTGTTTATTTGACGTTGTTGTTGTTGTTGTTGTTTATTTGACGTTGTTGTTGTTGTTTATTTGACGTTGCTGTTGTTGTTGTTGTTTATTTGACGGTGTTGTTGTGGTTGTTTATTTGACGTTGTTGTTGTTGTTGTTTATTTGATGTTGTTGTTGTTATTTAATTGAAGTTGTTGTTGTTGTTTATTTGACATTGTTGTTGTTGTTGTTGTTGTTTATTTGACGTTGTTGTTGTTGTTTATTTGACGTTGTTGTTGTTGACGTTGTTGTTGTTGTTTATTTGACGTTGTTGTTGTTGTTTATTTGACGTAGTTGTTGTTGTTGACGTTGTTGTTGTTGTTGTTTATTTGACGTTGTTGTTGTTGTTTATTTGACGTTGTTGTTGTTGTTCATGTTGTTGTTGTTGTTGTTGTTGTTGTTTATTTGACGTTGTTGTTGTTGTTTATTTGACGTTGTTGTTGTTGTTGTTGTTGTTGTTTATTTGACGTTGTTGTTGTTGTTTATTTGACGGTTGTTGTTGTTGTTGACATAGTTGTTTTTGTTGTTGTTGTTGTTTATTTCACGTTGTTGATGTTGTTGACGTTGTTGTTTATTTGACGTTGTTGTTTATTTGACGTTGTTTTAGATGTTGTTGTTTATTTGACGTTGTTCTTGTTTATTTGACATTGGTGTTGTTGTTGACGTTGTTGTTGTTGTTGTTGTTTATTTGACATTGTTGTTGTTGACGTTGTTGGTGTTGTTGTTTATTTGACGTTGTTTTAGTTGTTGTTGTTTATTTGACGTTTTTGTTATTGACATTGTTGTTGTTGTTGTTTATATGACGTTGTTGTTGTTGTTGTTTATTTGACATTGTTGTTGTTGTTTATTTGACGTTTTTGTTGTTGATGTTGTTGTTGTTTATTTGACGTTGTTGTTATTGTTTATTTGACGTTGTTGTTGTTGTTTATTTGACGTTGTTGTTGTTGTTATTGTTGTTGTTTATTTGACGTTGTTGTTGTTGTTTATTTGATGTTGTTGTTGTTGTTTATTTGACGTTGGTGTTGTTGTTGTTTATTTGACGTTGTTGTTGTTGTTATTTATTTGACGTTGTTGTTGTTATTATTTATTTGACGTTGTTGCTATTGTTGTTGTTGTTTATTTGACGTTGTTATTGTTGTTAATTTGACATTGTTTTTGTTATTTGACGTTGTTGTTGTTGTTGTTGTTGCTTATTTGACGTTGTTGTTTATTTGACATTGTTGTTGCTGTTAGTTATTTGACGTTGTTGTTGTTGTTTATTTGACATTGTTGTTGTTGTTGTTGTTGACGTTGTTTGTGTTGTTGTTTACTTGACGTTGTTGTTATTGTTGTTGTTTATTTGACGTTGTTTTAGTTGTTGTTTATTTGACGTTGTTGTTGTTGTTTATTTGACATGGTTGTTGTTATTGACGCTGTTGTTGTTGTTGTTGTTTATTTGACATTGTTGTTGTTGTTGTTGTTGACGTTGTTGGTGTTGTTGTTTATTTGACGTTGTTATTGTTGTTGTTGTTTATTTGACGTTGTTTTAGTTGTTGTTGTTTATTTGACATTGTTGTTGTTTTTTATTCGATGTTGTTGTTGTTGACATTTTTGTTGTTGTTGTTGTTTATTTGACGTTGTTGTTGTTGTTTATTTGACTTAGTTGTTGTTGTTGACATTGTTGTTGTTGTTGTTATTTATTTGACATTTTTGTTGTTGTTGATGTTGTTGTTGTTGTTGTTGTTTATTTGACGTTGTTGTTGTCGTTCTTGTTGTTTATTTGACGTTGTTGTTGTTGTTTATTTGACGTTGTTGTTGTTGTTGTTATATATTTGACGTTGTTGTTGTTGTTATTGTTTATTTGACGTTGTTGTTGTTGTTGTTGTTTATTTGACGTTGTTGTTGTTGTTGACGTTGTTGTTGTTGTTGTTGACGTTGTTGTTATTGTTGTTGTTGTTGTTTATTTGACGTTGTTGTTGTTGTTGTTTATTTGACGTTGTTGTTGTTGTTGTTTATTTGACGTTGCTGTTGTTGTTGTTGTTTACTTGACGGTGTTGTTGTGGTTGTTTATTTGACGTTGTTGTTGTTGTTGACGTTGTTGTTATTGTTGTTGTTGTTGTTTATTTGTCGTTTTTGTTGTTGTTGATGTTGTTGTTGTTTTTGTAGTTGTTTATTTGACGTTGTTGTTGTTTATTTGACGTTGTTGTTGTTGTTGTTTATTTGACGTTGTTGTTGTTGTTGTTGTTGTTTATTTGACATTGTTATTGTTATTTATTTGACGTTGTTGTTGTTTATTTGACGTTGTTGTTGTTGTTGTTATTTATTTGACGTTGTTGTTGTTGTCGTTGTTGTTTATTTGACGTTGTTGTTGTTGTTGTTGTTGTTTATTTGACGTTGTTGTTGTTGTTGTTTATTTGACGTTGTTGTTGTTATTTATTTGACGTTGTTGTTGTTGTTGTTTATTTGACATTGTTGTTATTGTTGTTGTTTATTTGACGTTGTTGTTGTTGTTTATTTGACGTTGTTGTTGCTGACGTTATTGTTATTGTTGTTGTTTATTTGACGTAGTTGTTGTTGTTGACGTTGTTGTTGTTGTTATTATTTGTTTATTTAACGATTTTGTTGTTGTTGTTGTTGTTGTTTACTTGATGTTGTTGTTGTTGTTGTTTATTTGACGTTGTTGACGTTGTTGTTGTTGTTTTTGTTGTTTATTTGACGTTGTTGTAGTTGTTTATTTGACGTTGTTGTTGTTCTTGTTGTTGTTGCTGTTTATTTGACGATATTATTGTTGTTGTTGTTTATTTGACGTTGTTGTTGTTGTTTATTTGACGTTGTTGTTGTTATTATTTATTTGACATTGTTGTTGTTGTTGTTCATTTGACGTTGTTGTTGTTGTTTATTTGACGTTGTTGTTGTTGTTGTTTATTTGACATTGTTTTTGTCATTGTTTTTGTTGTTTATTTGACGTTGTTATTGTTGTTGTTTATTTGACGTTGTTGTTTATTTGACGTTGTTGTTGTTGTTGACGTTGTTGTTGTTGTTGTTTATTTGACGTTGTTGTTATTGTTGTTGTTGTTTATATGACGTTGTTGTTGTTGTTGACGTTGTTGTTGTTGTTGTTGTTGTTATTTATTTGACGTTTTTGTTGTTGTTGTTATTGTTGTTGTTGTTGTTTATTTGACGTTGTTGTTGTTATTTATTTGACGTTGTTGTTGTTGTTGTTTATTTGACATTGTTGTTGTTGTTATTGTTTATTTGACGTTGTTGTTGTTGTTGTTGATTATTTGACGTTGTTTTAGTTGTTGTTGTTTATTTGGCGTTGTTGTTGTTGTTGTTTATTTGACATTGTTGTTGTTGACATTGTTGTTGTTGTTGTTTATTTGACGTAGTTGTTGTTGTTGACGTTGTTGTTGTTGTTTATTTGACGTTTTTGTTGTTGTTGATGTTGTTGTTTATTTAATGTTGTTGTTGTTGTTGTTGTTTATTTGACGTTGTTGTTTTTGTTATTGTTGTTGTTTATTTGACGTTGTTGTTGTTGTTGTTTATTTGATGTTGTTGTTGTTATTTATTTGACATTGTTGTTGTTGACGTTGTTGCTATTGTTGTTTATTTGACATTGTTGTTGTTGTTGTTGTTTATTTGACGTTGTTGTTGTTGTTGTTGTTGTTTATTTGACGTAGTTGTTGTTGTTGACATTGTTGTTGTTGTTGTTGTTGTTTATTTGACGTTGTTGTTGTTGTTGTTTATTTGACTTTTTTATTGTTGTTTATTTGACGTTGTTTTTGTTATTTGACGTTGTTGTTGTTGTTGTTGTTGTTGTTGTTGTATTTGTTGTTGTTGTTGTTGTTGCTTATTTGACGTTGTTGTTATTGTTGTTGTTAATTTGACGTTGTTGTTGCTGTTGTTTATTTGACGTTGTTGTTGTTGTAGTTTATTTAACGTTGTTGTTGTTGTTTATTTGACGTTATTGTTGTTGTTGATGTTGTTGTTGATGTTGTTGTTGTTGTTGTTGTTGTTGTTTATTTGACGTTGTTGCTGTTGTTTATTTGACGTAGTTGTTGTCGTTGTTATGGTTTATTTGACATTGTTGTTGTTGTTTATTTGACGTTGTTGTTGTTGTTATAAATTTGATGTTGTTGTTGTTGTTATTGTTTTTTTGACTTTGTTGTTGTTGTTGTTTATTTGACGTTGTTGTTGTTGTTGACGTTGTTGTTGTTGTTGTTGACGTTGTTGTTGTTGTTTATTTGACGTTGTTGTTGTTGTTGTTGTTTATTTGACGTTGTTGTTGTTGTTTATTTGACGTTGCTGTTGTTGTTGTTGTTTATTTGACGGTGTTGTTGTGGTTGTTTATTTGACGTTGTTGTTGTTGTTGTTTATTTGATGTTGTTGTTGTTATTTATTTGAAGTTGTTGTTGTTGTTTATTTGACATTGTTGTTGTTGTTGTTGTTGTTTATTTGACGTTGTTGTTGTTGTTTATTTGACGTTGTTGTTGTTGACGTTGTTGTTGTTGTTTATTTGACGTTGTTGTTGTTGTTTATTTGACGTAGTTGTTGTTGTTGAAGTTGTTGTTGTTGTTGTTTATTTGACGTTGTTGTTGTTGTTTATTTGACGTTGTTGTTGTTGTTGTTCATGTTGTTGTTGTTGTTGTTGTTGTTTATTTGACGTTGTTGTTGTTGTTTATTTGACGTTGTTGTTGTTGTTGTTGTTGTTTATTTGACGTTGTTGTTGTTGTTTATTTGACGGTTGTTGTTGTTGTTGACATAGTTGTTTTTGTTGTTGTTGTTGTTTATTTCACGTTGTTGATGTTGTTGACGTTGTTGTTTATTTGACGTTGTTGTTTATTTGACGTTGTTTTAGATGTTGTTGTTTATTTGACGTTGTTCTTGTTTATTTGACATTGGTGTTGTTGTTGACGTTGTTGTTGTTGTTGTTGTTTATTTGACATTGTTGTTGTTGACGTTGTTGGTGTTGTTGTTTATTTGACGTTGTTTTAGTTGTTGTTGTTTATTTGACGTTTTTGTTATTGACATTGTTGTTGTTGTTGTTTATATGACGTTGTTGTTGTTGTTGTTTATTTGACATTGTTGTTGTTGTTTATTTGACGTTTTTGTTGTTGATGTTGTTGTTGTTTATTTGACGTTGTTGTTATTGTTTATTTGACGTTGTTGTTGTTGTTTATTTGACGTTGTTGTTGTTGTTATTGTTGTTGTTTATTTGACGTTGTTGTTGTTGTTGTTTATTTGATGTTGTTGTTGTTGTTTATTTGACGTTGGTGTTGTTGTTGTTTATTTGACGTTGTTGTTGTTGTTATTTATTTGACGTTGTTGTTGTTATTATTTATTTGACGTTGTTGCTATTGTTGTTGTTGTTTATTTGACGTTGTTATTGTTGTTAATTTGACATTGTTTTTGTTATTTGACGTTGTTGTTGTTTTTGTTGTTGCTTATTTGACGTTGTTGTTTATTTGACATTGTTGTTGCTGTTAGTTATTTGACGTTGTTGTTGTTGTTTATTTGACATTGTTGTTGTTGTTGTTGTTGACGTTGTTTGTGTTGTTGTTTACTTGACGTTGTTGTTATTGTTGTTGTTTATTTGACGTTGTTTTAGTTGTTGTTTATTTGACGTTGTTGTTGTTGTTTATTTGACATGGTTGTTGTTATTGACGCTGTTGTTGTTGTTGTTGTTGTTTATTTGACATTGTTGTTGTTGTTGTTGTTGACGTTGTTGGTGTTGTTGTTTATTTGACGTTGTTATTGTTGTTGTTGTTTATTTGACGTTGTTTTAGTTGTTGTTGTTTATTTGACATTGTTGTTGTTGTTTATTCGATGTTGTTGTTGTTGACATTTTTGTTGTTGTTGTTGTTTATTTGACGTTGTTGTTGTTGTTTATTTGACTTAGTTGTTGTTGTTGACATTGTTGTTGTTGTTGTTATTTATTTGACATTTTTGTTGTTGTTGATGTTGTTGTTGTTGTTGTTGTTTATTTGACGTTGTTGTTATTGTTTATTTGACGTTGTTGTTGTTGACATTGTTGTTGTTGTTGTTGTTTATTTGACGTTGTTGTTATTGTTTATTTGACTTAGTTGTTGTTGTTGACATTGTTGTTGTTGTTGTTGTTGTTGTTGTTGTTTATTTGACATTTTTGTTGTTGTTGATGTTGTTGTTGTTGTTGTTGTTGTTGTTTATTTGACGTTGTTGTTATTGTTTATTTGACGTTGTTGTTGTTTATTTGACGTTGTTGTTGTTGTTATTGTTGTTGTTTATTTGACGTTGTTGTTGTTGTTGTTGTTTATTTGATGTTGTTGTTGTTGTTTATTTGACGTTGGTGTTGTTGTTGTTGTTTATTTGATGTTGTTATTGTTGTTATTTATTTGACGTCCTTGTTGTTGTTATTGTTTATTTTACGTTGTTGTTGTTGTTATTGTTAATTTGACGTTTTTATTGTTGTTTATTTGACGTTGTTGTTGTTGTATTTGTTGTTGTTGATGTTGTTGCTTATTTGACGTTGTTGTTATTGTTGTTGTTTATTTGACGTTGTTGTTGTTGTTGTTTATTTGACGTTGTTGTTGTTGTTTATTTGACGTTGTTGTTGTTGTTGTTGTTTATTTGACGTTATTGTTGTTATTGACGTTGTTGTTGTTTATTTGACGTTGTTGCTGTTGTTTATTTGACGTTGTTGTTGTCGTTGTTGTTGTTTATTTGACGTTGTTGTTGTTGTTTATTTGACGTTGTTGTTGTTGTTGTTATATATTTGACGTTGTTGTTGTTGTTGTTATATATTTGACGTTGTTGTTGTTGTTATTGTTTATTTGACGTTGGTGTTGTTGTTTATTTGAAGTTGTTGTTGTTGTTGACGTTGTTGTTGTTGTTGACGTTGTTGTTGTTGTTGTTTATTTGACGTTGTTGTTGTTGTTGTTTATTTGACGTTGTTGTTGTTGTTGTTTATTTGACGTTGTTGTTGTTGTTGTTTATTTGACGGTGTTGTTGTGGTTGTTTATTTGACGTTATTGTTGTTATTGACGTTGTTGTTATTGTTGTTGTTGTTGTTTATTTGTCGTTTTTGTTGTTGTTGATGTTGTTGTTGTTTTTGTAGTTGTTTATTTGACGTTGTTGTTGTTTATTTGACGTTGTTGTTGTTGTTGTTTATTTGACGTTGTTGTTGTTGTTGTAATTGTTGTTGTTGTTGTTGTTGTTGTTTATTTGACGTTGTTATTGTTATTTATTTGACGTTGTTGTTGTTTATTTGACGTTGTTGTTGTTGTTGTTGTTATTTATTTGACGTTGTTGTTGTTGTCGTTGTTGTTTATTTGACGTTGTTGTTGTTGTTGTTGTTTATTTGACGTTGTTGTTGTTGTTGTTTATTTGACGTTGGTGTTGTTATTTATTTGACGTTGTTGTTGTTGTTGTTTATTTGACATTGTTGTTATTGTTGTTGTTTATTTGATGTTGTTGTTGTTGTTTATTTGACGTTGTTGTTGTTGACGTTATTGTTTCTGTTGTTGTTTATTTGACGTAGTTGTTGTTGTTGACGTTGTTGTTGTTGTTATTATTTGTTTATTTAACGATTTTGTTGTTGTTGTTGTTGTTGTTTACTTGATGTTGTTGTTGTTGTTGTTGTTTATTTGACGTTGTTGTTGTTGTTGACGTTGTTGTTGTTGTTTTTGTTGTTTATTTGACGTTGTTGTAGTTGTTTATTTGACGTTGTTGTTGTTCTTGTTGTTGTTGCGGTTTATTTGACGATATTATTGTTGTTGTTGTTTATTTGACGTTGTTGTTGTTGTTGTTTATTTGACGTTGTTGTTGTTGTTGTTATTTATTTGACATTGTTGTTGTTGTTGTTCATTTGACGTTGTTGTTGTTGTTTATTTGACGTTGTTGTTGTTGTTGTTGTTTATTTGACATTGTTTTTGTCATTGTTTTTGTTGTTTATTTGACGTTGTTATTGTTGTTGTTTATTTGACGTTGTTGTTTATTTGACGTTGTTGTTGTTGACGTTGTTGTTGTTGTTTATTTGACGTTGTTGTTATTGTTGTTGTTGTTTATTTGACGTTGTTGTTGTTGTTGACGTTGTTGTTGTTGTTGTTATTTATTTGACATTTTTGTTGTTGTTGTTATTGTTGTTGTTGTTGTTTATATGACGTTGCTGTTGTTGTTATTTATTTGACGTTGTTGTTGTTGTTTATTTGACATTGTTGTTGTTGTTATTGTTTATTTGACGTTGTTCTTGTTTATTTGACGTTGTTGTTGTTGTTCACGTTGTTGTTGTTGTTGTTGTTGTTTATTTGACGTTGTTGTTGTTGTTGACATTGTTGTTGTTGTTGTTGTTTATTTGACGTTGTTGTTGTTGTTTATTTGACTTAGTTGTTGTTGTTGTTGTTTATTTGACATTTTTGTTGTTGTTGATGTTGTTGTTGTTGTTGTTGTTTATTTGACGTTGTTGTTATTGTTTATTTGACGTTGTTGTTGTTGACATTGTTGTTGTTGTTGTTTATTTGACGTTGTTGTTGTTGTTTATTTGACTTAGTTGTTGTTGTTGACATTGTTGTTTTTGTTGTTGTTGACGTTGTTGTTGTTGTTGTTATTGTTGTTGTTTATTTGACGTTGTTGTTGTTGTTGTTGTTTATTTGATGTTGTTGTTGTTGTTGTTTATTTAACGTTGGTGTTGTTGTTGTTGTTTATTTGATGTTGTTATTGTTGTTATTTATTTGACCTCCTTGTTGTTGTTATTGTTTATTTTACGTTGTTGTTGTTGTTGTTGTTGCTTATTTGACGTTGTTGTTATTGTTGTTGTTTATTTGACGTTGTTGTTGTTGTTGTTGTTTATTTGACGTTGTTGTTGTTGTTTATTTGACGTTGTTGTTGTTGTTGTTGTTTATTTGACGTTATTGATGTTATTGACGTTGTTGTTGTTGTTGTTGTTGTTTATTTGACGTTGTTGCTGTTGTTTATTTGACGTTGTTGTTGTCGTTCTTGTTATATATTTGACGTTGTTGTTGTTGTTATTGTTTATTTGACGTTGTTGTTGTTGTTGTTGTTGTTTATTTGACGTTGTTGTTGTTGTTGACGTTGTTGTTGTTGTTGTTGACGTTGTTGTTGTTGTTGTTGTTTATTTGACGTTGTTGTTGTTGTTTATTTGACGTTGTTGTTGTTGTTGTTTATTTGACGTTGCTGTTGTTGTTGTTGTTTATTTGACGGTGTTGTTGTGGTTGTTTATTTGACGTTGTTGTTGTTGTTGACGTTGTTGTTATTGTTGTTGTTGTTGTTTATTTGTCGTTTTTGTTGTTGATGTTGTTGTTGTTTTTGTAGTTGTTTATTTGACGTTGTTGTTGTTTATTTGACGTTGTTGTTGTTGTTGTTTATTTGACGTTGTTGTTGTTGTTGTTGTTTATTTGACGTTGTTATTGTTATTTATTTGACGTTTTTGTTGTTTATTTGACGTTGTTGTTGTTGTTGTTATTTATTTGACGTTGTTGTTGTTGTCGTTGTTGTTTATTTGACGTTGTTGTTGTTGTTGTTGTTGTTGTTTATTTGACGTTGTTGTTGTTGTTGTTTATTTGACGTTGTTGTTGTTATTTATTTGACGTTGTTGTTGTTGTTGTTTATTTGACATTGTTGTTATTGTTGTTGTTTATTTGACGTTGTTGTTGTTGTTTATTTGACGTTGTTGTTGTTGACGTTATTGTTATTGTTGTTGTTTATTTGACGTAGTTGTTGTTGTTGACGTTGTTGTTGTTGTTATTATTTGTTTATTTAACGATTTTGTTGTTGTTGTTGTTGTTTACTTGATGTTGTTATTGTTGTTGTTTATTTGACGTTGTTGACGTTGTTGTTGTTGTTTTTGTTGTTTATTTGACGTTGTTGTAGTTGTTTATTTGACGTTGTTGTTGTTCTTGTTGTTGTTGCTGTTTATTTGACGATATTATTGTTGTTGTTGTTTATTTGACGTTGTTGTTGTTGTTTATTTGACGTTGTTGTTGTTGTTATTTATTTGACATTGTTGTTGTTGTTGTTCATTTGACGTTGTTGTTGTTGTTTATTTGACGTTGTTGTTGTTGTTGTTGTTTATTTGACATTGTTTTTGTCATTGTTTTTGTTGTTTATTTGACGTTGTTATTGTTGTTGTTTATTTGACGTTGTTGTTTATTTGATGTTGTTGTTGTTGTTGACGTTGTTGTTGTTGTTGTTGTTTATTTGACGTTGTTGTTATTGTTGTTGTTGTTTATATGACGTTGTTGTTGTTGTTGACGTTGTTGTTGTTGTTGTTATTTATTTGACGTTTTTGTTGTTGTTGTTATTGTTGTTGTTGTTGTTTATTTGACGTTGTTGTTGTTGTTATTTATTTGACGTTGTTGTTGTTGTTGTTGTTTATTTGACATTGTTGTTGTTGTTATTGTTTATTTGACGTTGTTGTTGTTGTTGTTGTTTATTTGACGTTGTTTTAGTTGTTGTTGTTTATTTGGCGTTGTTGTTGTTGTTTATTTGACATTGTTGTTGTTGACATTGTTGTTGTTGTTGTTGTTTATTTGACGTAGTTGTTGTTGTTGACGTTGTTGTTGTTGTTTATTTGACGTTGATGTTGTTGTTTATTTAATGTTGTTGTTGTTGTTGTTGTTTATTTGACGTTGTTGTTTTTGTTATTGTTGTTGTTTATTTGACGTTGTTGTTATTGTTGTTTATTTGACTTTTTTATTGTTGTTTATTTGACGTTGTTTTTGTTATTTGACGTTGTTGTTGTTGTTGTTGTTGTATTTGTTGTTGTTGTTGTTGTTGTTGCTTATTTGACGTTGTTGTTATTGTTGTTGTTAATTTGACGTTGTTGTTGCTGTTGTTTATTTGACGTTGTTGTTGTTGTAGTTTATTTAACGTTGTTGTTGTTGTTTATTTGACGTTATTGTTGTTGTTGATGTTGTTGTTGATGTTGTTGTTGTTGTTGTTGTTTATTTGACGTTGTTGCTGTTGTTTATTTGACGTTGTTGTTGTCGTTGTTATGGTTTATTTGACGTTGTTGTTGTTGTTTATTTGACGTTGTTGTTGTTGTTGTTATAAATTTGACGTTGTTGTTGTTGTTATTGTTTTTTTGACTTTGTTGTTGTTGTTGTTTATTTGACGTTGTTGTTGTTGTTGTTGACGTTGTTGTTGTTGTTGTTGTTGACGTTGTTGTTGTTGTTGTTGTTTATTTGACGTTGTTGTTGTTGTTGTTGTTGTTGTTGTTTATTTGACGTTGTTGTTGTTGTTTATTTGACGTTGCTGTTGTTGTTGTTGTTTATTTGACGGTGTTGTTGTGGTTGTTTATTTGACGTTGTTGTTGTTGTTGTTGTTTATTTGACGTTGTTGTTGTTATTTATTTGAAGTTGTTGTTGTTGTTTATTTGACATTGTTGTTGTTGTTGTTGTTGTTTATTTGACGTTGTTGTTGTTGTTTATTTGACGTTGTTGTTGTTGACGTTGTTGTTGTTGTTTATTTGACGTTGTTGTTGTTGTTTATTTGACGTAGTTGTTGTTGTTGACGTTGTTGTTGTTGTTGTTGTTTATTTGACGTTGTTGTTGTTGTTTATTTGACGTTGTTGTTGTTGTTGTTCATGTTGTTGTTGTTGTTGTTGTTGTTGTTTATTTGACGTTGTTGTTGTTGTTTATTTGACGTTGTTGTTGTTGTTGTTGTTGTTTATTTGACGTTGTTGTTGTTGTTTATTTGACGGTGGTTGTTGTTGTTGACATAGTTATTGTTGTTGTTGTTGTTGTTTATTTCACGTTGTTGATGTTGTTGACGTTGTTGTTTATTTGACGTTGTTGTTTATTTGACGTTGTTTTAGATGTTGTTGTTTATTTGACGTTGTTCTTGTTTATTTGACATTGGTGTTGTTGTTGACGTTGTTGTTGTTGTTGTTGTTTATTTGACATTGTTGTTGTTGACGTTGTTGGTGTTGTTGTTTATTTGACGTTGTTTTAGTTGTTGTTGTTTATTTGACGTTTTTGTTATTGACATTGTTGTTGTTGTTGTTGTTGTTTATTTGACATAGTTGTTGTTGTTGACATTGTTGTTGTTGTTGTTGTTTATTTGACGTTTTTGTTGTTGATGTTGTTGTTGTTTATTTGACGTTGTTGTTATTGTTTATTTGACGTTGTTGTTGTTGTTTATTTGACGTTGTTGTTGTTGTTATTGTTGTTGTTTATTTGACGTTGTTGTTGTTGTTGTTGTTTATTTGATGTTGTTGTTGTTGTTTATTTGACATTGGTGTTGTTGTTGTTTATTTGACGTTGTTGTTGTTGTTATTTATTTGACGTTGTTGTTGTTATTATTTATTTGACGTTGTTGCTATTGTTGTTGTTGTTTATTTGACGTTGTTATTGTTGTTAATTTGACGTTGTTTTTGTTATTTGACGTTGTTGTTGTTGTTGTTGTTGCTTATTTGACGTTGTTGTTTATTTGACATTGTTGTTGCTGTTAGTTATTTGACGTTGTTGTTGTTGTTTATTTGACATTGTTGTTGTTGTTGTTGTTTATTTGACATTGTTGTTGTTGTTGTTGTTGACGTTGTTTGTGTTGTTGTTTACTTGACGTTGTTGTTATTGTTGTTGTTTATTTGACGTTGTTTTAGTTGTTGTTTATTTGACGTTGTTGTTGTTGTTTATTTGACATTGTTGTTGTTATTGACGCTGTTGTTGTTGTTGTTGTTGTTGTTGACGTTGTTGGTGTTGTTGTTTATTTGACGTTGTTATTGTTGTTGTTGTTTATTTGACGTTGTTTTAGTTGTTGTTGTTTATTTGACATTGTTGTTGTTGTTTATTCGATGTTGTTGTTGTTGACATTTTTGTTGTTGTTGTTGTTTATTTGACGTTGTTGTTGTTGTTTATTTGACTTAGTTGTTGTTGTTGACATTGTTGTTGTTGTTGTTGTTATTTATTTGACATTTTTGTTGTTGTTGATGTTGTTGTTGTTGTTGTTGTTGTTTATTTGACGTTGTTGTTATTGTTTATTTGACGTTGTTGTTGTTGACATTGTTGTTGTTGTTGTTGTTTATTTGACGTTGTTGTTATTGTTTATTTGACTTAGTTGTTGTTGTTGACATTGTTGTTGTTGTTGTTGTTGTTGTTGTTTATTTGACATTTTTGTTGTTGTTGATGTTGTTGTTGTTGTTGTTGTTTATTTGACGTTGTTGTTATTGTTTATTTGACGTTGTTGTTGTTTATTTGACGTTGTTGTTGTTGTTATTGTTGTTGTTTATTTGACGTTGTTGTTGTTGTTGTTGTTTATTTGATGTTGTTGTTGTTGTTTATTTGACGTTGGTGTTGTTGTTGTTGTTTATTTGATGTTGTTATTGTTGTTATTTATTTGACGTCCTTGTTGTTGTTATTGTTTATTTTACGTTGTTGTTGTTGTTATTGTTTATTTGACGTTTTTATTGTTGTTTATTTGACGTTGTTGTTGTTGTATTTGTTGTTGTTGATGTTGTTGCTTATTTGACGTTGTTGTTATTGTTGTTGTTTATTTGACGTTGTTGTTGTTGTTGTTTATTTGACGTTGTTGTTGTTGTTTATTTGACGTTGTTGTTGTTGTTGTTTATTTGACGTTATTGTTGTTATTGACGTTGTTGTTGTTTATTTGACAGTGTTGCTGTTGTTTATTTGACATTGTTGTTGTCGTTGTTGTTGTTTATTTGACGTTGTTGTTGTTGTTTATTTGACGTTGTTGTTGTTGTTGTTGTTATATATTTGACGTTGTTGTTGTTGTTTATTTGAAGTTGTTGTTGTTGTTGACGTTGTTGTTGTTGTTGACGTTGTTGTTGTTGTTGTTTATTTGACGTTGTTGTTGTTGTTGTTTATTTGACGTTGTTGTTGTTGTTGTTTATTTGACGTTGTTGTTGTTGTTGTTTATTTGACGGTGTTGTTGTGGTTGTTTATTTGACGTTGTTGTTGTTATTGACGTTGTTGTTATTGTTGTTGTTGTTGTTTATTTTTCGTTTTTGTTGTTGTTGATGTTGTTGTTGTTTTTGTAGTTGTTTATTTGACGTTGTTGTTGTTTATTTGACGTTGTTGTTGTTGTTGTTTATTTGACGTTGTTGTTGTTGTTGTAATTGTTGTTGTTGTTGTTGTTGTTTATTTGACGTTGTTATTGTTATTTATTTGACGTTGTTGTTGTTTATTTGACGTTGTTGTTGTTGTTGTTATTTATTTGACGTTGTTGTTGTTGTCGTTGTTGTTTATTTGACGTTGTTGTTGTTGTTGTTTATTTGACGTTGTTGTTGTTGTTGTTTATTTGACGTTGTTGTTGTTATTTATTTGACGTTGTTGTTGTTGTTGTTGTTGTTGTTTATTTGACATTGTTGTTATTGTTGTTGTTTATTTGTTGTTGTTGTTGTTGTTTATTTGACGTTGTTGTTGTTGACGTTATTGTTGTTGTTGTTGTTTATTTGATGTAGTTGTTGTTGTTGACGTTGTTGTTGTTGTTATTATTTGTTTATTTAACGATTTTGTTGTTGTTGTTGTTGTTTACTTGATGTTGTTGTTGTTGTTGTTGTTTATTTGACGTTGTTGTTGTTGTTGACGTTGTTGTTGTTGTTGTTGACGTTGTTGTTGTTGTTGTTGTTGTTTATTTGACGTTGTTGTTGTTGTTTATTTGACGTTGTTGTTGTTGTTGTTTATTTGACGTTGCTGTTGTTGTTGTTGTTTATTTGACGGTGTTGTTGTGGTTGTTTATTTGACGTTGTTGTTGTTGTTGACGTTGTTGTTATTGTTGTTGTTGTTGTTTATTTGTCGTTTTTGTTGTTGATGTTGTTGTTGTTTTTGTAGTTGTTTATTTGACGTTGTTGTTGTTTATTTGACGTTGTTGTTGTTGTTGTTTATTTGACGTTGTTATTGTTATTTATTTGACGTTTTTGTTGTTTATTTGACGTTGTTGTTGTTGTTGTTATTTATTTGACGTTGTTGTTGTTGTCGTTGTTGTTTATTTGACGTTGTTGTTGTTGTTGTTGTTGTTGTTTATTTGACGTTGTTGTTGTTGTTGTTTATTTGACGTTGTTGTTGTTATTTATTTGACGTTGTTGTTGTTGTTGTTTATTTGACATTGTTGTTATTGTTGTTGTTTATTTGACGTTGTTGTTGTTGTTTATTTGACGTTGTTGTTGTTGACGTTATTGTTATTGTTGTTGTTTATTTGACGTAGTTGTTGTTGTTGACGTTGTTGTTGTTGTTATTATTTGTTTATTTAACGATTTTGTTGTTGTTGTTGTTGTTTACTTGATGTTGTTATTGTTGTTGTTTATTTGACGTTGTTGACGTTGTTGTTGTTGTTTTTGTTGTTTATTTGACGTTGTTGTAGTTGTTTATTTGACGTTGTTGTTGTTCTTGTTGTTGTTGCTGTTTATTTGACGATATTATTGTTGTTGTTGTTTATTTGACGTTGTTGTTGTTGTTTATTTGACGTTGTTGTTGTTGTTATTTATTTGACATTGTTGTTGTTGTTGTTCATTTGACGTTGTTGTTGTTGTTTATTTGACGTTGTTGTTGTTGTTGTTGTTTATTTGACATTGTTTTTGTCATTGTTTTTGTTGTTTATTTGACGTTGTTATTGTTGTTGTTTATTTGACGTTGTTGTTTATTTGATGTTGTTGTTGTTGTTGACGTTGTTGTTGTTGTTGTTTATTTGACGTTGTTGTTATTGTTGTTGTTGTTTATATGACGTTGTTGTTGTTGTTGACGTTGTTGTTGTTGTTGTTATTTATTTGACGTTTTTGTTGTTGTTGTTATTGTTGTTGTTGTTGTTTATTTGACGTTGTTGTTGTTGTTATTTATTTGACGTTGTTGTTGTTGTTGTTGTTTATTTGACATTGTTGTTGTTGTTATTGTTTATTTGACGTTGTTGTTGTTGTTGTTGTTTATTTGACGTTGTTTTAGTTGTTGTTGTTTATTTGGCGTTGTTGTTGTTGTTTATTTGACATTGTTGTTGTTGACATTGTTGTTGTTGTTGTTGTTTATTTGACGTAGTTGTTGTTGTTGACGTTGTTGTTGTTGTTTATTTGACGTTGATGTTGTTGTTTATTTAATGTTGTTGTTGTTGTTGTTGTTTATTTGACGTTGTTGTTTTTGTTATTGTTGTTGTTTATTTGACGTTGTTGTTATTGTTGTTTATTTGACTTTTTTATTGTTGTTTATTTGACGTTGTTTTTGTTATTTGACGTTGTTGTTGTTGTTGTTGTTGTATTTGTTGTTGTTGTTGTTGTTGTTGCTTATTTGACGTTGTTGTTATTGTTGTTGTTAATTTGACGTTGTTGTTGCTGTTGTTTATTTGACGTTGTTGTTGTTGTAGTTTATTTAACGTTGTTGTTGTTGTTTATTTGACGTTATTGTTGTTGTTGATGTTGTTGTTGATGTTGTTGTTGTTGTTGTTTATTTGACGTTGTTGCTGTTGTTTATTTGACGTTGTTGTTGTCGTTGTTATGGTTTATTTGACGTTGTTGTTGTTGTTTATTTGACGTTGTTGTTGTTGTTGTTATAAATTTGACGTTGTTGTTGTTGTTATTGTTTTTTTGACTTTGTTGTTGTTGTTGTTTATTTGACGTTGTTGTTGTTGTTGTTGACGTTGTTGTTGTTGTTGTTGTTGACGTTGTTGTTGTTGTTGTTGTTTATTTGACGTTGTTGTTGTTGTTGTTGTTGTTGTTGTTTATTTGACGTTGTTGTTGTTGTTTATTTGACGTTGCTGTTGTTGTTGTTGTTTATTTGACGGTGTTGTTGTGGTTGTTTATTTGACGTTGTTGTTGTTGTTGTTGTTTATTTGACGTTGTTGTTGTTATTTATTTGAAGTTGTTGTTGTTGTTTATTTGACATTGTTGTTGTTGTTGTTGTTGTTTATTTGACGTTGTTGTTGTTGTTTATTTGACGTTGTTGTTGTTGACGTTGTTGTTGTTGTTTATTTGACGTTGTTGTTGTTGTTTATTTGACGTAGTTGTTGTTGTTGACGTTGTTGTTGTTGTTGTTGTTTATTTGACGTTGTTGTTGTTGTTTATTTGACGTTGTTGTTGTTGTTGTTCATGTTGTTGTTGTTGTTGTTGTTGTTGTTTATTTGACGTTGTTGTTGTTGTTTATTTGACGTTGTTGTTGTTGTTGTTGTTGTTTATTTGACGTTGTTGTTGTTGTTTATTTGACGGTGGTTGTTGTTGTTGACATAGTTATTGTTGTTGTTGTTGTTGTTTATTTCACGTTGTTGATGTTGTTGACGTTGTTGTTTATTTGACGTTGTTGTTTATTTGACGTTGTTTTAGATGTTGTTGTTTATTTGACGTTGTTCTTGTTTATTTGACATTGGTGTTGTTGTTGACGTTGTTGTTGTTGTTGTTGTTTATTTGACATTGTTGTTGTTGACGTTGTTGGTGTTGTTGTTTATTTGACGTTGTTTTAGTTGTTGTTGTTTATTTGACGTTTTTGTTATTGACATTGTTGTTGTTGTTGTTGTTGTTTATTTGACATAGTTGTTGTTGTTGACATTGTTGTTGTTGTTGTTGTTTATTTGACGTTTTTGTTGTTGATGTTGTTGTTGTTTATTTGACGTTGTTGTTATTGTTTATTTGACGTTGTTGTTGTTGTTTATTTGACGTTGTTGTTGTTGTTATTGTTGTTGTTTATTTGACGTTGTTGTTGTTGTTGTTGTTTATTTGATGTTGTTGTTGTTGTTTATTTGACGTTGGTGTTGTTGTTGTTTATTTGACGTTGTTGTTGTTGTTATTTATTTGACGTTGTTGTTGTTATTATTTATTTGACGTTGTTGCTATTGTTGTTGTTGTTTATTTGACGTTGTTATTGTTGTTAATTTGACGTTGTTTTTGTTATTTGACGTTGTTGTTGTTGTTGTTGCTTATTTGACGTTGTTGTTTATTTGACATTGTTGTTGCTGTTAGTTATTTGACGTTGTTGTTGTTGTTTATTTGACATTGTTGTTGTTGTTGTTGTTTATTTGACATTGTTGTTGTTGTTGTTGTTGTTGACGTTGTTTGTGTTGTTGTTTACTTGACGTTGTTGTTATTGTTGTTGTTTATTTGACGTTGTTTTAGTTGTTGTTTATTTGACGTTGTTGTTGTTGTTTATTTGACATTGTTGTTGTTATTGACGCTGTTGTTGTTGTTGTTGTTGTTGACGTTGTTGGTGTTGTTGTTTATTTGACGTTGTTATTGTTGTTGTTGTTTATTTGACGTTGTTTTAGTTGTTGTTGTTTATTTGACATTGTTGTTGTTGTTTATTCGATGTTGTTGTTGTTGACATTTTTATTGTTGTTGTTGTTTATTTGACGTTGTTGTTGTTGTTTATTTGACTTAGTTGTTGTTGTTGACATTGTTGTTGTTGTTGTTGTTATTTATTTGACATTTTTGTTGTTGATGATGTTGTTGTTGTTGTTGTTGTTTATTTGACGTTGTTGTTATTGTTTATTTGACGTTGTTGTTGTTGACATTGTTGTTGTTGTTGTTGTTTATTTGACGTTGTTGTTATTGTTTATTTGACTTAGTTGTTGTTGTTGACATTGTTGTTGTTGTTGTTGTTGTTGTTTATTTGACATTTTTGTTGTTGTTGATGTTGTTGTTGTTGTTGTTGTTTATTTGACGTTGTTGTTATTGTTTATTTGACGTTGTTGTTGTTTATTTGACGTTGTTGTTGTTGTTATTGTTGTTGTTTATTTGACGTTGTTGTTGTTGTTGTTGTTTATTTGATGTTGTTGTTGTTGTTTATTTGACGTTGGTGTTGTTGTTGTTGTTTATTTGATGTTGTTATTGTTGTTATTTATTTGACGTCCTTGTTGTTGTTATTGTTTATTTTACGTTGTTGTTGTTGTTATTGTTTATTTGACGTTTTTATTGTTGTTTATTTGACGTTGTTGTTGTTGTATTTGTTGTTGTTGATGTTGTTGCTTATTTGACGTTGTTGTTATTGTTGTTGTTTATTTGACGTTGTTGTTGTTGTTGTTTATTTGACGTTGTTGTTGTTGTTTATTTGACGTTGTTGTTGTTGTTGTTTATTTGACGTTATTGTTGTTATTGACGTTGTTGTTGTTTATTTGACAGTGTTGTTGTTGTTTATTTGACATTGTTGTTGTCGTTGTTGTTGTTTATTTGACGTTGTTGTTGTTGTTTATTTGACGTTGTTGTTGTTGTTGTTGTTATATATTTGACGTTGTTGTTGTTGTTGTTATATATTTGACGTTGTTGTTGTTGTTGTTATTGTTTATTTGACGTTGGTGTTGTTGTTTATTTGAAGTTGTTGTTGTTGTTGACGTTGTTGTTGTTGTTGACGTTGTTGTTGTTGTTGTTTATTTGACGTTGTTGTTGTTGTTGTTTATTTGACGTTGTTGTTGTTGTTGTTTATTTGACGTTGTTGTTGTTGTTGTTTATTTGACGGTGTTGTTGTGGTTGTTTATTTGACGTTGTTGTTGTTATTGACGTTGTTGTTATTGTTGTTGTTGTTGTTTATTTGTCGTTTTTGTTGTTGTTGATGTTGTTGTTGTTTTTGTAGTTGTTTATTTGACGTTGTTGTTGTTTATTTGACGTTGTTGTTGTTGTTGTTTATTTGACGTTGTTGTTGTTGTTGTAATTGTTGTTGTTGTTGTTGTTGTTTATTTGACGTTGTTATTGTTATTTATTTGACGTTGTTGTTGTTTATTTGACGTTGTTGTTGTTGTTGTTATTTATTTGACGTTGTTGTTGTTGTCGTTGTTGTTTATTTGACGTTGTTGTTGTTGTTGTTTATTTGACGTTGTTGTTGTTGTTGTTTATTTGACGTTGTTGTTGTTATTTATTTGACGTTGTTGTTGTTGTTGTTGTTGTTTATTTGACATTGTTGTTATTGTTGTTGTTTATTTGTTGTTGTTGTTGTTGTTTATTTGACGTTGTTGTTGTTGACGTTATTGTTGTTGTTGTTGTTTATTTGATGTAGTTGTTGTTGTTGACGTTGTTGTTGTTGTTATTATTTGTTTATTTAACGATTTTGTTGTTGTTGTTGTTGTTTACTTGATGTTGTTGTTGTTGTTGTTGTTTATTTGACGTTGTTGTTGTTGTTGACGTTGTTGTTGTTGTTTTTGTTGTTTATTTGACGTTGTTGTAGTTGTTTATTTGACGTTGTTGTTGTTCTTGTTGTTGTTGCGGTTTATTTGACGATATTATTGTTGTTGTTGTTTATTTGACGTTGTTGTTGTTGTTGTTTATTTGACGTTGTTGTTGTTGTTGTTATTTATTTGACATTGTTGTTGTTGTTGTTCATTTGACGTTGTTGTTGTTGTTTATTTGACGTTGTTGTTGTTGTTGTTGACGTTGTTGTTGTTGTTTATTTGACATTGTTTTTGTCATTGTTTTTGTTGTTTATTTGACGTTGTTATTGTTGTTGTTTATTTGACGTTGTTGTTTATTTGACGTTGTTGTTGTTGACGTTGTTGTTGTTGTTTATTTGACGTTGTTGTTATTGTTGTTGTTGTTGACGTTGTTGTTGTTGTTGTTATTTATTTGACATTTTTGTTGTTGTTGTTATTGTTGTTGTTGTTGTTTATTTGACGTTGTTGTTGTTATTTATTTGACGTTGTTGTTGTTGTTTATTTGACATTGTTGTTGTTGTTATTGTTTATTTGACGTTGTTCTTGTTTATTTGACGTTGTTGTTGTTGTTGTTCACGTTGTTGTTGTTGTTGTTGTTGTTGTTTATTTGACATTGTTGTTGTTGTTGTTGTTGTTTATTTGACGTTGTTGTTGTTGTTTATTTGACTTAGTTGTTGTTGTTGTTGTTTATTTGACATTTTTGTTGTTGTTGATGTTGTTGTTGTTGTTGTTTATTTGACGTTGTTGTTATTGTTTATTTGACGTTGTTGTTGTTGACATTGTTGTTGTTGTTGTTTATTTGACGTTGTTGTTGTTGTTTATTTGACTTAGTTGTTGTTGTTGACATTGTTGTTGTTGTTGTTGACGTTGTTGTTGTTGTTGTTATTGTTGTTGTTTATTTGACGTTGTTGTTGTTGTTGTTGTTTATTTGATGTTGTTGTTGTTGTTTATTTAACGTTGGTGTTGTTGTTGTTGTTTATTTGATGTTGTTATTGTTGTTATTTATTTGACCTCCTTGTTGTTGTTATTGTTTATTTTACGTTGTTGTTGTTGTTGTTATTGTTTATTTGACATTTTTATTGTTGTTTATTTGACGTTGTTGTTGTTGTATTTGTTGTTGATGTTGTTGCTTATTTGACGTTGTTGTTATTGTTATTGTTTATTTGACGTTGTTGTTGTTGTTGTTGTTTATTTGACGTTGTTGTTGTTGTTTATTTGACGTTGTTGTTGTTGTTGTTGTTGTTTATTTGACGTTATTGTTGTTATTGACGTTGTTGTTGTTGTTGTTGTTTATTTGACGTTGTTGTTGTTGTTGTTTATTTGACGTTGTTGTTGTTGTTGTAATTGTTGTTGTTGTTGTTGTTGTTGTTTATTTGACGTTGTTATTGTTATTTATTTGACGTTGTTGTTGTTTATTTGACGTTGTTGTTGTTGTTGTTATTTATTTGACGTTGTTGTTGTTGTCGTTGTTGTTTACTTGACGTTGTTGTTGTTGTTGTTTATTTGACGTTGTTGTTGTTGTTGTTTATTTGACGTTGTTGTTGTTATTTATTTGACGTTGTTGTTGTTGTTGTTGTTTATTTGACATTGTTGTTATTGTTGTTGTTTATTTGTTGTTGTTGTTGTTGTTTATTTGACGTTGTTGTTGTTGACGTTATTGTTGTTGTTGTTGTTTATTTGATGTAGTTGTTGTTGTTGACGTTGTTGTTGTTGTTATTATTTGTTTATTTAACGATTTTGTTGTTGTTGTTGTTGTTGTTTACTTGATGTTGTTGTTGTTGTTGTTGTTTATTTGACGTTGTTGTTGTTGTTGACGTTGTTGTTGTTGTTTTTGTTGTTTATTTGACGTTGTTGTAGTTGTTTATTTGACGTTGTTGTTGTTCTTGTTGTTGTTGCGGTTTATTTGACGATATTATTGTTGTTGTTGTTTATTTGACGTTGTTGTTGTTGTTGTTTATTTGACGTTGTTGTTGTTGTTGTTATTTATTTGACATTGTTGTTGTTGTTGTTCATTTGACGTTGTTGTTGTTGTTTATTTGACTTAGTTGTTGTTGTTGACATTGTTGTTGTTGTTGTTGACGTTGTTGTTGTTGTTGTTATTGTTGTTGTTTATTTGACGTTGTTGTTGTTGTTGTTGTTTATTTGATGTTGTTGTTGTTGTTTATTTAACGTTGGTGTTGTTGTTGTTGTTTATTTGATGTTGTTATTGTTGTTATTTATTTGACCTCCTTGTTGTTGTTATTGTTTATTTTACGTTGTTGTTGTTGTTGTTATTGTTTATTTGACATTTTTATTGTTGTTTATTTGACGTTGTTGTTGTTGTATTTGTTGTTGATGTTGTTGCTTATTTGACGTTGTTGTTATTGTTATTGTTTATTTGACGTTGTTGTTGTTGTTGTTGTTTATTTGACGTTGTTGTTGTTGTTTATTTGACGTTGTTGTTGTTGTTGTTGTTGTTTATTTGACGTTATTGTTGTTATTGACGTTGTTGTTGTTGTTGTTGTTGTTTATTTGACGTTGTTGTTGTTGTTGTTTATTTGACGTTGTTGTTGTTGTTGTAATTGTTGTTGTTGTTGTTGTTGTTGTTTATTTGACGTTGTTATTGTTATTTATTTGACGTTGTTGTTGTTTATTTGACGTTGTTGTTGTTGTTGTTATTTATTTGACGTTGTTGTTGTTGTCGTTGTTGTTTACTTGACGTTGTTGTTGTTGTTGTTTATTTGACGTTGTTGTTGTTGTTGTTTATTTGACGTTGTTGTTGTTATTTATTTGACGTTGTTGTTGTTGTTGTTGTTTATTTGACATTGTTGTTATTGTTGTTGTTTATTTGTTGTTGTTGTTGTTGTTTATTTGACGTTGTTGTTGTTGACGTTATTGTTGTTGTTGTTGTTTATTTGATGTAGTTGTTGTTGTTGACGTTGTTGTTGTTGTTATTATTTGTTTATTTAACGATTTTGTTGTTGTTGTTGTTGTTTACTTGATGTTGTTGTTGTTGTTGTTGTTTATTTGACGTTGTTGTTGTTGTTGACGTTGTTGTTGTTGTTTTTGTTGTTTATTTGACGTTGTTGTAGTTGTTTATTTGACGTTGTTGTTGTTCTTGTTGTTGTTGCGGTTTATTTGACGATATTATTGTTGTTGTTGTTTATTTGACGTTGTTGTTGTTGTTGTTTATTTGACGTTGTTGTTGTTGTTGTTATTTATTTGACATTGTTGTTGTTGTTGTTCATTTGACGTTGTTGTTGTTGTTTATTTGACGTTGTTGTTGTTGTTGTTGTTGTTGTTGTTTATTTGACATTGTTTTTGTCATTGTTTTTGTTGTTTATTTGACGTTGTTATTGTTGTTGTTTATTTGACGTTGTTGTTTATTTGACGTTGTTGTTGTTGACGTTGTTGTTGTTGACGTTGTTGTTGTTGTTTATTTGACGTTGTTGTTATTGTTGTTGTTGTTGACGTTGTTGTTGTTGTTGTTATTTATTTGACATTTTTGTTGTTGTTGTTATTGTTGTTGTTGTTGTTTATTTGACGTTGTTGTTGTTATTTATTTGACGTTGTTGTTGTTGTTTATTTGACATTGTTGTTGTTGTTATTGTTTATTTGACGTTGTTCTTGTTTATTTGACGTTGTTGTTGTTGTTGTTCACGTTGTTGTTGTTGTTGTTGTTGTTTATTTGACGTTGTTGTTGTTGTTGACGTTGTTGTTGTTGTTGTTGTTTATTTGACGTTGTTGTTGTTGTTTATTTGACTTAGTTGTTGTTGTTGTTGTTTATTTGACATTTTTGTTGTTGTTGATGTTGTTGTTGTTGTTGTTTATTTGACGTTGTTGTTATTGTTTATTTGACGTTGTTGTTGTTGACATTGTTGTTGTTGTTGTTTATTTGACGTTGTTGTTGTTGTTTATTTGACTTAGTTGTTGTTGTTGACATTGTTGTTGTTGTTGTTGACGTTGTTGTTGTTGTTGTTATTGTTGTTGTTTATTTGACGTTGTTGTTGTTGTTGTTGTTTATTTGATGTTGTTGTTGTTGTTTATTTAACGTTGGTGTTGTTGTTGTTGTTTATTTGATGTTGTTATTGTTGTTATTTATTTGACCTCCTTGTTGTTGTTATTGTTTATTTTACGTTGTTGTTGTTGTTGTTATTGTTTATTTGACATTTTTATTGTTGTTTATTTGACGTTGTTGTTGTTGTATTTGTTGTTGATGTTGTTGCTTATTTGACGTTGTTGTTATTGTTATTGTTTATTTGACGTTGTTGTTGTTGTTGTTGTTTATTTGACGTTGTTGTTGTTGTTGTTGTTTATTTGACGTTATTGTTGTTATTGACGTTGTTGTTGTTGTTGTTGTTTATTTGACGTTGTTGCTGTTGTTTATTTGACGTTGTTGTTGTCGTTCTTGTTGTTTATTTGACGTTGTTGTTGTTGTTTATTTGACGTTGTTGTTGTTGTTGTTATATATTTGACGTTGTTGTTGTTGTTATTGTTTATTTGACGTTGTTGTTGTTGTTGTTGTTGTTTATTTGACGTTGTTGTTGTTGTTGACGTTGTTGTTGTTGTTGTTGTTGACGTTGTTGTTGTTGTTGTTGTTTATTTGACGTTGTTGTTGTTGTTTATTTGACGTTGTTGTTGTTGTTGTTTATTTGACGTTGCTGTTGTTGTTGTTGTTTATTTGACGGTGTTGTTGTGGTTGTTTATTTGACGTTGTTGTTGTTGTTGACGTTGTTGTTATTGTTGTTGTTGTTGTTTATTTGTCGTTTTTGTTGTTGTTGATGTTGTTGTTGTTTTTGTAGTTGTTTATTTGACGTTGTTGTTGTTTATTTGACGTTGTTGTTGTTGTTGTTGTTGTTTATTTGACGTTGTTGTTGTTGTTGTTGTTTATTTGACGTTGTTATTGTTATTTATTTGACGTTGTTGTTGTTTATTTGACGTTGTTGTTGTTGTTGTTATTTATTTGACGTTGTTGTTGTTGTCGTTGTTGTTTATTTGACGTTGTTGTTGTTGTTGTTGTTGTTTATTTGACGTTGTTGTTGTGGTTGTTTATTTCACGTTGTTGTTGTTATTTATTTGACGTTGTTGTTGTTGTTGTTTATTTGACATTGTTGTTATTGTTGTTGTTTATTTGACGTTGTTGTTGTTTATTTGACGTTGTTGTTGTTGACGTTATTGTTATTGTTGTTGTTTATTTGACGTAGTTGTTGTTGTTGACGTTGTTGTTGTTGTTATTATTTGTTTATTTAACGATTTTGTTGTTGTTGTTGTTGTTTACTTGATGTTGTTGTTGTTGTTGTTTATTTGACGTTGTTGACGTTGTTGTTGTTGTTTTTGTTGTTTATTTGACGTTATTGTAGTTGTTTATTTGACGTTGTTGTTGTTCTTGTTGTTGTTGCTGTTTATTTGACGATATTATTGTTGTTGTTGTTTATTTGACGTTGTTGTTGTTGTTTATTTGACGTTGTTGTTGTTGTTATTTATTTGACATTGTTGTTGTTGTTCATTTGACGTTGTTGTTGTTGTTTATTTGACGTTGTTGTTGTTGTTGTTGTTTATTTGACATTGATTTTGTCATTGTTTTTGTTGTTTATTTGACATTGTTATTGTTGTTGTTTATTTGACGTTGTTGTTTATTTGACGTTGTTGTTGTTGTTGACGTTGTTGTTGTTGTTGTTTATTTGACGTTGTTGTTATTGTTGTTGTTGTTTATATGACGTTGTTGTTGTTGTTGACGTTGTTGTTGTTGTTGTTATTTATTTGACGTTTTTGTTGTTGTTGTTATTGTTGTTGTTGTTGTTTATTTGACGTTGTTGTTGTTATTTATTTGACGTTGTTGTTGTTGTTGTTTATTTGACATTGTTGTTGTTGTTATTGTTTATTTGACGTTGTTGTTGTTGTTTATTTGACGTTGTTGTTGTTGTTGTTGTTCACGTTGTTGTTGTTGTTGTTTATTTGACATTGTTGTTGTTGTTTATTTGACGTTGTTGTTGTTGTTGTTGTTTATTTGACGTTGTTGTTGTTGTTGTTTATTTGACGTTGTTGTTGTTGTTGTTGACGTTGTTGTTGTTTATTTGACGTGGTTGTTGTTGTTGACATAGTTGTTGTTGTTGTTGTTGTTGTTGTTGTTGTTTATTTCACGTTGTTGATGTTGTTGACGTTGTTGTTTATTTGACGTTGTTGTTTATTTGACGTTGTTTTAGATGTTGTTGTTTATTTGACGTTGTTCTTGTTTATTTGACATTGGTGTTGTTGTTGACGTTGTTGTTGTTGTTGTTGTTGTTCTTGTTGTTTATTTGACATTGTTGTTGTTGTTGACGTTGTTGGTGTTGTTGTTTATTTGACATTGTTTTAGTTGTTGTTGTTTATTTGGCGTTGTTGTTGTTGTTGTTTATTTGACGTTTTTGTTATTGACATTGTTGTTGTTGTTGTTTATATGACATTGTTGTTGTTGTTGTTGTTTATTTGACATAGTTGTTGTTGTTGACATTGTTGTTGTTGTTTATTTGACGTTTTTGTGTTGATGTTGTTGTTGTTGTTTATTTGACGTTGTTGTTATTATTTATTTGACGTTGTTGTTGTTGTTTATTTGACGTTGTTGTTGTTATTATTGTTGTTGTTTGTTTGACGTTGTTGTTGTTGTTTATTTGATGTTGTTGTTGTTGTTTATTTGACGTTGTTGTTGTTGTTGTTTATTTGACGTTGTTGTTGTTGTTATTTATTTGACGTTGTTGTTGTTGTTATTGTTTATTTGACGATGTTGCTATTGTTGTTGTTGTTTATTTGACGTTGTTATTGTTGTTAATTTGACGTTGTTTTTGTTATTTGACGTTGTTGTTGTTGTTCTTGTTGCTTATTTGACGTTGTTGTTTATTTGACATTGTTGTTGCTGTTAGTTATTTGACGTTGTTGTTGTTGTTGTTGTTTATTTGACATTGTTGTTGTTGTTGTTGACGTTGTTTGTGTTGTTGTTTACTTGACGTTGTTGTTATTGTTGTTGTTTATTTGACGTTGTTTTAGTTGTTGTTTATTTGACGTTGTTGTTGTTGTTTATTTGACATTGTTGTTGTTATTGACGTTGTTGTTGTTGTTGTTGTTTATTTGACATTGTTGTTGTTGTTGTTGTTGACGTTGTTGGTGTTGTTGTTTATTTGACGTTGTTATTGTTGTTGTTTATTTGACGTTGTTTTAGTTGTTGTTGTTTATTTGACATTGTTGTTGTTGTTTATTCGACGTTGTTGTTGACATTGTTGTTGTTGTTGTTGTTTATTTGACGTTGTTGTTGTTGTTTATTTGACTTAGTTGTTGTTGTTTACATTGTTGTTGTTGTTGTTGTTGTTTATTTGACATTTTTGTTGTTGTTGATGTTGTTGTTGTTGTTGTTGTTTATTTGACGTTGTTGTTATTGTTTATTTGACGTTGTTGTTGTTGACATTGTTGTTGTTGTTGTTTATTTGACGTTGTTGTTGTTGTTTATTTGACTTAGTTGTTGTTGTTGACATTGTTGTTGTTGTTGTTGTTTATTTGACATTTTTGTTGTTGTTGATGTTGTTGTTGTTGTTGTTTATTTGACGTTGTTGTTATTGTTTATTTGACTTTGTTGTTGTTTATTTGACGTTGTTGTTGTTGTTATTGTTGTTGTTTATTTGACGTTGTTGTTGTTGTTGTTTATTTGATGTTGTTGTTGTTGTTGTTTATTTGACGTTGGTGTTGTTGTTGTTGTTTATTTGATGTTGTTATTGTTGTTATTTATTTGACGTCCTTGTTGTTGTTATTGTTTATTTTACGTTGTTGTTGTTGTTATTGTTTATTTGACGTTTTTATTGTTGTTTATTTGACGTTGTTGTTGTTGTATTTGTTGTTGTTGATGTTGTTGCTTATTTGACGTTGTTGTTATTGTTGTTGTTTATTTGACGTTGTTGTTGTTGTTGTTTATTTGACGTTGTTGTTGTTGTTTATTTGACGTTGTTGTTGTTGTTGTTGTTGTTTATTTGACGTTATTGTTGTTATTGACGTTGTTGTTGTTGTTGTTGTTGTTTATTAGACGTTGTTGTTGTTGTTTATTTGACATTGTTGTTGTTGTTGTTATATATTTGACGTTGTTGTTGTTGTTGTTATTGTTTATTTGACGTTGGTGTTGTTGTTTATTTGACGTTGTTGTTGTTGTTGACATTGTTGTTGTTGTTGTTGAGGTTGTTGTTGTTGTTGTTTATTTGACGTTGTTGTTGTTGTTGTTTATTTGACGTTGTTGTTGTTGTTGTTTATTTGACGTTGTTGTTGTTGTTGTTGTTGTTTATTTGACGGTGTTGTTGTGGTTGTTTATTTGACGTTGTTGTTATTGTTGTTGTTGTTGTTTATTTGTCGTTTTTGTTGTTGTTGATGTTGTTGTTGTTTTTGTAGTTGTTTATTTGACGTTGTTGTTGTTGTAGTTGTTTATTTGACGTTGTGGTTGTTGTTGTTATTGTTGTTGTTGTTGTTGTTTATTTGACGTTGTTATTGTTATTTATTTGACGTTGTTGTTGTTTATTTGACGTTGTTGTTGTTGTTGTTATTTATTTGACGTTGTTGTTGTTGTCGTTGTTGTTTATTTGACGTTATTGTTGTTGTTGTTGTTCACGTTGTTGTTGTTGTTGTTGTTTATTTGACGTTGTTGTTGTTGTTTATTTGACGTTGTTGTTGTTGTTGTTGTTTATTTGACGTTGTTGTTGTTGTTTATTTGACGGTGTTGTTGTTGTTGTTTATTTGACGTTGTTGTTGTTGTTGTTTATTTGACGTTGTTGTTGTTGTTGTTGACGTTGTTGTTGTTTATTTGACGTGGTTGTTGTTGTTGACATAGTTGTTGTTGTTGTTGTTGTTGTTGTTTATTTCACGTTGTTGATGTTGTTGACGTTGTTGTTTATTTGACGTTGTTGTTTATTTGACGTTGTTTTAGATGTTGTTGTTTATTTGACGTTGTTCTTGTTTATTTGACATTGGTGTTGTTGTTGACGTTGTTGTTGTTGTTGTTGTTGTTGTTCTTGTTGTTTATTTGACATTGTTGTTGTTGTTGACGTTGTTGGTGTTGTTGTTTATTTGACATTGTTTTAGTTGTTGTTGTTTATTTGGCGATGTTGTTGTTGTTGTTGTTTATTTGACGTTTTTGTTATTGACATTGTTGTTGTTGTTGTTTATATGACATTGTTGTTGTTGTTGTTGTTTATTTGACATAGTTGTTGTTGTTGACATTGTTGTTGTTGTTTATTTGACGTTTTTGTTGTTGATGTTGTTGTTGTTGTTTATTTGACGTTGTTGTTATTATTTATTTGACGTTGTTGTTGTTGTTTATTTGACGTTGTTGTTGTTGTTATTGTTGTTGTTTGTTTGACGTTGTTGTTGTTGTTGTTTATTTGATGTTGTTGTTGTTGTTTATTTGACGTTGTTGTTGTTGTTGTTTATTTGACGTTGTTGTTGTTGTTATTTATTTGACGTTGTTGTTGTTGTTATTGTTTATTTGACGATGTTGCTATTGTTGTTGTTGTTTATTTGACGTTGTTATTGTTGTTAATTTGACGTTGTTTTTGTTATTTGACGTTGTTGTTGTTGTTCTTGTTGCTTATTTGACGTTGTTGTTTATTTGACATTGTTGTTGCTGTTAGTTATTTGACGTTGTTGTTGTTGTTGTTTATTTGACATTGTTGTTGTTGTTGTTGACGTTGTTTGTGTTGTTGTTTACTTGACGTTGTTGTTATTGTTGTTGTTTATTTGACGTTGTTTTAGTTGTTGTTTATTTGACGTTGTTGTTGTTGTTTATTTGACATTGTTGTTGTTATTGACGCTGTTGTTGTTGTTGTTGTTTATTTGACATTGTTGTTGTTGTTGTTGTTGACGTTGTTGGTGTTGTTGTTTATTTGACGTTGTTATTGTTGTTGTTTATTTGACGTTGTTTTAGTTGTTGTTGTTTATTTGACATTGTTGTTGTTGTTTATTCGACGTTGTTGTTGACATTGTTGTTGTTGTTGTTTATTTGACGTTGTTGTTGTTGTTTATTTGACTTAGTTGTTGTTGTTTACATTGTTGTTGTTGTTGTTTATTTGACATTTTTGTTGTTGTTGATGTTGTTGTTGTTGTTGTTGTTTATTTGACTTTGTTGTTATTGTTTATTTGACGTTGTTGTTGTTGACATTGTTGTTGTTGTTGTTTATTTGACGTTGTTGTTGTTGTTTATTTGACTTAGTTGTTGTTGTTGACATTGTTGTTGTTGTTGTTGTTGTTGTTGTTGTTTATTTGACATTTTTGTTGTTGTTGATTTTGTTGTTGTTGTTGTTTATTTGACGTTGTTGTTATTGTTTATTTGACTTTGTTGTTGTTTATTTGACGTTGTTGTTGTTGTTATTGTTGTTGTTTATTTGACGTTGTTGTTGTTGTTGTTTATTTGATGTTGTTGTTGTTGTTGTTTATTTGACGTTGGTGTTGTTGTTGTTGTTTATTTGATGTTGTTATTGTTGTTATTTATTTGACGTCCTTGTTGTTGTTATTGTTTATTTTACGTTGTTGTTGTTGTTATTGTTTATTTGACGTTTTTATTGTTGTTTATTTGACGTTGTTGTTGTTGTATTTGTTGTTGTTGATGTTGTTGCTTATTTGACGTTGTTGTTATTGTTGTTTTTTATTTGACGTTGTTGTTGTTGTTTATTTGACGTTGTTGTTGTTGTTTATTTGACGTTGTTGTTGTTGTTGTTGTTGTTTATTTGACGTTATTGTTATTATTGACGTTGTTGTTGTTGTTGTTGTTTATTTGACGTTGTTGTTGTTGTTTATTTGACATTGTTGTTGTTGTTGTTATATATTTGACGTTGTTGTTGTTGTTGTTATTGTTTATTTGACGTTGGTGTTGTTGTTTATTTGACGTTGTTGTTGTTGTTGACATTGTTGTTGTTGTTGTTGACGTTGTTGTTGTTGTTGTTTATTTGACGTTGTTGTTGTTGTTTATTTGACGTTGTTGTTGTTGTTGTTTATTTGACGTTGTTGTTGTTGTTGTTGTTGTTTATTTGACGGTGTTGTTGTGGTTGTTTATTTGACGTTGTTGTTATTGTTGTTGTTGTTGTTTATTTGTCGTTTTTGTTGTTGTTGATGTTGTTGTTGTTTTTGTAGTTGTTTATTTGACGTTGTTGTTGTTTATTTGACGTTGTTGTTGTTGTAGTTGTTTATTTGACGTTGTGGTTGTTGTTGTTATTGTTGTTGTTGTTGTTGTTGTTTATTTGACGTTGTTATTGTTATTTATTTGACGTTGTTGTTGTTTATTTGACGTTGTTGTTGTTGTTGTTATTTATTTGACGTTGTTGTTGTTGTCGTTGTTGTTTATTTGACGTTTTTGTTGTTGTTGTTGTTTATTTGACGTTGTTGTTGTTGTTGTTTATTTGACGTTGTTGTTGTTATTTATTTGACGTTGTTGTTGTTGTTGTTGTTGTTTATTTGACATTGTTGTTATTGTTGTTGTTTATTTGATATTGTTGTTGTTGTTTATTTGACGTTGTTGTTGTTGACGTTATTGTTGTTGTTGTTGTTTATTTGACGTAGTTGTTGTTGTTGACGTTGTTGTTGTTGTTATTATTTGTTTATTTAACGATTTTGTTGTTGTTGTCGTTGTTGTTGTTGTTTACTTGATGTTGTTGTTGTTGTTGTTGTTTATTTGACGTTGTTGTTGTTGTTGACGTTGTTGTTGTTGTTTATTGTTACGTTGTTGTTATTGTTGTTGTTGTTTATTTGACGTTGTTGTTGTTGTTGACGTTGTTGTTGTTGTTGTTATTTATTTGACATTTTTGTTGTTGTTGTTATTGTTGTTGTTGTTGTTTATTTGACGTTGTTGTTGTTGTTGACGTTGTTGTTGTTGTATTTGTTGTTGTTGATGTTGTTGCTTATTTGACGTTGTTGTTTATTTGACGTTTTTATTGTTGTTTATTTGACGTTGTTGTTGTTGTATTTGTTGTTGTTGATGTTGTTGCTTATTTGACGTTGTTGTTATTGTTGTTGTTTATTTGACGTTGTTGTTGTTGTTGTTGTTTATTTGACGTTGTTGTTGTTGTTTATTTGACGTTGTTGTTGTTGTTGTTGTTTATTTGACGTTATTGTTGTTATTGACGTTGTTGTTGTTTATTTGACGTTGTTGTTGTTGTTTATTTGACGTTGTTGTTGTCGTTGTTGTTGTTTATTTGACGTTGTTGTTGTTGTTTATTTGACGTTGTTGTTGTTGTTGTTATTATATATTTGACATTGTTGTTGTTGTTGTTATATATTTGACGTTGTTGTTGTTGTTGTTATTGTTTATTTGACGTTGGTGTTGTTGTTTATGTGAAGTTGTTGTTGTTGTTGACGTTGTTGTTGTTGTTGTTTATTTGACGTTGTTGTTGTTGTTTATTTGACGTTGTTGTTGTTGTTGTTTATTTGACGTTGTTGTTGTTGTTGTTTATTTGACGGTGTTGTTGTGGTTGTTTATTTGACGTTATTGTTGTTATTGACGTTGTTGTTATTGTTGTTGTTGTTGTTTATTTGTCGTTTTTGTTGTTGTTGATGTTGTTGTTGTTTTTGTAGTTGTTTATTTGACGTTGTTGTTGTTTATTTGACGTTGTTGTTGTTGTTGTTTATTTGACGTTGTTGTTGTTGTTGTAATTGTTGTTGTTGTTGTTGTTGTTGTTTATTTGACGTTGTTATTATTATTTATTTGACGTTGTTGTTGTTTATTTGACGTTGTTGTTGTTGTTGTTTATTTGACGTTGTTGTTGTTGTCGTTGTTGTTTATTTGACGTTGTTGTTGTTGTTGTTGTTTATTTGACGTTGTTGTTGTTGTTGTTTATTTGACGTTGTTGTTGTTATTTATTTGACGTTGTTGTTGTTGTTGTTGTTTATTTGACATTGTTGTTATTGTTGTTGTTTATTTGATGTTGTTGTTGTTGTTTATTTGACGTTGTTGTTGTTGACGTTATTGTTTTTGTTGTTGTTTATTTGACGTAGTTGTTGTTGTTGACGTTGTTGTTGTTGTTATTATTTGTTTATTTAACGATTTTGTTGTTGTTGTTGTTGTTGTTTACTTGATGTTGTTGTTGTTGTTGTTGTTGTTTATTTGACGTTGTTGTTGTTGTTGACGTTGTTGTTGTTGTTTTTGTTGTTTATTTGACGTTGTTGTAGTTGTTTATTTGACGTTGTTGTTGTTCTTGTTGTTGTTGCGGTTTATTTGACGATATTATTGTTGTTGTTGTTTATTTGACGTTGTTGTTGTTGTTGTTTATTTGACGTTGTTGTTGTTGTTGTTATTTATTTGACATTGTTGTTGTTGTTGTTCATTTGACGTTGTTGTTGTTGTTTATTTGACGTTGTTGTTGTTGTTGTTGTTGTTGTTGTTTATTTGACATTGTTTTTGTCATTGTTTTTGTTGTTTATTTGACGTTGTTATTGTTGTTGTTTATTTGACGTTGTTGTTTATTTGACGTTGTTGTTGTTGACGTTGTTGTTGTTGTTTATTTGACGTTGTTGTTATTGTTGTTGTTGTTTATTTGACGTTGTTGTTGTTGTTGACGTTGTTGTTGTTGTTGTTATTTATTTGACATTTTTGTTGTTGTTGTTGTTTATTTGACGTTATTGTTGTTATTGACGTTGTTGTTGTTTATTTGACGTTGTTGTTGTTGTTTATTTGACGTTGTTGTTGTCGTTGTTGTTGTTTATTTGACGTTGTTGTTATTGTTTATTTGACGTTGTTGTTGTTGTTGTTGTTATATATTTGACGTTGTTGTTGTTGTTATATATTTGACGTTGTTGTTGTTGTTGTTATTGTTTATTTGACGTTGGTGTTGTTGTTTATTTGAAGTTGTTGTTGTTGTTGACGTTGTTGTTGTTGTTGACGTTGTTGTTGTTGTTGTTTATTTGACGTTGTTGTTGTTGTTGTTTATTTGACGTTGTTGTTGTTGTTGTTTATTTGACGTTGTTGTTGTTGTTTATTTGACGGTGTTGTTGTGGTTGTTTATTTGACGTTATTGTTGTTATTGACGTTGTTGTTATTGTTGTTGTTGTTGTTTATTTGTCGTTTTTGTTGTTGTTGATGTTGTTGTTGTTTTTGTAGTTGTTTATTTGACGTTGTTGTTGTTTATTTGACGTTGTTGTTGTTGTTGTTTATTTGACGTTGTTGTTGTTGTTGTAATTGTTGTTGTTGTTGTTGTTGTTGTTTATTTGACGTTGTTATTGTTATTTATTTGACGTTGTTGTTGTTTATTTGACGTTGTTGTTGTTGTTGTTATTTATTTGACGTTGTTGTTGTTGTCGTTGTTGTTTATTTGACGTTGTTGTTGTTGTTGTTGTTTATTTGACGTTGTTGTTGTTGTTGTTTATTTGACGTTGTTGTTGTTATTTATTTGACGTTGTTGTTGTTGTTGTTTATTTGACATTGTTGTTATTGTTGTTGTTTATTTGATGTTGTTGTTGTTGTTTATTTGACGTTGTTCTTGTTGACGTTATTGTTTCTGTTGTTGTTTATTTGACGTAGTTGTTGTTGTTGACGTTGTTGTTGTTGTTATTATTTGTTTATTTAACGATTTTGTTGTTGTTGTTGTTGTTGTTTACTTGATGTTGTTGTTGTTGTTGTTGTTTATTTGACGTTGTTGTTGTTGTTGACGTTGTTGTTGTTGTTTTTGTTGTTTATTTGACGTTGTTGTAGTTGTTTATTTGACGTTATTGTTGTTCTTGTTGTTGTTGCGGTTTATTTGACGATATTATTGTTGTTGTTGTTGTTGTTTATTTGACGTTGTTGTTGTTGTTGTTTATTTGACGTTGTTGTTGTTGTTGTTATTTATTTGACATTGTTGTTGTTGTTGTTCATTTGACGTTGTTGTTGTTGTTTATTTGACGTTGTTGTTGTTGTTGTTGTTGTTTATTTGACATTGTTTTTGTCATTGTTTTTGTTGTTTATTTGACGTTGTTATTGTTGTTGTTTATTTGACGTTGTTGTTTATTTGACGTTGTTGTTGTTGACGTTGTTGTTGTTGTTTATTTGACGTTGTTGTTATTGTTGTTGTTGTTTATTTGACGTTGTTGTTGTTGTTGACGTTGTTGTTGTTGTTGTTATTTATTTGACATTTTTGTTGTTGTTGTTATTGTTGTTGTTGTTGTTTATTTGACGTTGTTGTTGTTGTTATTTATTTGACGTTGTTGTTGTTGTTTATTTGACATTGTTGTTGTTGTTATTGTTTATTTGACGTTGTTCTTGTTTATTTGACGTTGTTGTTGTTGTTGTTGTTCACGTTGTTGTTGTTGTTGTTGTTGTTGTTGTTGTTTATTTGACGTTGTTGTTGTTGTTGACGTTGTTGTTGTTGTTGTTTATTTGACGTTGTTGTTGTTGTTTATTTGACTTAGTTGTTGTTGTTGTTGTTTATTTGACATTTTTGTTGTTGTTGTTGATGTTGTTGTTGTTGTTGTTTATTTGACGTTGTTGTTATTGTTTATTTGACGTTGTTGTTGTTGACATTGTTGTTGTTGTTGTTTATTTGACGTTGTTGTTGTTGTTTATTTGACTTAGTTGTTGTTGTTGACATTGTTGTTATTGTTGTTGTTGACGTTGTTGTTGTTATTGTTGTTGTTTATTTGACGTTGTTGTTGTTGTTGTTGTTGTTTATTTGATGTTGTTGTTGTTGTTTATTTAACGTTGGTGTTGTTGTTGTTGTTTATTTGATGTTGTTATTGTTGTTATTTATTTGACCTCCTTGTTGTTGTTATTGTTTATTTTACGTTGTTGTTGTTGTTGTTATTGTTTATTTGACATTTTTATTGTTGTTTATTTGACGTTGTTGTTGTTGTATTTGTTGTTGATGTTGTTGCTTATTTGACGTTGTTGTTATTGTTGTTGTTTATTTGACGTTGTTGTTGTTGTTGTTGTTGTTTATTTGACGTTGTTGTTGTTGTTGTTTATTTGACGTTATTGTTGTTATTGACGTTGTTGTTGTTGTTGTTGTTTATTTGACGTTGTTGCTGTTGTTTATTTGACGTTGTTGTTGTCGTTCTTGTTGTTTATTTGACGTTGTTGTTGTTGTTTATTTGACGTTGTTGTTGTTGTTGTTATATATTTGACGTTGTTGTTGTTATTGTTTATTTGACGTTGTTGTTGTTGTTGTTGTTGTTTATTTGACGTTGTTGTTGTTGTTGACGTTGTTGTTGTTGTTGTTGACGTTGTTGTTGTTGTTGTTGTTGTTGTTGTTTATTTGACGTTGTTGTTGTTGTTTATTTGACGTTGTTGTTGTTGTTGTTTATTTGACGTTGCTGTTGTTGTTGTTGTTTATTTGACGGTGTTGTTGTGGTTGTTTATTTGACGTTGTTGTTGTTGTTGACGTTGTTGTTATTGTTGTTGTTGTTGTTTATTTGTCATTTTTGTTGTTGTTGATGTTGTTGTTGTTTTTGTAGTTGTTTATTTGACGTTGTTGTTGTTTATTTGACGTTGTTGTTGTTGTTGTTTATTTGACGTTGTTGTTGTTGTTGTTTATTTGACGTTGTTATTGTTATTTATTTGACGTTGTTGTTGTTTATTTGACGTTGTTGTTGTTGTTGTTATTTATTTGACGTTGTTGTTGTTGTCGTTGTTGTTTATTTGACGTTGTTGTTGTTGTTGTTGTTGTTTATTTGACGTTGTTGTTGTTGTTGTTTATTTGACGTTGTTGTTGTTATTTATTTGACGTTGTTGTTGTTGTTGTTTATTTGACATTGTTGTTATTGTTGTTGTTTATTTGACGTTGTTGTTGTTGTTTATTTGACGTTGTTGTTGTTGACGTTATTGTTATTGTTGTTGTTGTTTATTTGACGTAGTTGTTGTTGTTGACGTTGTTGTTGTTGTTATTATTTGTTTATTTAACGATTTTGTTGTTGTTGTTGTTGTTTACTTGATGTTGTTATTGTTGTTGTTTATTTGACGTTGTTGACGTTGTTGTTGTTGTTTTTGTTGTTTATTTGACGTTGTTGTAGTTGTTTATTTGACGTTGTTGTTGTTCTTGTTGTTGTTGCTGTTTATTTGACGATATTATTGTTGTTGTTGTTTATTTGACGTTGTTGTTGTTGTTTATTTGACGTTGTTGTTGTTGTTATTTATTTGACATTGTTGTTGTTGTTGTTCATTTGACGTTGTTGTTGTTGTTTATTTGACGTTGTTGTTGTTGTTGTTGTTTATTTGACATTGTTTTTGTCATTGTTTTTGTTGTTTATTTGACGTTGTTATTGTTGTTGTTTATTTGACGTTGTTGTTTATTTGACGTTGTTGTTGTTGTTGACGTTGTTGTTGTTGTTGTTTATTTGACGTTGTTGTTATTGTTGTTGTTGTTTATATGACGTTGTTGTTGTTGTTGACGTTGTTGTTGTTGTTGTTATTTATTTGACGTTTTTGTTGTTGTTGTTATTGTTGTTGTTGTTGTTTATTTGACGTTAGTGTTGTTATTTATTTGACGTTGTTGTTGTTGTTGTTGTTTATTTGACATTGTTGTTGTTGTTATTGTTTATTTGACGTTGTTGTTGTTGTTGTTGTTTATTTGACGTTGTTTTAGTTGTTGTTGTTTATTTGGCGTTGTTGTTGTTGTTTATTTGACATTGTTGTTGTTGACATTGTTGTTGTTGTTGTTGTTGTTTATTTGACGTTGTTGTTGTTGTTGTTGTTGTTGTTCTTGTTGTTTATTTGACATTGTTGTTGTTGTTGACGTTGTTGGTGTTGTTGTTTATTTGACATTGTTTTAGTTGTTGTTGTTTATTTGGCGTTGTTGTTGTTGTTGTTTATTTGACGTTTTTGTTATTGACATTGTTGTTGTTGTTGTTTATATGACATTGTTGTTGTTGTTGTTGTTTATTTGACATAGTTGTTGTTGTTGACATTGTTGTTGTTGTTTATTTGACGTTTTTGTTGTTGATGTTGTTGTTGTTGTTTATTTGACGTTGTTGTTATTATTTATTTGACGTTGTTGTTGTTGTTTATTTGACGTTGTTGTTGTTGTTATTGTTGTTGTTTGTTTGACGTTGTTGTTGTTGTTGTTTATTTGATGTTGTTGTTGTTGTTTATTTGACGTTGTTGTTGTTGTTGTTTATTTGACGTTGTTGTTGTTGTTATTTATTTGACGTTGTTGTTGTTGTTATTGTTTATTTGACGATGTTGCTATTGTTGTTGTTGTTTATTTGACGTTGTTATTGTTGTTAATTTGACGTTGTTTTTGTTATTTGACGTTGTTGTTGTTGTTCTTGTTGCTTATTTGACGTTGTTGTTTATTTGACATTGTTGTTGCTGTTAGTTATTTGACGTTGTTGTTGTTGTTGTTTATTTGACATTGTTGTTGTTGTTGTTGACGTTGTTTGTGTTGTTGTTTACTTGACGTTGTTGTTATTGTTGTTGTTTATTTGACGTTGTTTTAGTTGTTGTTTATTTGACGTTGTTGTTGTTGTTTATTTGACATTGTTGTTGTTATTGACGTTGTTGTTGTTGTTGTTGTTTATTTGACATTGTTGTTGTTGTTGTTGTTGACGTTGTTGGTGTTGTTGTTTATTTGACGTTGTTATTGTTGTTGTTTATTTGACGTTGTTTTAGTTGTTGTTGTTTATTTGACATTGTTGTTGTTGTTTATTCGACGTTGTTGTTGACATTATTGTTGTTGTTGTTGTTTATTTGACGTTGTTGTTGTTGTTTATTTGACTTAGTTGTTGTTGTTTACATTGTTGTTGTTGTTGTTGTTGTTGTTTATTTGACATTTTTGTTGTTGTTGATGTTGTTGTTGTTGTTGTTGTTTATTTGACGTTGTTGTTATTGTTTATTTGACGTTGTTGTTGTTGACATTGTTGTTGTTGTTGTTTATTTGACGTTGTTGTTGTTGTTTATTTGACTTAGTTGTTGTTGTTGACATTGTTGTTGTTGTTGTTGTTGTTTATTTGACATTTTTGTTGTTGTTGATGTTGTTGTTGTTGTTGTTTATTTGACGTTGTTGTTATTGTTTATTTGACTTTGTTGTTGTTTATTTGACGTTGTTGTTGTTGTTATTGTTGTTGTTTATTTGACGTTGTTGTTGTTGTTGTTTATTTGATGTTGTTGTTGTTGTTGTTTATTTGACGTTGGTGTTGTTGTTGTTGTTTATTTGATGTTGTTATTGTTGTTATTTATTTGACGTACTTGTTGTTGTTATTGTTTATTTTACGTTGTTGTTGTTGTTATTGTTTATTTGACGTTTTTATTGTTGTTTATTTGACGTTGTTGTTGTTGTATTTGTTGTTGTTGATGTTGTTGCTTATTTGACGTTGTTGTTATTGTTGTTGTTTATTTGACGTTGTTGTTGTTGTTGTTTATTTGACGTTGTTGTTGTTGTTTATTTGACGTTGTTGTTGTTGTTGTTGTTGTTGTTTATTTGACGTTATTGTTGTTATTGACGTTGTTGTTGTTGTTGTTGTTTATTTGACGTTGTTGTTGTTGTTTATTTGACATTGTTGTTGTTGTTGTTATATATTTGACGTTGTTGTTGTTGTTGTTATTGTTTATTTGACGTTGGTGTTGTTGTTTATTTGACGTTGTTGTTGTTGTTAACATTGTTGTTGTTGTTGTTGACGTTGTTGTTGTTGTTGTTTATTTGACGTTGTTGTTGTTGTTGTTTATTTGTAGTTGTTGTTGTTGTTGTTTATTTGACGTCGTTGTTGTTGTTGTTGTTGTTTATTTGACGGTGTTGTTGTGGTTGTTTATTTGACGTTGTTGTTATTGTTGTTGTTGTTGTTTATTTGTCGTTTTTGTTGTTGTTGATGTTGTTGTTGTTTTTGTAGTTGTTTATTTGACGTTGTTGTTGTTTATTTGACGTTGTTGTTGTTGTAGTTGTTTATTTGACGTTGTGGTTGTTGTTGTTATTGTTGTTGTTGTTGTTGTTTATTTGACGTTGTTATTGTTATTTATTTGACGTTGTTGTTGTTTATTTGACGTTGTTGTTGTTGTTGTTATTTATTTGACGTTGTTGTTGTTGTCGTTGTTGTTTATTTGACGTTATTGTTGTTGTTGTTGTTCACGTTGTTGTTGTTGTTGTTTATTTGACGTTGTTGTTGTTGTTTATTTGACGTTGTTGTTGTTGTTGTTGTTGTTTATTTGACGTTGTTGTTGTTGTTTATTTGACGGTGTTGTTGTTGTTGTTTATTTGACGTTGTTGTTGTTGTTGTTTATTTGACGTTGTTGTTGTTGTTGTTGACGTTGTTGTTGTTTATTTGACGTGGTTGTTGTTGTTGACATAGTTGTTGTTGTTGTTGTTGTTGTTGTTTATTTCACGTTGTTGATGTTGTTGACGTTGTTGTTTATTTGACGTTGTTGTTTATTTGACGTTGTTTTAGATGTTGTTGTTTATTTGACGTTGTTCTTGTTTATTTGACATTGGTGTTGTTGTTGACGTTGTTGTTGTTGTTGTTGTTGTTGTTGTTGTTGTTCTTGTTGTTTATTTGACATTGTTGTTGTTGTTGACGTTGTTGGTGTTGTTGTTTATTTGACATTTTTTTAGTTGTTGTTGTTTATTTGGCGTTGTTGTTGTTGTTGTTTATTTGACGTTTTTGTTATTGACATTGTTGTTGTTGTTGTTTATATGACATTGTTGTTGTTGTTGTTGTTTATTTGACATAGTTGTTGTTGTTGACATTGTTGTTGTTGTTTATTTGACGTTTTTGTTGTTGATGTTGTTGTTGTTGTTTATTTGACGTTGTTGTTATTATTTATTTGACGTTGTTGTTGTTGTTTATTTGACGTTGTTGTTGTTGTTATTGTTGTTGTTTGTTTGACGTTGTTGTTGTTGTTGTTTATTTGATGTTGTTGTTGTTGTTTGTTTGACGTTGTTGTTGTTGTTGTTTATTTGACGTTGTTGTTGTTGTTATTTATTTGACGTTGTTGTTGTTGTTATTGTTTATTTGACGATGTTGCTATTGTTGTTGTTGTTTATTTGACGTTGTTATTGTTGTTAATTTGACGTTGTTTTTGTTATTTGACGTTGTTGTTGTTGTTCTTGTTGCTTATTTGACGTTGTTGTTTATTTGACATTGTTGTTGCTGTTAGTTATTTGACGTTGTTGTTGTTGTTGTTGTTGTTTATTTGACATTGTTGTTGTTGTTGTTGACGTTGTTTGTGTTGTTGTTTACTTGACGTTGTTGTTATTGTTGTTGTTTATTTGACGTTGTTTTAGTTGTTGTTTATTTGACGTTGTTGTTGTTGTTTATTTGACATTGTTGTTGTTATTGACGCTGTTGTTGTTGTTGTTGTTTATTTGACATTGTTGTTGTTGTTGTTGTTGACGTTGTTGGTGTTGTTGTTTATTTGACGTTGTTATTATTGTTGTTTATTTGACGTTGTTTTAGTTGTTGTTGTTTATTTGACATTGTTGTTGTTGTTTATTCGACGTTGTTGTTGACATTGTTGTTGTTGTTTATTTGACGTTGTTGTTGTTGTTTATTTGACTTAGTTGTTGTTGTTTACATTGTTGTTGTTGTTGTTGTTGTTTATTTGACATTTTTGTTGTTGTTGATGTTGTTGTTGTTGTTGTTGTTTATTTGACGTTGTTGTTATTGTTTATTTGACGTTGTTGTTGTTGACATTGTTGTTGTTGTTGTTTATTTGACGTTGTTGTTGTTGTTTATTTGACTTAGTTGTTGTTGTTGACATTGTTGTTGTTGTTGTTGTTGTTGTTTATTTGACATTTTTGTTGTTGTTGATGTTGTTGTTGTTGTTGTTTATTTGACGTTGTTGTTATTGTTTATTTGACTTTGTTGTTGTTTATTTGACGTTGTTGTTGTTGTTATTGTTGTTGTTTATTTGACGTTGTTTTTGTTGTTGTTTATTTGATGTTGTTGTTGTTGTTGTTGTTTATTTGACGTTGGTGTTGTTGTTGTTGTTTATTTGATGTTGTTATTGTTGTTATTTATTTGACGTCCTTGTTGTTGTTATTGTTTATTTTACGTTGTTGTTGTTGTTATTGTTTATTTGACGTTTTTATTGTTGTTTATTTGACGTTGTTGTTGTTGTATTTGTTGTTGTTGATGTTGTTGCTTATTTGACGTTGTTGTTATTGTTGTTGTTTATTTGACGTTGTTGTTGTTGTTGTTTATTTGACGTTGTTGTTGTTGTTTATTTGACGTTGTTGTTGTTGTTGTTGTTGTTGTTTATTTGACGTTATTGTTGTTATTGACGTTGTTGTTGTTGTTGTTGTTTATTTGACGTTGTTGTTGTTGTTTATTTGACATTGTTGTTGTTGTTGTTATATATTTGACGTTGTTGTTGTTGTTGTTATTGTTTATTTGACGTTGGTGTTGTTGTTTATTTGACGTTGTTGTTGTTGTTGACATTGTTGTTGTTGTTGTTGACATTGTTGTTGTTGTTGTTTATTTGACGTTGTTGTTGTTGTTGTTTATTTGTAGTTGTTGTTGTTGTTGTTTATTTGACGTCGTTGTTGTTGTTGTTGTTGTTGTTTATTTGACGGTGTTGTTGTGGTTGTTTATTTGACGTTGTTGTTATTGTTGTTGTTGTTGTTTATTTGTCGTTTTTGTTGTTGTTGATGTTGTTGTTGTTTTTGTAGTTGTTTATTTGACGTTGTTGTTGTTTATTTGACGTTGTTGTTGTTGTAGTTGTTTATTTGACGTTGTGGTTGTTGTTGTTATTGTTGTTGTTGTTGTTGTTTATTTGACGTTGTTATTGTTATTTATTTGACGTTGTTGTTGTTTATTTGACGTTGTTGTTGTTGTTGTTATTTATTTGACGTTGTTGTTGTTGTCGTTGTTGTTTATTTGACGTTATTGTTGTTGTTGTTGTTCACGTTGTTGTTGTTGTTGTTTATTTGACGTTGTTGTTGTTGTTTATTTGACGTTGTTGTTGTTGTTGTTGTTGTTTATTTGACGTTGTTGTTGTTGTTTATTTGACGGTGTTGTTGTTGTTGTTTATTTGACGTTGTTGTTGTTGTTGTTTATTTGACGTTGTTGTTGTTGTTGTTGACGTTGTTGTTGTTTATTTGACGTGGTTGTTGTTGTTGACATAGTTGTTGTTGTTGTTGTTGTTGTTGTTTATTTCACGTTGTTGATGTTGTTGACGTTGTTGTTTATTTGACGTTGTTGTTTATTTGACGTTGTTTTAGATGTTGTTGTTTATTTGACGTTGTTCTTGTTTATTTGACATTGGTGTTGTTGTTGACGTTGTTGTTGTTGTTGTTGTTGTTGTTGTTGTTCTTGTTGTTTATTTGACATTGTTGTTGTTGTTGACGTTGTTGGTGTTGTTGTTTATTTGACATTTTTTTAGTTGTTGTTGTTTATTTGGCGTTGTTGTTGTTGTTGTTTATTTGACGTTTTTGTTATTGACATTGTTGTTGTTGTTGTTTATATGACATTGTTGTTGTTGTTGTTGTTTATTTGACATAGTTGTTGTTGTTGACATTGTTGTTGTTGTTTATTTGACGTTTTTGTTGTTGATGTTGTTGTTGTTGTTTATTTGACGTTGTTGTTATTATTTATTTGACGTTGTTGTTGTTGTTTATTTGACGTTGTTGTTGTTGTTATTGTTGTTGTTTGTTTGACGTTGTTGTTGTTGTTGTTTATTTGATGTTGTTGTTGTTGTTTGTTTGACGTTGTTGTTGTTGTTGTTTATTTGACGTTGTTGTTGTTGTTATTTATTTGACGTTGTTGTTGTTGTTATTGTTTATTTGACGATGTTGCTATTGTTGTTGTTGTTTATTTGACGTTGTTATTGTTGTTAATTTGACGTTGTTTTTGTTATTTGACGTTGTTGTTGTTGTTCTTGTTGCTTATTTGACGTTGTTGTTTATTTGACATTGTTGTTGCTGTTAGTTATTTGACGTTGTTGTTGTTGTTGTTGTTGTTTATTTGACATTGTTGTTGTTGTTGTTGACGTTGTTTGTGTTGTTGTTTACTTGACGTTGTTGTTATTGTTGTTGTTTATTTGACGTTGTTTTAGTTGTTGTTTATTTGACGTTGTTGTTGTTGTTTATTTGACATTGTTGTTGTTATTGACGCTGTTGTTGTTGTTGTTGTTTATTTGACATTGTTGTTGTTGTTGTTGTTGACGTTGTTGGTGTTGTTGTTTATTTGACGTTGTTATTGTTGTTGTTTATTTGACGTTGTTTTAGTTGTTGTTGTTTATTTGACATTGTTGTTGTTGTTTATTCGACGTTGTTGTTGACATTGTTGTTGTTGTTTATTTGACGTTGTTGTTGTTGTTTATTTGACTTAGTTGTTGTTGTTTACATTGTTGTTGTTGTTGTTGTTGTTTATTTGACATTTTTGTTGTTGTTGATGTTGTTGTTGTTGTTGTTGTTTATTTGACGTTGTTGTTATTGTTTATTTGACGTTGTTGTTGTTGACATTGTTGTTGTTGTTGTTTATTTGACGTTGTTGTTGTTGTTTATTTGACTTAGTTGTTGTTGTTGACATTGTTGTTGTTGTTGTTGTTGTTGTTTATTTGACATTTTTGTTGTTGTTGATGTTGTTGTTGTTGTTGTTTATTTGACGTTGTTGTTATTGTTTATTTGACTTTGTTGTTGTTTATTTGACGTTGTTGTTGTTGTTATTGTTGTTGTTTATTTGACGTTGTTTTTGTTGTTGTTTATTTGATGTTGTTGTTGTTGTTGTTTATTTGACGTTGGTGTTGTTGTTGTTGTTTATTTGATGTTGTTATTGTTGTTATTTATTTGACGTCCTTGTTGTTGTTATTGTTTATTTTACGTTGTTGTTGTTGTTATTATTTATTTGACGTTTTTATTGTTGTTTATTTGACGTTGTTGTTGTTGTATTTGTTGTTGTTGATGTTGTTGCTTATTTGACGTTGTTGTTATTGTTGTTGTTTATTTGACGTTGTTGTTGTTGTTGTTTATTTGACGTTGTTGTTGTTGTTTATTTGACGTTGTTGTTGTTGTTGTTGTTGTTGTTTATTTGACGTTATTGTTGTTATTGACGTTGTTGTTGTTGTTGTTTATTTGACGTTGTTGTTGTTGTTTATTTGACATTGTTGTTGTTGTTGTTATATATTTGACGTTGTTGTTGTTGTTGTTATTGTTTATTTGACGTTGGTGTTGTTGTTTATTTGACGTTGTTGTTGTTGTTGACATTGTTGTTGTTGTTGTTGACATTGTTGTTGTTGTTGTTTATTTGACGTTGTTGTTGTTGTTGTTTATTTGTAGTTGTTGTTGTTGTTGTTTATTTGACGTCGTTGTTGTTGTTGTTGTTGTTGTTTATTTGACGGTGTTGTTGTGGTTGTTTATTTGACGTTGTTGTTATTGTTGTTGTTGTTGTTTATTTGTCGTTTTTGTTGTTGTTGATGTTGTTGTTGTTTTTGTAGTTGTTTATTTGACGTTGTTGTTGTTTATTTGACGTTGTTGTTGTTGTAGTTGTTTATTTGACGTTGTGGTTGTTGTTGTTATTGTTGTTGTTGTTGTTGTTTATTTGACGTTGTTATTGTTATTTATTTGACGTTGTTGTTGTTTATTTGACGTTGTTGTTGTTGTTGTTATTTATTTGACGTTGTTGTTGTTGTCGTTGTTGTTTATTTGACGTTATTGTTGTTGTTGTTGTTCACGTTGTTGTTGTTGTTGTTTATTTGACGTTGTTGTTGTTGTTTATTTGACGTTGTTGTTGTTGTTGTTGTTTATTTGACGTTGTTGTTGTTGTTTATTTGACGGTGTTGTTGTTGTTGTTTATTTGACGTTGTTGTTGTTGTTGTTTATTTGACGTTGTTGTTGTTGTTGTTGACGTTGTTGTTGTTTATTTGACGTCGTTGTTGTTGTTGACATAGTTGTTGTTGTTGTTGTTGTTGTTGTTTATTTCACGTTGTTGATGTTGTTGACGTTGTTGTTTATTTGACGTTGTTGTTTATTTGACGTTGTTTTAGATGTTGTTGTTTATTTGACGTTGTTCTTGTTTATTTGACATTGGTGTTGTTGTTGACGTTGTTGTTGTTGTTGTTGTTGTTGTTCTTGTTGTTTATTTGACATTGTTGTTGTTGTTGACGTTGTTGGTGTTGTTGTTTATTTGACATTGTTTTAGTTGTTGTTGTTTATTTGGCGTTGTTGTTGTTGTTGTTGTTTATTTGACGTTTTTGTTATTGACATTGTTGTTGTTGTTGTTTATATGACATTGTTGTTGTTGTTGTTGTTTATTTGACATAGTTGTTGTTGTTGACATTGTTGTTGTTGTTTATTTGACGTTTTTGTTGTTGATGTTGTTGTTGTTGTTTATTTGACGTTGTTGTTATTATTTATTTGACGTTGTTGTTGTTGTTTATTTGACGTTGTTGTTGTTGTTATTGTTGTTGTTTGTTTGACGTTGTTGTTGTTGTTGTTTATTTGATGTTGTTGTTGTTGTTTATTTGACGTTGTTGTTGTTGTTGTTTATTTGACGTTGTTGTTGTTGTTATTTATTTGACGTTGTTGTTGTTGTTATTGTTTATTTGACGATGTTGCTATTGTTGTTGTTGTTTATTTGACGTTGTTATTGTTGTTAATTTGACGTTGTTTTTGTTATTTGACGTTGTTGTTGTTGTTCTTGTTGCTTATTTGACGTTGTTGTTTATTTGACATTGTTGTTGCTGTTAGTTATTTGACGTTGTTGTTGTTGTTGTTGTTGTTTATTTGACATTGTTGTTGTTGTTGTTGACGTTGTTTGTGTTGTTGTTTACTTGACGTTGTTGTTATTGTTGTTGTTTATTTGACGTTGTTTTAGTTGTTGTTTATTTGACGTTGTTGTTGTTGTTTATTTGACATTGTTGTTGTTATTGACGCTGTTGTTGTTGTTGTTTATTTGACATTGTTGTTGTTGTTGTTGTTGACGTTGTTGGTGTTGTTGTTTATTTGACGTTGTTATTGTTGTTGTTTATTTGACGTTGTTTTAGTTGTTGTTGTTTATTTGACATTGTTGTTGTTGTTTATTCGACGTTGTTGTTGACATTGTTGTTGTTGTTGTTGTTTATTTGACGTTGTTGTTGTTGTTTATTTGACTTAGTTGTTGTTGTTTACATTGTTGTTGTTGTTGTTGTTGTTTATTTGACATTTTTGTTGTTGTTGATGTTGTTGTTGTTGTTGTTGTTTATTTGACGTTGTTGTTATTGTTTATTTGACGTTGTTGTTGTTGACATTGTTGTTGTTGTTGTTTATTTGACGTTGTTGTTGTTGTTTATTTGACTTAGTTGTTGTTGTTGACATTGTTGTTGTTGTTGTTGTTGTTGTTTATTTGACATTTTTGTTGTTGTTGATGTTGTTGTTGTTGTTGTTTATTTGACGTTGTTGTTATTGTTTATTTGACTTTGTTGTTGTTTATTTGACGTTGTTGTTGTTGTTATTGTTGTTGTTTATTTGACGTTGTTGTTGTTGTTGTTTATTTGATGTTGTTGTTGTTGTTGTTTATTTGACGTTGGTGTTGTTGTTGTTGTTTATTTGATGTTGTTATTGTTGTTATTTATTTGACGTCCTTGTTGTTGTTATTGTTTATTTTACGTTGTTGTTGTTGTTATTGTTTATTTGACGTTTTTATTGTTGTTTATTTGACGTTGTTGTTGTTGTATTTGTTGTTGTTGATGTTGTTGCTTATTTGACGTTGTTGTTATTGTTGTTGTTTATTTGACGTTGTTGTTGTTGTTGTTTATTTGACGTTGTTGTTGTTGTTTATTTGACGTTGTTGTTGTTGTTGTTGTTGTTTATTTGACGTTATTGTTGTTATTGACGTTGTTGTTGTTGTTGTTGTTTATTTGACGTTGTTGTTGTTGTTTATTTGACATTGTTGTTGTTGTTGTTATATATTTGACGTTGTTGTTGTTGTTGTTATTGTTTATTTGACGTTGGTGTTGTTGTTTATTTGACGTTGTTGTTGTTGTTGACATTGTTGTTGTTGTTGTTGACATTGTTGTTGTTGTTGTTTATTTGACGTTGTTGTTGTTGTTGTTTATTTGACGTTGTTGTTGTTGTTGTTTATTTGACGTTGTTGTTGTTGTTGTTGTTTATTTGACGGTGTTGTTGTGGTTGTTTATTTGACGTTGTTGTTATTGTTGTTGTTGTTGTTTATTTGTCGTTTTTGTTGTTGTTGATGTTGTTGTTGTTTTTGTAGTTGTTTATTTGACGTTGTTGTTGTTTATTTGAGGTTGTTGTTGTTGTAGTTGTTTATTTGACGTTGTGGTTGTTGTTGTTATTGTTGTTGTTGTTGTTGTTTATTTGACGTTGTTATTGTTATTTATTTGACGTTGTTGTTGTTTATTTGACGTTGTTGTTGTTGTTGTTATTTATTTGACGTTGTTGTTGTTGTCGTTGTTGTTTATTTGACGTTATTGTTGTTGTTGTTGTTTATTTGACGTTGTTGTTGTTGTTGTTTATTTGACGTTGTTGTTGTTATTTATTTGACGTTGTTGTTGTTGTTGTTGTTGTTGTTTATTTGACATTGTTGTTATTGTTGTTGTTTATTTGATATTGTTGTTGTTGTTTATTTGACGTTGTTGTTGTTGACGTTATTGTTGTTGTTGTTGTTTATTTGACGTAGTTGTTGTTGTTGACGTTGTTGTTGTTGTTATTATTTGTTTATTTAACGATTTTGTTGTTGTTGTCGTTGTTGTTGTTGTTTACTTGATGTTGTTGTTGTTGTTGTTGTTTATTTGACGTTGTTGTTGTTGTTGACGTTGTTGTTGTTGTTTATTGTTACGTTGTTGTTATTGTTGTTGTTGTTTATTTGACGTTGTTGTTGTTGTTGACGTTGTTGTTGTTGTTGTTATTTATTTGACATTTTTGTTGTTGTTGTTATTGTTGTTGTTGTTGTTTATTTGACGTTGTTGTTGTTGTTGACGTTGTTGTTGATGTTGTTGCTTATTTGACGTTGTTGTTTATTTGACGTTTTTATTGTTGTTTATTTGACGTTGTTGTTGTTGTATTTGTTGTTGTTGATGTTGTTGCTTATTTGACGTTGTTGTTATTGTTGTTGTTTATTTGACGTTGTTGTTGTTGTTGTTTATTTGACGTTGTTGTTGTTGTTTATTTGACGTTGTTGTTGTTGTTGTTGTTTATTTGACGTTATTGTTGTTATTGACGTTGTTGTTGTTTATTTGACGTTGTTGTTGTTGTTTATTTGACGTTGTTGTTGTCGTTGTTGTTGTTTATTTGACGTTGTTGTTGTTGTTTATTTGACGTTGTTGTTGTTGTTGTTGTTATATATTTGACGTTGTTGTTGTTGTTGTTATATATTTGACGTTGTTGTTGTTGTTGTTATTGTTTATTTGACGTTGGTGTTGTTGTTTATTTGAAGTTGTTGTTGTTGTTGACGTTGTTGTTGTTGTTGACGTTGTTGTTGTTGTTGTTTATTTGACGTTGTTGTTGTTGTTATTTATTTGACGTTGTTGTTGTTGTTGTTTATTTGACGTTGTTGTTGTTGTTGTTTATTTGACGGTGTTGTTGTGGTTGTTTATTTGACGTTATTGTTGTTATTGACGTTATTGTTATTGTTGTTGTTGTTGTTTATTTGTCGTTTTTGTTGTTGTTGATGTTGTTGTTGTTTTTGTAGTTGTTTATTTGACGTTGTTGTTGTTTATTTGACGTTGTTGTTGTTGTTGTTTATTTGACGTTGTTGTTGTTGTTGTTGTAATTGTTGTTGTTGTTGTTGTTGTTGTTTATTTGACGTTGTTATTGTTATTTATTTGACGTTGTTGTTGTTTATTTGACGTTGTTGTTGTTGTTGTTTATTTGACGTTGTTGTTGTTGTCGTTGTTGTTTATTTGACGTTGTTGTTGTTGTTGTTGTTTATTTGACGTTGTTGTTGTTGTTGTTTATTTGACGTTGTTGTTGTTATTTATTTGACGTTGTTGTTGTTGTTGTTGTTTATTTGACATTGTTGTTATTGTTGTTGTTTATTTGATGTTGTTGTTGTTGTTTATTTGACGTTGTTGTTGTTGACGTTATTGTTTTTGTTGTTGTTTATTTGACGTAGTTGTTGTTGTTGACGTTGTTGTTGTTGTTATTATTTGTTTATTTAACGATTTTGTTGTTGTTGTTGTTGTTGTTTACTTGATGTTGTTGTTGTTGTTGTTGTTGTTGTTTATTTGACGTTGTTGTTGTTGTTGACGTTGTTGTTGTTGTTTTTGTTGTTTATTTGACGTTGTTGTAGTTGTTTATTTGACGTTGTTGTTGTTCTTGTTGTTGTTGCGGTTTATTTGACGATATTATTGTTGTTGTTGTTTATTTGACGTTGTTGTTGTTGTTGTTTATTTGACGTTGTTGTTGTTGTTGTTATTTATTTGACATTGTTGTTGTTGTTGTTCATTTGACGTTGTTGTTGTTGTTTATTTGACGTTGTTGTTGTTGTTGTTGTTGTTTATTTGACATTGTTGTTATTGTTGTTGTTTATTTGATATTGTTGTTGTTGTTTATTTGACGTTGTTGTTGTTGACGTTATTGTTGTTGTTGTTGTTTATTTGACGTAGTTGTTGTTGTTGACGTTGTTGTTGTTGTTATTATTTGTTTATTTAACGATTTTGTTGTTGTTGTCGTTGTTGTTGTTGTTTACTTGATGTTGTTGTTGTTGTTGTTTATTTGACGTTGTTGTTGTTGTTGACGTTGTTGTTGTTGTTTATTGTTACGTTGTTGTTATTGTTGTTGTTGTTTATTTGACGTTGTTGTTGTTGACGTTGTTGTTGTTGTTGTTATTTATTTGACATTTTTGTTGTTGTTGTTATTGTTGTTGTTGTTGTTTATTTGACGTTGTTGTTGTTGTTGACGTTGTTGTTGTTGTATTTGTTGTTGTTGATGTTGTTGCTTATTTGACGTTGTTGTTTATTTGACGTTTTTATTGTTGTTTATTTGACGTTGTTGTTGTTGTATTTGTTGTTGTTGATGTTGTTGCTTATTTGACGTTGTTGTTATTGTTGTTGTTTATTTGACGTTGTTGTTGTTGTTGTTTATTTGACGTTGTTGTTGTTGTTTATTTGACGTTGTTGTTGTTTATTTGACGTTATTGTTGTTATTGACGTTGTTGTTGTTTATTTGACGTTGTTGTTGTTGTTTATTTGACGTTGTTGTTGTCGTTGTTGTTGTTTATTTGACGTTGTTGTTGTTGTTGTTTATTTGACGTTGTTGTTGTTGTTGTTGTTATATATTTGACGTTGTTGTTGTTGTTGTTATATATTTGACGTTGTTGTTGTTGTTATTGTTTATTTGACGTTGGTGTTGTTGTTTATTTGAAGTTGTTGTTGCTGTTGACGTTGTTGTTGTTGTTGACGTTGTTGTTGTTGTTGTTTATTTGACGTTGTTGTTGTTGTTGTTTATTTGACGTTGTTGTTGTTGTTGTTGTTTATTTGACGTTGTTGTTGTTGTTGTTTATTTGACGGTGTTGTTGTGGTTGTTTATTTGACGTTATTGTTGTTATTGACGTTGTTGTTATTGTTGTTGTTGTTGTTTATTTGTCGTTTTTGTTGTTGTTGATGTTGTTGTTGTTTTTGTAGTTGTTTATTTGACGTTGTTGTTGTTTATTTGACGTTGTTGTTGTTGTTGTTTATTTGACGTTGTTGTTGTTGTTGTAATTGTTGTTGTTGTTGTTGTTGTTTATTTGACGTTGTTATTGTTATTTATTTGACGTTGTTGTTGTTTATTTGACGTTGTTGTTGTTGTTGTTTATTTGACGTTGTTGTTGTTGTCGTTGTTGTTTATTTGACGTTGTTGTTGTTGTGGTTGTTTATTTGACGTTGTTGTTGTTGTTGTTTATTTGACGTTGTTGTTGTTATTTATTTGACGTTGTTGTTGTTGTTGTTGTTTATTTGACATTGTTGTTATTGTTGTTGTTTATTTGATGTTGTTGTTGTTGTTGTTTATTTGACGTTGTTGTTGTTGACGTTATTGTTTTTGTTGTTGTTTATTTGACGTAGTTGTTGTTGTTGACGTTGTTGTTGTTGTTATTATTTGTTTATTTAACGATTTTGTTGTTGTTGTTGTTGTTGTTTACTTGATGTTGTTGTTGTTGTTGTTGTTGTTTATTTGACGTTGTTGTTGTTGTTGACGTTGTTGTTGTTGTTTTTGTTGTTTATTTGACGTTGTTGTAGTTGTTTATTTGACGTTGTTGTTGTTCTTGTTGTTGTTGCGGTTTATTTGACGATATTATTGTTGTTATTGTTTATTTGACGTTGTTGTTGTTGTTGTTTATTTGACGTTGTTGTTGTTGTTGTTATTTATTTGACATTGTTGTTGTTGTTGTTCATTTGACGTTGTTGTTGTTGTTTATTTGACGTTGTTGTTGTTGTTGTTGTTGTTGTTTATTTGACATTGTTTTTGTCATTGTTTTTGTTGTTTATTTGACGTTGTTATTGTTGTTGTTTATTTGACGTTGTTGTTTATTTGACGTTGTTGTTGTTGACGTTGTTGTTGTTGTTTATTTGACGTTGTTGTTATTGTTGTTGTTGTTTATTTGACGTTGTTGTTGTTGTTGACGTTGTTGTTGTTGTTGTTATTTATTTGACATTTTTGTTGTTGTTGTTGTTTATTTGACGTTATTGTTGTTATTGATGTTGTTGTTGTTTATTTGACGTTGTTGTTGTTGTTTATTTGACGTTGTTGTTGTCGTTGTTGTTGTTTATTTGACGTTGTTGTTGTTGTTTATTTGACGTTGTTGTTGTTGTTGTTGTTATATATTTGACGTTGTTGTTGTTGTTGTTATATATTTGACGTTGTTGTTGTTGTTATTGTTTATTTGACGTTGGTGTTGTTGTTTATTTGAAGTTGTTGTTGTTGTTGACGTTGTTGTTGTTGTTGACGTTGTTGTTGTTGTTGTTTATTTGACGTTGTTGTTGTTGTTGTTTATTTGACGTTGTTGTTGTTGTTGTTTATTTGACGTTGTTGTTGTTGTTGTTTATTTGACGGTGTTGTTGTGGTTGTTTATTTGACGTTATTGTTGTTATTGACGTTGTTGTTATTGTTGTTGTTGTTGTTTATTTGTCGTTTTTGTTGTTGTTGATGTTGTTGTTGTTTTTGTAGTTGTTTATTTGACGTTGTTGTTGTTTATTTGACGTTGTTGTTGTTGTTGTTTATTTGACGTTGTTGTTGTGTTGTAATTGTTGTTGTTGTTGTTGTTGTTTATTTGACGTTGTTATTGTTATTTATTTGACGTTGTTGTTGTTTATTTGACGTTGTTGTTGTTGTTGTTATTTATTTGACGTTGTTGTTGTTGTCGTTGTTGTTTATTTGACGTTGTTGTTGTTGTTGTTGTTTATTTGACGTTGTTGTTGTTATTTATTTGACGTTGTTGTTGTTGTTGTTGTTTATTTGACATTGTTGTTATTGTTGTTGTTTATTTGATGTTGTTGTTGTTGTTTATTTGACGTTGTTGTTGTTGACGTTATTGTTTCTGTTGTTGTTTATTTGACGTTGTTGTTGTTGTTGACGTTGTTGTTGTTGTTATTATTTGTTTATTTAACGATTTTGTTGTTGTTGTTGTTGTTGTTTACTTGATGTTGTTGTTGTTGTTGTTGTTGTTGTTGTTGTTGTTTACTTGATGTTGTTGTTGTTGTTGTTGTTGTTTATTTGACGTTGTTGTTGTTGTTGACGTTGTTGTTGTTGTTTTTGTTGTTTATTTGACGTTGTTGTAGTTGTTTATTTGACGTTGTTGTTGTTCTTGTTGTTGTTGCGGTTTATTTGACGATATTATTGTTGTTGTTGTTTATTTGACGTTGTTGTTGTTGTTGTTTATTTGACGTTGTTGTTGTTGTTGTTATTTATTTGACATTGTTGTTGTTGTTGTTCATTTGACGTTGTTGTTGTTGTTTATTTGACGTTGTTGTTGTTGTTGTTGTTTATTTGACATTGTTTTTGTCATTGTTTTTGTTGTTTATTTGACGTTGTTATTGTTGTTGTTTATTTGACGTTGTTGTTTATTTGACGTTGTTGTTGTTGACGTTGTTGTTGTTGTTTATTTGACGTTGTTGTTATTGTTGTTGTTGTTTATTTGACGTTGTTGTTGTTGTTGACGTTGTTGTTGTTGTTGTTATTTATTTGACATTTTTGTTGTTGTTGTTGTTTATTTGACGTTATTGTTGTTATTGACGTTGTTGTTGTTTATTTGACGTTGTTGTTGTTGTTTATTTGACGTTGTTGTTGTCGTTGTTGTTGTTTATTTGACGTTGTTGTTGTTGTTTATTTGACGTTGTTGTTGTTGTTGTTGTTATATATTTGACGTTGTTGTTGTTGTTGTTATATATTTGACGTTGTTGTTGTTGTTGTTATTGTTTATTTGACGTTGGTGTTGTTGTTTATTTGAAGTTGTTGTTGTTGTTGACGTTGTTGTTGTTGTTGACGTTGTTGTTGTTGTTGTTTATTTGACGTTGTTGTTGTTGTTGTTTATTTGACGTTGTTGTTGTTGTTGTTTATTTGACGTTGTTGTTGTTGTTGTTTATTTGACGGTGTTGTTGTGGTTGTTTATTTGACGTTATTGTTGTTATTGACGTTGTTGTTATTGTTGTTGTTGTTGTTTATTTGTCGTTTTTGTTGTTGTTGATGTTGTTGTTGTTTTTGTAGTTGTTTATTTGACGTTGTTGTTGTTTATTTGACGTTGTTGTTGTTGTTGTTTATTTGACGTTGTTGTTGTTGTTGTAATTGTTGTTGTTGTTGTTGTTGTTGTTTATTTGACGTTGTTATTGTTATTTATTTGACGTTGTTGTTGTTTATTTGACGTTGTTGTTGTTGTTGTTTATTTGACGTTGTTGTTGTTGTCGTTGTTGTTTATTTGACGTTGTTGTTGTTGTTGTTGTTTATTTGACGTTGTTGTTGTTGTTGTTTATTTGACGTTGTTGTTGTTATTTATTTGACGTTGTTGTTGTTGTTGTTGTTTATTTGACATTGTTGTTATTGTTGTTGTTTATTTGATGTTGTTGTTGTTGTTTATTTGACGTTGTTGTTGTTGACGTTATTGTTTTTGTTGTTGTTTATTTGACGTAGTTGTTGTTGTTGACGTTGTTGTTGTTGTTATTATTTGTTTATTTAACGATTTTGTTGTTGTTGTTGTTGTTGTTTACTTGATGTTGTTGTTGTTGTTGTTGTTGTTGTTTATTTGACGTTGTTGTTGTTGTTGACGTTGTTGTTGTTGTTTTTGTTGTTTATTTGACGTTGTTGTAGTTGTTTATTTGACGTTGTTGTTGTTCTTGTTGTTGGTGCGGTTTATTTGACGATATTATTGTTGTTGTTGTTTATTTGACGTTGTTGTTGTTGTTGTTTATTTGACGTTGTTGTTGTTGTTGTTATTTATTTGACATTGTTGTTGTTGTTGTTCATTTGACGTTGTTGTTGTTGTTTATTTGACGTTGTTGTTGTTGTTGTTGTTGTTTATTTGACATTGTTGTTATTGTTGTTGTTTATTTGATATTGTTGTTGTTGTTTATTTGACGTTGTTGTTGTTGACGTTATTGTTGTTGTTGTTGTTTATTTGACGTAGTTGTTGTTGTTGACGTTGTTGTTGTTGTTATTATTTGTTTATTTAACGATTTTGTTGTTGTTGTCGTTGTTGTTGTTGTTTACTTGATGTTGTTGTTGTTGTTGTTGTTTATTTGACGTTGTTGTTGTTGTTGACGTTGTTGTTGTTGTTTATTGTTACGTTGTTGTTATTGTTGTTGTTGTTTATTTGACGTTGTTGTTGTTGAAGTTGTTGTTGTTGTTGTTATTTATTTGACATTTTTGTTGTTGTTGTTATTGTTGTTGTTGTTGTTTATTTGACGTTGTTGTTGTTGTTGACGTTGTTGTTGTTGTATTTGTTGTTGTTGATGTTGTTGCTTATTTGACGTTGTTGTTTATTTGACGTTTTTATTGTTGTTTATTTGACGTTGTTGTTGTTGTATTTGTTGTTGTTGATGTTGTTGCTTATTTGACGTTGTTGTTATTGTTGTTGTTTATTTGACGTTGTTGTTGTTGTTGTTTATTTGACGTTGTTGTTGTTGTTTATTTGACGTTGTTGTTGTTGTTGTTGTTTATTTGACGTTACTGTTGTTATTGACGTTGTTGTTGTTTATTTGACGTTGTTGTTGTTGTTGTTTATTTGACGTTGTTGTTGTCGTTGTTGTTGTTTATTTGACGTTGTTGTTGTTGTTGTTTATTTGACGTTGTTGTTGTTGTTGTTGTTATATATTTGACGTTGTTGTTGTTGTTGTTATATATTTGACATTGTTGTTGTTGTTGTTATTGTTTATTTGACGTTGGTGTTGTTGTTTATTTGAAGTTGTTGTTGTTGTTGACGTTGTTGTTGTTGTTGACGTTGTTGTTGTTGTTGTTTATTTGACGTTGTTGTTGTTGTTGTTTATTTGACGTTGTTGTTGTTGTTGTTTATTTGACGTTGTTGTTGTTGTTGTTTATTTGACGGTGTTGTTGTGGTTGTTTATTTGACGTTATTGTTGTTATTGACGTTGTTGTTATTGTTGTTGTTGTTGTTTATTTGTCGTTTTTGTTGTTGTTGATGTTGTTGTTGTTTTTGTAGTTGTTTATTTGACGTTGTTGTTGTTTATTTGACGTTGTTGTTGTTGTTGTTTATTTGACGTTGTTGTTGTTGTTGTAATTGTTGTTGTTGTTGTTGTTGTTGTTTATTTGACGTTGTTATTGTTATTTATTTGACGTTGTTGTTGTTTATTTGACGTTGTTGTTGTTGTTGTTTATTTGACGTTGTTGTTGTTGTCGTTGTTGTTTATTTGACGTTGTTGTTGTTGTTGTTGTTTATTTGACGTTGTTGTTGTTGTTGTTTATTTGACGTTGTTGTTGTTATTTATTTGACGTTGTTGTTGTTGTTGTTGTTTATTTGACATTGTTGTTATTGTTGTTGTTTATTTGATGTTGTTGTTGTTGTTGTTTATTTGACGTTGTTGTTGTTGACGTTATTGTTTTTGTTGTTGTTTATTTGACGTAGTTGTTGTTGTTGACGTTGTTGTTGTTGTTATTATTTGTTTATTTAACGATTTTGTTGTTGTTGTTGTTGTTGTTTACTTGATGTTGTTGTTGTTGTTGTTGTTGTTTATTTGACGTTGTTGTTGTTGTTGACGTTGTTGTTGTTGTTTTTGTTGTTTATTTGACGTTGTTGTAGTTGTTTATTTGACGTTGTTGTTGTTCTTGTTGTTGTTGCGGTTTATTTGACGATATTATTGTTGTTGTTGTTTATTTGACGTTGTTGTTGTTGTTGTTTATTTGACGTTGTTGTTGTTGTTGTTATTTATTTGACATTGTTGTTGTTGTTGTTCATTTGACGTTGTTGTTGTTGTTTATTTGACGTTGTTGTTGTTGTTGTTGTTGTTGTTTATTTGACATTGTTTTTGTCATTGTTTTTGTTGTTTATTTGACGTTGTTATTGTTGTTGTTTATTTGACGTTGTTGTTTATTTGACGTTGTTGTTGTTGACGTTGTTGTTGTTGTTTATTTGACGTTGTTGTTATTGTTGTTGTTGTTTATTTGACGTTGTTGTTGTTGTTGACGTTGTTGTTGTTGTTGTTATTTATTTGACATTTTTGTTGTTGTTGTTGTTTATTTGACGTTATTGTTGTTATTGATGTTGTTGTTGTTTATTTGACGTTGTTGTTGTTGTTTATTTGACGTTGTTGTTGTCGTTGTTGTTGTTTATTTGACGTTGTTGTTGTTGTTTATTTGACGTTGTTGTTGTTGTTGTTGTTATATATTTGACGTTGTTGTTGTTGTTGTTATATATTTGACGTTGTTGTTGTTGTTGTTATTGTTTATTTGACGTTGGTGTTGTTGTTTATTTGAAGTTGTTGTTGTTGTTGACGTTGTTGTTGTTGTTGACGTTGTTGTTGTTGTTGTTTATTTGACGTTGTTGTTGTTGTTGTTTATTTGACGTTGTTGTTGTTGTTGTTTATTTGACGTTGTTGTTGTTGTTGTTTATTTGACGGTGTTGTTGTGGTTGTTTATTTGACGTTATTGTTGTTATTGACGTTGTTGTTATTGTTGTTGTTGTTGTTTATTTGTCGTTTTTGTTGTTGTTGATGTTGTTGTTGTTTTTGTAGTTGTTTATTTGACGTTGTTGTTGTTTATTTGACGTTGTTGTTGTTGTTGTTTATTTGACGTTGTTGTTGTTGTTGTAATTGTTGTTGTTGTTGTTGTTGTTGTTTATTTGACGTTGTTATTGTTATTTATTTGACGTTGTTGTTGTTTATTTGACGTTGTTGTTGTTGTTGTTATTTATTTGACGTTGTTGTTGTTGTCGTTGTTGTTTATTTGACGTTGTTGTTGTTGTTGTTGTTGTTGTTTATTTGACGTTGTTGTTGTTATTTATTTGACGTTGTTGTTGTTGTTGTTGTTGTTGTTTATTTGACATTGTTGTTATTGTTGTTGTTTATTTGATGTTGTTGTTGTTGTTTATTTGACGTTGTTGTTGTTGACGTTATTGTTTCTGTTGTTGTTTATTTGACGTTGTTGTTGTTGTTGACGTTGTTGTTGTTGTTATTATTTGTTTATTTAACGATTTTGTTGTTGTTGTTGTTGTTGTTTACTTGATGTTGTTGTTGTTGTTGTTGTTGTTGTTGTTGTTGTTTACTTGATGTTGTTGTTGTTGTTGTTGTTGTTGTTTATTTGACGTTGTTGTTGTTGTTGACGTTGTTGTTGTTGTTTTTGTTGTTTATTTGACGTTGTTGTAGTTGTTTATTTGACGTTGTTGTTGTTCTTGTTGTTGTTGCGGTTTATTTGACGATATTATTGTTGTTGTTGTTTATTTGACGTTGTTGTTGTTGTTGTTTATTTGACGTTGTTGTTGTTGTTGTTATTTATTTGACATTGTTGTTGTTGTTGTTCATTTGACGTTGTTGTTGTTGTTTATTTGACGTTGTTGTTGTTGTTGTTGTTTATTTGACATTGTTTTTGTCATTGTTTTTGTTGTTTATTTGACGTTGTTATTGTTGTTGTTTATTTGACGTTGTTGTTTATTTGACGTTGTTGTTGTTGACGTTGTTGTTGTTGTTTATTTGACGTTGTTGTTATTGTTGTTGTTGTTTATTTGACGTTGTTGTTGTTGTTGACGTTGTTGTTGTTGTTGTTATTTATTTGACATTTTTGTTGTTGTTGTTGTTTATTTGACGTTATTGTTGTTATTGACGTTGTTGTTGTTTATTTGACGTTGTTGTTGTTGTTTATTTGACGTTGTTGTTGTCGTTGTTGTTGTTTATTTGACGTTGTTGTTGTTGTTTATTTGACGTTGTTGTTGTTGTTGTTGTTATATATTTGACGTTGTTGTTGTTGTTGTTATATATTTGACATTGTTGTTGTTGTTGTTATTGTTTATTTGACGTTGGTGTTGTTGTTTATTTGAAGTTGTTGTTGTTGTTGACGTTGTTGTTGTTGTTGACGTTGTTGTTGTTGTTGTTTATTTGACGTTGTTGTTGTTGTTGTTTATTTGACGTTGTTGTTGTTGTTGTTTATTTGACGTTGTTGTTGTTGTTGTTTATTTGACGGTGTTGTTGTGGTTGTTTATTTGACGTTATTGTTGTTATTGACGTTGTTGTTATTGTTGTTGTTGTTGTTTATTTGTCGTTTTTGTTGTTGTTGATGTTGTTGTTGTTTTTGTAGTTGTTTATTTGACGTTGTTGTTGTTTATTTGACGTTGTTGTTGTTGTTGTTTATTTGACATTGTTGTTGTTGTTGTAATTGTTGTTGTTGTTGTTGTTGTTTATTTGACGTTGTTATTGTTATTTATTTGACGTTGTTGTTGTTTATTTGACGTTGTTGTTGTTGTTGTTATTTATTTGACGTTGTTGTTGTTGTCGTTGTTGTTTATTTGACGTTGTTGTTGTTGTTGTTGTTTATTTGACGTTGTTGTTGTTGTTGTTTATTTGACGTTGTTGTTGTTATTTATTTGACGTTGTTGTTATTGTTGTTTATTTGACATTGTTGTTATTGTTGTTGTTTATTTGATGTTGTTGTTGTTGTTTATTTGACGTTGTTGTTGTTGACGTTATTGTTTCTGTTGTTGTTTATTTGACGTAGTTGTTGTTGTTGACGTTGTTGTTGTTGTTATTATTTGTTTATTTAACGATTTTGTTGTTGTTGTTGTTGTTGTTTACTTGATGTTGTTGTTGTTGTTGTTGTTTATTTGACGTTGTTGTTGTTGTTGACGTTGTTGTTGTTGTTTTTGTTGTTTATTTGACGTTGTTGTAGTTGTTTATTTGACGTTATTGTTGTTCTTGTTGTTGTTGCGGTTTATTTGACGATATTATTGTTGTTGTTGTTTATTTGACGTTGTTGTTGTTGTTGTTTATTTGAAGTTGTTGTTGTTGTTGTTATTTATTTGACATTGTTGTTGTTGTTGTTCATTTGACGTTGTTGTTGTTGTTTATTTGACGTTGTTGTTGTTGTTGTTGTTGTTTATTTGACATTGTTTTTGTCATTGTTTTTGTTGTTTATTTGACGTTGTTATTGTTGTTGTTTATTTGACGTTGTTGTTTATTTGACGTTGTTGTTGTTGACGTTGTTGTTGTTGTTTATTTGACGTTGTTGTTATTGTTGTTGTTGTTTATTTGACGTTGTTGTTGTTGTTGACGTTGTTGTTGTTGTTGTTATTTATTTGACATTTTTGTTGTTGTTGTTATTGTTGTTGTTGTTGTTTATTTGACGTTGTTGTTGTTGTTATTTATTTGACGTTGTTGTTGTTGTTTATTTGACATTGTTGTTGTTGTTATTGTTTATTTGACGTTGTTCTTGTTTATTTGACGTTGTTGTTGTTGTTGTTCACGTTGTTGTTGTTGTTGTTGTTGTTTATTTGACGTTGTTGTTGTTGTTGACGTTGTTGTTGTTGTTGTTTATTTGACGTTGTTGTTGTTGTTTATTTGACTTAGTTGTTGTTGTTGTTGTTTATTTGACATTTTTGTTGTTGTTGATGTTGTTGTTGTTGTTGTTGTTGTTTATTTAACGTTGTTGTTATTGTTTATTTGACGTTGTTGTTGTTGACATTGTTGTTGTTGTTGTTTATTTGACGTTGTTGTTGTTGTTTATTTGACTTAGTTGTTGTTGTTGACATTGTTGTTGTTGTTGTTGTTGACGTTGTTGTTGTTGTTGTTATTGTTGTTGTTTATTTGACGTTGTTGTTGTTGTTGTTTATTTGATGTTGTTGTTGTTGTTTATTTAACGTTGGTGTTGTTGTTGTTGTTTATTTGATGTTGTTATTGTTGTTATTTATTTGACCTCCTTGTTGTTGTTATTGTTTATTTTACGTTGTTGTTGTTGTTGTTATTGTTTATTTGACATTTTTATTGTTGTTTATTTGACGTTGTTGTTGTTGTATTTGTTGTTGATGTTGTTGCTTATTTGACGTTGTTGTTATTGTTGTTGTTTATTTGACGTTGTTGTTGTTGTTGTTGTTGTTGTTTATTTGACGTTGTTGTTGTTGTTGTTTATTTGACGTTGTTGTTGTTGTTGTTGTTATATATTTGACGTTGTTGTTGTTGTTGTTATATATTTGACGTTGTTGTTGTTGTTGTTATTGTTTATTTGACGTTGGTGTTGTTGTTTATTTGAAGTTGTTGTTGTTGTTGACGTTGTTGTTGTTGTTGACGTTGTTGTTGTTGTTGTTTATTTGACGTTGTTGTTGTTGTTGTTTATTTGACGTTGTTGTTGTTGTTGTTTATTTGACGTTGTTGTTGTTGTTGTTTATTTGACGGTGTTGTTGTGGTTGTTTATTTGACGTTATTGTTGTTATTGACGTTGTTGTTATTGTTGTTGTTGTTGTTTATTTGTCGTTTTTGTTGTTGTTGATGTTGTTGTTGTTTTTGTAGTTGTTTATTTGACGTTGTTGTTGTTTATTTGACGTTGTTGTTGTTGTTGTTTATTTGACGTTGTTGTTGTTGTTGTAATTGTTGTTGTTGTTGTTGTTGTTGTTTATTTGACGTTGTTATTGTTATTTATTTGACGTTGTTGTTGTTTATTTGACGTTGTTGTTGTTGTTGTTATTTATTTGACGTTGTTGTTGTTGTCGTTGTTGTTTATTTGACGTTGTTGTTGTTGTTGTTGTTGTTGTTTATTTGACGTTGTTGTTGTTATTTATTTGACGTTGTTGTTGTTGTTGTTGTTGTTGTTTATTTGACATTGTTGTTATTGTTGTTGTTTATTTGATGTTGTTGTTGTTGTTTATTTGACGTTGTTGTTGTTGACGTTATTGTTTCTGTTGTTGTTTATTTGACGTTGTTGTTGTTGTTGACGTTGTTGTTGTTGTTATTATTTGTTTATTTAACGATTTTGTTGTTGTTGTTGTTGTTGTTTACTTGATGTTGTTGTTGTTGTTGTTGTTGTTGTTGTTGTTGTTGTTTACTTGATGTTGTTGTTGTTGTTGTTGTTGTTGTTTATTTGACGTTGTTGTTGTTGTTGACGTTGTTGTTGTTGTTTTTGTTGTTTATTTGACGTTGTTGTAGTTGTTTATTTGACGTTGTTGTTGTTCTTGTTGTTGTTGCGGTTTATTTGACGATATTATTGTTGTTGTTGTTTATTTGACGTTGTTGTTGTTGTTGTTTATTTGACGTTGTTGTTGTTGTTGTTATTTATTTGACATTGTTGTTGTTGTCGTTCATTTGACGTTGTTGTTGTTGTTTATTTGACGTTGTTGTTGTTGTTGTTGTTTATTTGACATTGTTTTTGTCATTGTTTTTGTTGTTTATTTGACGTTGTTATTGTTGTTGTTTATTTGACGTTGTTGTTTATTTGACGTTGTTGTTGTTGACGTTGTTGTTGTTGTTTATTTGACGTTGTTGTTATTGTTGTTGTTGTTTATTTGACGTTGTTGTTGTTGTTGACGTTGTTGTTGTTGTTGTTATTTATTTGACATTTTTGTTGTTGTTGTTGTTTATTTGACGTTATTGTTGTTATTGACGTTGTTGTTGTTTATTTGACGTTGTTGTTGTTGTTTATTTGACGTTGTTGTTGTCGTTGTTGTTGTTTATTTGACGTTGTTGTTGTTGTTTATTTGACGTTGTTGTTGTTGTTGTTGTTATATATTTGACGTTGTTGTTGTTGTTGTTATATATTTGACATTGTTGTTGTTGTTGTTATTGTTTATTTGACGTTGGTGTTGTTGTTTATTTGAAGTTGTTGTTGTTGTTGACGTTGTTGTTGTTGTTGACGTTGTTGTTGTTGTTGTTTATTTGACGTTGTTGTTGTTGTTGTTTATTTGACGTTGTTGTTGTTGTTGTTTATTTGACGTTGTTGTTGTTGTTGTTTATTTGACGGTGTTGTTGTGGTTGTTTATTTGACGTTATTGTTGTTATTGACGTTGTTGTTATTGTTGTTGTTGTTGTTTATTTGTCGTTTTTGTTGTTGTTGATGTTGTTGTTGTTTTTGTAGTTGTTTATTTGACGTTGTTGTTGTTTATTTGACGTTGTTGTTGTTGTTGTTTATTTGACATTGTTGTTGTTGTTGTAATTGTTGTTGTTGTTGTTGTTGTTTATTTGACGTTGTTATTGTTATTTATTTGACGTTGTTGTTGTTTATTTGACGTTGTTGTTGTTGTTGTTATTTATTTGACGTTGTTGTTGTTGTCGTTGTTGTTTATTTGACGTTGTTGTTGTTGTTGTTGTTTATTTGACGTTGTTGTTGTTGTTGTTTATTTGACGTTGTTGTTGTTATTTATTTGACGTTGTTGTTATTGTTGTTTATTTGACATTGTTGTTATTGTTGTTGTTTATTTGATGTTGTTGTTGTTGTTTATTTGACGTTGTTGTTGTTGACGTTATTGTTTCTGTTGTTGTTTATTTGACGTAGTTGTTGTTGTTGACGTTGTTGTTGTTGTTATTATTTGTTTATTTAACGATTTTGTTGTTGTTGTTGTTGTTGTTTACTTGATGTTGTTGTTGTTGTTGTTGTTTATTTGACGTTGTTGTTGTTGTTGACGTTGTTGTTGTTGTTTTTGTTGTTTATTTGACGTTGTTGTAGTTGTTTATTTGACGTTATTGTTGTTCTTGTTGTTGTTGCGGTTTATTTGACGATATTATTGTTGTTGTTGTTTATTTGACGTTGTTGTTGTTGTTGTTTATTTGAAGTTGTTGTTGTTGTTGTTATTTATTTGACATTGTTGTTGTTGTTGTTCATTTGACGTTGTTGTTGTTGTTTATTTGACGTTGTTGTTGTTGTTGTTGTTGTTTATTTGACATTGTTTTTGTCATTGTTTTTGTTGTTTATTTGACGTTGTTATTGTTGTTGTTTATTTGACGTTGTTGTTTATTTGACGTTGTTGTTGTTGACGTTGTTGTTGTTGTTTATTTGACGTTGTTGTTATTGTTGTTGTTGTTTATTTGACGTTGTTGTTGTTGTTGACGTTGTTGTTGTTGTTGTTATTTATTTGACATTTTTGTTGTTGTTGTTATTGTTGTTGTTGTTGTTTATTTGACGTTGTTGTTGTTGTTATTTATTTGACGTTGTTGTTGTTGTTTATTTGACATTGTTGTTGTTGTTATTGTTTATTTGACGTTGTTCTTGTTTATTTGACGTTGTTGTTGTTGTTGTTCACGTTGTTGTTGTTGTTGTTGTTGTTGTTTATTTGACGTTGTTGTTGTTGTTGACGTTGTTGTTGTTGTTGTTTATTTGACGTTGTTGTTGTTGTTTATTTGACTTAGTTGTTGTTGTTGTTGTTTATTTGACATTTTTGTTGTTGTTGATGTTGTTGTTGTTGTTGTTGTTGTTTATTTAACGTTGTTGTTATTGTTTATTTGACGTTGTTGTTGTTGACATTGTTGTTGTTGTTGTTTATTTGACGTTGTTGTTGTTGTTTATTTGACTTAGTTGTTGTTGTTGACATTGTTGTTGTTGTTGTTGTTGACGTTGTTGTTGTTGTTGTTATTGTTGTTGTTTATTTGACGTTGTTGTTGTTGTTGTTTATTTGATGTTGTTGTTGTTGTTTATTTAACGTTGGTGTTGTTGTTGTTGTTTATTTGATGTTGTTATTGTTGTTATTTATTTGACCTCCTTGTTGTTGTTATTGTTTATTTTACGTTGTTGTTGTTGTTGTTATTGTTTATTTGACATTTTTATTGTTGTTTATTTGACGTTGTTGTTGTTGTATTTGTTGTTGATGTTGTTGCTTATTTGACGTTGTTGTTATTGTTGTTGTTTATTTGACGTTGTTGTTGTTGTTGTTGTTGTTGTTTATTTGACGTTGTTGTTGTTGTTGTTTATTTGACGTTGTTGTTGTTGTTGTTTATTTGACGTTATTGTTGTTATTGACGTTGTTGTTGTTGTTGTTGTTATTGTTTATTTGACGTTGTTGCTCTTGTTTATTTGACGTTGTTGTTGTCGTTCTTGTTGTTTATTTGACGTTGTTGTTGTTGTTTATTTGACGTTGTTGTTGTTGTTGTTATATATTTGACGTTGTTGTTGTTGTTATTGTTTATTTGACGTTGTTGTTGTTGTTGTTGTTGACGTTGTTGGTGTTGTTGTTTATTTGACGTTGTTATTGTTGTTGTTTATTTGACGTTGTTTTAGTTGTTGTTGTTTATTTGACATTGTTGTTGTTGTTTATTCGACTTTGTTGTTGACATTGTTGTTGTTGTTGTTGTTTATTTGACGTTGTTGTTGTTGTTTATTTGACTTAGTTGTTGTTGTTTACATTGTTGTTGTTGTTGTTGTTGTTTATTTGACATTTTTGTTGTTGTTGATGTTGTTGTTGTTGTTGTTGTTTATTTGACGTTGTTGTTATTGTTTATTTGACGTTGTTGTTGTTGACATTGTTGTTGTTGTTGTTTATTTGACGTTGTTGTTGTTGTTTATTTGACTTAGTTGTTGTTGTTGACATTGTTGTTGTTGTTGTTGTTGTTGTTTATTTGACATTTTTGTTGTTGTTGATGTTGTTGTTGTTGTTGTTTATTTGACGTTGTTGTTATTGTTTATTTGACTTTGTTGTTGTTTATTTGACGTTGTTGTTGTTGTTATTGTTGTTGTTTATTTGACGTTGTTGTTGTTGTTGTTTATTTGATGTTGTTGTTGTTGTTGTTTATTTGACGTTGGTGTTGTTGTTGTTGTTTATTTGATGTTGTTATTGTTGTTATTTATTTGACGTCCTTGTTGTTGTTATTGTTTATTTTACGTTGTTGTTGTTGTTATTGTTTATTTGACGTTTTTATTGTTGTTTATTTGACGTTGTTGTTGTTGTATTTGTTGTTGTTGATGTTGTTGCTTATTTGACGTTGTTGTTATTGTTGTTGTTTATTTGACGTTGTTGTTGTTGTTGTTTATTTGACGTTGTTGTTGTTGTTTATTTGACGTTGTTGTTGTTGTTGTTGTTGTTTATTTGACGTTATTGTTGTTATTGACGTTGTTGTTGTTGTTGTTGTTTATTTGACGTTGTTGTTGTTGTTTATTTGACATTGTTGTTGTTGTTGTTATATATTTGACGTTGTTGTTGTTGTTGTTATTGTTTATTTGACGTTGGTGTTGTTGTTTATTTGACGTTGTTGTTGTTGTTGACATTGTTGTTGTTGTTGTTGACATTGTTGTTGTTGTTGTTTATTTGACGTTGTTGTTGTTGTTGTTTATTTGACGTTGTTGTTGTTGTTGTTTATTTGACGTTGTTGTTGTTGTTGTTGTTTATTTGACGGTGTTGTTGTGGTTGTTTATTTGACGTTGTTGTTATTGTTGTTGTTGTTGTTTATTTGTCGTTTTTGTTGTTGTTGATGTTGTTGTTGTTTTTGTAGTTGTTTATTTGACGTTGTTGTTGTTTATTTGAGGTTGTTGTTGTTGTAGTTGTTTATTTGACGTTGTGGTTGTTGTTGTTATTGTTGTTGTTGTTGTTGTTTATTTGACGTTGTTATTGTTATTTATTTGACGTTGTTGTTGTTTATTTGACGTTGTTGTTGTTGTTGTTATTTATTTGACGTTGTTGTTGTTGTCGTTGTTGTTTATTTGACGTTATTGTTGTTGTTGTTGTTTATTTGACGTTGTTGTTGTTGTTGTTTATTTGACGTTGTTGTTGTTATTTATTTGACGTTGTTGTTGTTGTTGTTGTTGTTTATTTGACATTGTTGTTATTGTTGTTGTTTATTTGATATTGTTGTTGTTGTTTATTTGACGTTGTTGTTGTTGACGTTATTGTTGTTGTTGTTGTTTATTTGACGTAGTTGTTGTTGTTGACGTTGTTGTTGTTGTTATTATTTGTTTATTTAACGATTTTGTTGTTGTTGTCGTTGTTGTTGTTGTTTACTTGATGTTGTTGTTGTTGTTGTTGTTTATTTGACGTTGTTGTTGTTGTTGACGTTGTTGTTGTTGTTTATTGTTACGTTGTTGTTATTGTTGTTGTTGTTTATTTGACGTTGTTGTTGTTGTTGACGTTGTTGTTGTTGTTGTTGTTATTTATTTGACATTTTTGTTGTTGTTGTTATTGTTGTTGTTGTTGTTTATTTGACGTTGTTGTTGTTGTTGACGTTGTTGTTGATGTTGTTGCTTATTTGACGTTGTTGTTTATTTGACGTTTTTATTGTTGTTTATTTGACGTTGTTGTTGTTGTATTTGTTGTTGTTGATGTTGTTGCTTATTTGACGTTGTTGTTATTGTTGTTGTTTATTTGACGTTGTTGTTGTTTATTTGACGTTGTTGTTGTTGTTTATTTGACGTTGTTGTTGTTGTTGTTGTTTATTTGACGTTATTGTTGTTATTGACGTTGTTGTTGTTTATTTGACGTTGTTGTTGTTGTTTATTTGACGTTGTTGTTGTCGTTGTTGTTGTTTATTTGACGTTGTTGTTGTTGTTTATTTGACGTTGTTGTTGTTGTTGTTGTTATATATTTGACGTTGTTGTTGTTGTTGTTATATATTTGACGTTGTTGTTGTTGTTGTTATTGTTTATTTGACGTTGGTGTTGTTGTTTATTTGAAGTTGTTGTTGTTGTTGACGTTGTTGTTGTTGTTGACGTTGTTGTTGTTGTTGTTTATTTGACGTTGTTGTTGTTGTTGTTTATTTGACGTTGTTGTTGTTGTTGTTTATTTGACGTTGTTGTTGTTGTTGTTTATTTGACGGTGTTGTTGTGGTTGTTTATTTGACGTTATTGTTGTTATTGACGTTGTTGTTATTGTTGTTGTTGTTGTTTATTTGTCGTTTTTGTTGTTGTTGATGTTGTTGTTGTTTTTGTAGTTGTTTATTTGACGTTGTTGTTGTTTATTTGACGTTGTTGTTGTTGTTGTTTATTTGACGTTGTTGTTGTTGTTGTAATTGTTGTTGTTGTTGTTGTTGTTTATTTGACGTTGTTATTGTTATTTATTTGACGTTGTTGTTGTTGTTTATTTGACGTTGTTGTTGTTGTTGTTTATTTGACGTTGTTGTTGTTGTCGTTGTTGTTTATTTGACGTTGTTGTTGTTGTTGTTGTTTATTTGACGTTGTTGTTGTTGTTGTTTATTTGACGTTGTTGTTGTTATTTATTTGACGTTGTTGTTGTTGTTGTTGTTTATTTGACATTGTTGTTATTGTTGTTGTTTATTTGATGTTGTTGTTGTTGTTTATTTGACGTTGTTGTTGTTGACGTTATTGTTTTTGTTGTTGTTTATTTGACGTAGTTGTTGTTGTTGACGTTGTTGTTGTTGTTATTATTTGTTTATTTAACGATTTTGTTGTTGTTGTTGTTGTTGTTTACTTGATGTTGTTGTTGTTGTTGTTGTTGTTGTTTATTTGACGTTGTTGTTGTTGTTGACGTTGTTGTTGTTGTTTTTGTTGTTTATTTGACGTTGTTGTAGTTGTTTATTTGACGTTGTTGTTGTTCTTGTTGTTGTTGCGGTTTATTTGACGATATTATTGTTGTTGTTGTTTATTTGACGTTGTTGTTGTTGTTGTTTATTTGACGTTGTTGTTGTTGTTGTTATTTATTTGACATTGTTGTTGTTGTTGTTCATTTGACGTTGTTGTTGTTGTTTATTTGACGTTGTTGTTGTTGTTGTTGTTGTTTATTTGACATTGTTGTTATTGTTGTTGTTTATTTGATATTGTTGTTGTTGTTTATTTGACGTTGTTGTTGTTGACGTTATTGTTGTTGTTGTTGTTTATTTGACGTAGTTGTTGTTGTTGACGTTGTTGTTGTTGTTATTATTTGTTTATTTAACGATTTTGTTGTTGTTGTCGTTGTTGTTGTTGTTTACTTGATGTTGTTGTTGTTGTTGTTGTTTATTTGACGTTGTTGTTGTTGTTGACGTTGTTATTGTTGTTTATTGTTACGTTGTTGTTATTGTTGTTGTTGTTTATTTGACGTTGTTGTTGTTGACGTTGTTGTTGTTGTTGTTATTTATTTGACATTTTTGTTGTTGTTGTTATTGTTGTTGTTGTTGTTTATTTGACGTTGTTGTTGTTGTTGACGTTGTTGTTGTTGTATTTGTTGTTGTTGATGTTGTTGCTTATTTGACGTTGTTGTTTATTTGACGTTTTTATTGTTGTTTATTTGACGTTGTTGTTGTTGTATTTGTTGTTGTTGATGTTGTTGCTTATTTGACGTTGTTGTTATTGTTGTTGTTTATTTGACGTTGTTGTTGTTGTTTATTTGACGTTGTTGTTGTTGTTTATTTGACGTTGTTGTTGTTGTTGTTGTTTATTTGACGTTATTGTTGTTATTGACGTTGTTGTTGTTAATTTGACGTTGTTGTTGTTGTTTATTTGACGTTGTTGTTGTCGTTGTTGTTGTTTATTTGACGTTGTTGTTGTTGTTGTTTATTTGACGTTGTTGTTGTTGTTGTTGTTATATATTTGACGTTGTTGTTGTTGTTGTTATATATTTGACGTTGTTGTTGTTGTTATTGTTTATTTGACGTTGGTGTTGTTGTTTATTTGAAGTTGTTGTTGTTGTTGACGTTGTTGTTGTTGTTGACGTTGTTGTTGTTGTTGTTTATTTGACGTTGTTGTTGTTGTTGTTTATTTGACGTTGTTGTTGTTGTTGTTTATTTGACGTTGTTGTTGTTGTTGTTTATTTGACGGTGTTGTTGTGGTTGTTTATTTGACGTTATTGTTGTTATTGACGTTGTTGTTATTGTTGTTGTTGTTGTTTATTTGTCGTTTTTGTTGTTGTTGATGTTGTTGTTGTTTTTGTAGTTGTTTATTTGACGTTGTTGTTGTTTATTTGACGTTGTTGTTGTTGTTGTTTATTTGACGTTGTTGTTGTTGTTGTAATTGTTGTTGTTGTTGTTGTTGTTTATTTGACGTTGTTATTGTTATTTATTTGACGTTGTTGTTGTTTATTTGACGTTGTTGTTGTTGTTGTTTATTTGACGTTGTTGTTGTTGTCGTTGTTGTTTATTTGACGTTGTTGTTGTTGTTGTTGTTTATTTGACGTTGTTGTTGTTGTTGTTTATTTGACGTTGTTGTTGTTATTTATTTGACGTTGTTGTTGTTGTTGTTGTTTATTTGACATTGTTGTTATTGTTGTTGTTTATTTGATGTTGTTGTTGTTGTTGTTTATTTGACGTTGTTGTTGTTGACGTTATTGTTTTTGTTGTTGTTTATTTGACGTAGTTGTTGTTGTTGACGTTGTTGTTGTTGTTATTATTTGTTTATTTAACGATTTTGTTGTTGTTGTTGTTGTTGTTTACTTGATGTTGTTGTTGTTGTTGTTGTTGTTGTTTATTTGACGTTGTTGTTGTTGTTGACGTTGTTGTTGTTGTTTTTGTTGTTTATTTGACGTTGTTGTAGTTGTTTATTTGACGTTGTTGTTGTTCTTGTTGTTGTTGCGGTTTATTTGACGATATTATTGTTGTTGTTGTTTATTTGACGTTGTTGTTGTTGTTGTTTATTTGACGTTGTTGTTGTTGTTGTTATTTATTTGACATTGTTGTTGTTGTTGTTCATTTGACGTTGTTGTTGTTGTTTATTTGACGTTGTTGTTGTTGTTGTTGTTGTTTATTTGACATTGTTGTTATTGTTGTTGTTTATTTGATATTGTTGTTGTTGTTTATTTGACGTTGTTGTTGTTGACGTTATTGTTGTTGTTGTTGTTTATTTGACGTAGTTGTTGTTGTTGACGTTGTTGTTGTTGTTATTATTTGTTTATTTAACGATTTTGTTGTTGTTGTCGTTGTTGTTGTTGTTTACTTGATGTTGTTGTTGTTGTTGTTGTTTATTTGACGTTGTTGTTGTTGTTGACGTTGTTGTTGTTGTTTATTGTTACGTTGTTGTTATTGTTGTTGTTGTTTATTTGACGTTGTTGTTGTTGACGTTGTTGTTGTTGTTGTTATTTATTTGACATTTTTGTTGTTGTTGTTATTGTTGTTGTTGTTGTTTATTTGACGTTGTTGTTGTTGTTGACGTTGTTGTTGTTGTATTTGTTGTTGTTGATGTTGTTGCTTATTTGACGTTGTTGTTTATTTGACGTTTTTATTGTTGTTTATTTGACGTTGTTGTTGTTGTATTTGTTGTTGTTGATGTTGTTGCTTATTTGACGTTGTTGTTATTGTTGTTGTTTATTTGACGTTGTTGTTGTTGTTTATTTGACGTTGTTGTTGTTGTTTATTTGACGTTGTTGTTGTTGTTGTTGTTTATTTGACGTTATTGTTGTTATTGACGTTGTTGTTGTTTATTTGACGTTGTTGTTGTTGTTTATTTGACGTTGTTGTTGTCGTTGTTGTTGTTTATTTGACGTTGTTGTTGTTGTTGTTTATTTGACGTTGTTGTTGTTGTTGTTGTTATATATTTGACGTTGTTGTTGTTGTTGTTATATATTTGACGTTGTTGTTGTTGTTATTGTTTATTTGACGTTGGTGTTGTTGTTTATTTGAAGTTGTTGTTGTTGTTGACGTTGTTGTTGTTGTTGACGTTGTTGTTGTTGTTGTTTATTTGACGTTGTTGTTGTTGTTGTTTATTTGACGTTGTTGTTGTTGTTGTTTATTTGACGTTGTTGTTGTTGTTGTTGTTTATTTGACGGTGTTGTTGTGGTTGTTTATTTGACGTTATTGTTGTTATTGACGTTGTTGTTATTGTTGTTGTTGTTGTTTATTTGTCGTTTTTGTTGTTGTTGATGTTGTTGTTGTTTTTGTAGTTGTTTATTTGACGTTGTTGTTGTTTATTTGACGTTGTTGTTGTTGTTGTTTATTTGACGTTGTTGTTGTTGTTGTAATTGTTGTTGTTGTTGTTGTTGTTTATTTGACGTTGTTATTGTTATTTATTTGACGTTGTTGTTGTTTATTTGACGTTGTTGTTGTTGTTGTTTATTTGACGTTGTTGTTGTTGTCGTTGTTGTTTATTTGACGTTGTTGTTGTTGTTGTTGTTTATTTGACGTTGTTGTTGTTGTTTATTTGACGTTGTTGTTGTTATTTATTTGACGTTGTTGTTGTTGTTGTTGTTTATTTGACATTGTTGTTATTGTTGTTGTTTATTTGATGTTGTTGTTGTTGTTGTTTATTTGACGTTGTTGTTGTTGACGTTATTGTTTTTGTTGTTGTTTATTTGACGTAGTTGTTGTTGTTGACGTTGTTGTTGTTGTTATTATTTGTTTATTTAACGATTTTGTTGTTGTTGTTGTTGTTGTTTACTTGATGTTGTTGTTGTTGTTGTTGTTGTTTATTTGACGTTGTTGTTGTTGTTGACGTTGTTGTTGTTGTTTTTGTTGTTTATTTGACGTTGTTGTAGTTGTTTATTTGACGTTGTTGTTGTTCTTGTTGTTGTTGCGGTTTATTTGACGATATTATTGTTGTTGTTGTTTATTTGACGTTGTTGTTGTTGTTGTTTATTTGACGTTGTTGTTGTTGTTGTTATTTATTTGACATTGTTGTTGTTGTTGTTCATTTGACGTTGTTGTTGTTGTTTATTTGACGTTGTTGTTGTTGTTGTTGTTGTTGTTTATTTGACATTGTTTTTGTCATTGTTTTTGTTGTTTATTTGACGTTGTTATTGTTGTTGTTTATTTGACGTTGTTGTTTATTTGACGTTGTTGTTGTTGACGTTGTTGTTGTTGTTTATTTGACGTTGTTGTTATTGTTGTTGTTGTTTATTTGACGTTGTTGTTGTTGTTGACGTTGTTGTTGTTGTTGTTATTTATTTGACATTTTTGTTGTTGTTGTTGTTTATTTGACGTTATTGTTGTTATTGATGTTGTTGTTGTTTATTTGACGTTGTTGTTGTTGTTTATTTGACGTTGTTGTTGTCGTTGTTGTTGTTTATTTGACGTTGTTGTTGTTGTTTATTTGACGTTGTTGTTGTTGTTGTTGTTATATATTTGACGTTGTTGTTGTTGTTGTTATATATTTGACGTTGTTGTTGTTGTTATTGTTTATTTGACGTTGGTGTTGTTGTTTATTTGAAGTTGTTGTTGTTGTTGACGTTGTTGTTGTTGTTGACGTTGTTGTTGTTGTTGTTTATTTGACGTTGTTGTTGTTGTTGTTTATTTGACGTTGTTGTTGTTGTTGTTTATTTGACGTTGTTGTTGTTGTTGTTTATTTGACGGTGTTGTTGTGGTTGTTTATTTGACGTTATTGTTGTTATTGACGTTGTTGTTATTGTTGTTGTTGTTGTTTATTTGTCGTTTTTGTTGTTGTTGATGTTGTTGTTGTTTTTGTAGTTGTTTATTTGACGTTGTTGTTGTTTATTTGACGTTGTTGTTGTTGTTGTTTATTTGACGTTGTTGTTGTTGTTGTAATTGTTGTTGTTGTTGTTGTTGTTTATTTGACGTTGTTATTGTTATTTATTTGACGTTGTTGTTGTTTATTTGACGTTGTTGTTGTTGTTGTTATTTATTTGACGTTGTTGTTGTTGTCGTTGTTGTTTATTTGACGTTGTTGTTGTTGTTGTTGTTGTTGTTTATTTGACGTTGTTGTTGTTATTTATTTGACGTTGTTGTTGTTGTTGTTGTTTATTTGACATTGTTGTTATTGTTGTTGTTTATTTGATGTTGTTGTTGTTGTTTATTTGACGTTGTTGTTGTTGACGTTATTGTTTCTGTTGTTGTTTATTTGACGTTGTTGTTGTTGTTGACGTTGTTGTTGTTGTTATTATTTGTTTATTTAACGATTTTGTTGTTGTTGTTGTTGTTGTTTACTTGATGTTGTTGTTGTTGTTGTTGTTGTTGTTGTTGTTGTTTACTTGATGTTGTTGTTGTTGTTGTTGTTGTTTATTTGACGTTGTTGTTGTTGTTGACGTTGTTGTTGTTGTTTTTGTTGTTTATTTGACGTTGTTGTAGTTGTTTATTTGACGTTGTTGTTGTTCTTGTTGTTGTTGCGGTTTATTTGACGATATTATTGTTGTTGTTGTTTATTTGACGTTGTTGTTGTTGTTGTTTATTTGACGTTGTTGTTGTTGTTGTTATTTATTTGACATTGTTGTTGTTGTTGTTCATTTGACGTTGTTGTTGTTGTTTATTTGACGTTGTTGTTGTTGTTGTTTATTTGACATTGTTTTTGTCGTTGTTTTTGTTGTTTATTTGACGTTGTTATTGTTGTTGTTTATTTGACGTTGTTGTTTATTTGACGTTGTTGTTGTTGACGTTGTTGTTGTTGTTTATTTGACGTTGTTGTTATTGTTGTTGTTGTTTATTTGACGTTGTTGTTGTTGTTGACGTTGTTGTTGTTGTTGTTATTTATTTGACATTTTTGTTGTTGTTGTTGTTTATTTGACGTTATTGTTGTTATTGACGTTGTTGTTGTTTATTTGACGTTGTTGTTGTTGTTTATTTGACGTTGTTGTTGTCGTTGTTGTTGTTTATTTGACGTTGTTGTTGTTGTTTATTTGACGTTGTTGTTGTTGTTGTTGTTATATATTTGACGTTGTTGTTGTTGTTGTTATATATTTGACGTTGTTGTTGTTGTTGTTATTGTTTATTTGACGTTGGTGTTGTTGTTTATTTGAAGTTGTTGTTGTTGTTGACGTTGTTGTTGTTGTTGACGTTGTTGTTGTTGTTGTTTATTTGACGTTGTTGTTGTTGTTGTTTATTTGACGTTGTTGTTGTTGTTGTTTATTTGACGTTGTTGTTGTTGTTGTTTATTTGACGGTGTTGTTGTGGTTGTTTATTTGACGTTATTGTTGTTATTGACGTTGTTGTTATTGTTGTTGTTGTTGTTTATTTGTCGTTTTTGTTGTTGTTGATGTTGTTGTTGTTTTTGTAGTTGTTTATTTGACGTTGTTGTTGTTTATTTGACGTTGTTGTTGTTGTTGTTTATTTGACGTTGTTGTTGTTGTTGTAATTGTTGTTGTTGTTGTTGTTGTTGTTTATTTGACGTTGTTATTGTTATTTATTTGACGTTGTTGTTGTTTATTTGACGTTGTTGTTGTTGTTGTTTATTTGACGTTGTTGTTGTTGTCGTTGTTGTTTATTTGACGTTGTTGTTGTTGTTGTTGTTTATTTGACGTTGTTGTTGTTGTTGTTTATTTGACGTTGTTGTTGTTATTTATTTGACGTTGTTGTTGTTGTTGTTGTTTATTTGACATTGTTGTTATTGTTGTTGTTTATTTGATGTTGTTGTTGTTGTTTATTTGACGTTGTTGTTGTTGACGTTATTGTTTTTGTTGTTGTTTATTTGACGTAGTTGTTGTTGTTGACGTTGTTGTTGTTGTTATTATTTGTTTATTTAACGATTTTGTTGTTGTTGTTGTTGTTGTTTACTTGATGTTGTTGTTGTTGTTGTTGTTGTTGTTTATTTGACGTTGTTGTTGTTGTTGACGTTGTTGTTGTTGTTTTTGTTGTTTATTTGACGTTGTTGTAGTTGTTTATTTGACGTTGTTGTTGTTCTTGTTGTTGTTGCGGTTTATTTGACGATATTATTGTTGTTGTTGTTTATTTGACGTTGTTGTTGTTGTTGTTTATTTGACGTTGTTGTTGTTGTTGTTATTTATTTGACATTGTTGTTGTTGTTGTTCATTTGACGTTGTTGTTGTTGTTTATTTGACGTTGTTGTTGTTGTTGTTGTTGTTTATTTGACATTGTTGTTATTGTTGTTGTTTATTTGATATTGTTGTTGTTGTTTATTTGACGTTGTTGTTGTTGACGTTATTGTTGTTGTTGTTGTTTATTTGACGTAGTTGTTGTTGTTGACGTTGTTGTTGTTGTTATTATTTGTTTATTTAACGATTTTGTTGTTGTTGTCGTTGTTGTTGTTGTTTACTTGATGTTGTTGTTATTGTTGTTGTTTATTTGACGTTGTTGTTGTTGTTGACGTTGTTGTTGTTGTTTATTGTTACGTTGTTGTTATTGTTGTTGTTGTTTATTTGACGTTGTTGTTGTTGACGTGGTTGTTGTTGTTGTTATTTATTTGACATTTTTGTTGTTGTTGTTATTGTTGTTGTTGTTGTTTATTTGACGTTGTTGTTGTTGTTGACGTTGTTGTTGTTGTATTTGTTGTTGTTGATGTTGTTGCTTATTTGACGTTGTTGTTTATTTGACGTTTTTATTGTTGTTTATTTGACGTTGTTGTTGTTGTATTTGTTGTTGTTGATGTTGTTGCTTATTTGACGTTGTTGTTATTGTTGTTGTTTATTTGACGTTGTTGTTGTTGTTGTTTATTTGACGTTGTTGTTGTTGTTTATTTGACGTTGTTGTTGTTGTTGTTGTTTATTTGACGTTATTGTTGTTATTGACGTTGTTGTTGTTTATTTGACGTTGTTGTTGTTGTTTATTTGACGTTGTTGTTGTCGTTGTTGTTGTTTATTTGACGTTGTTGTTGTTGTTGTTTATTTGACGTTGTTGTTGTTGTTGTTATATATTTGACGTTGTTATTGTTGTTGTTATATATTTGACGTTGTTGTTGTTGTTGTTATTGTTTATTTGACGTTGGTGTTGTTGTTTATTTGAAGTTGTTGTTGTTGTTGACGTTGTTGTTGTTGTTGACGTTGTTGTTGTTGTTGTTTATTTGACGTTGTTGTTGTTGTTGTTTATTTGACGTTGTTGTTGTTGTTGTTTATTTGACGTTGTTGTTGTTGTTGTTTATTTGACGGTGTTGTTGTGGTTGTTTATTTGACGTTATTGTTGTTATTGACGTTGTTGTTATTGTTGTTGTTGTTGTTTATTTGTCGTTTTTGTTGTTGTTGATGTTGTTGTTGTTTTTGTAGTTGTTTATTTGACGTTGTTGTTGTTTATTTGACGTTGTTGTTGTTGTTTATTTGACGTTGTTGTTGTTGTTGTAATTGTTGTTGTTGTTGTTGTTGTTTATTTGACGTTGTTATTGTTATTTATTTGACGTTGTTGTTGTTTATTTGACGTTGTTGTTGTTGTTGTTTATTTGACGTTGTTGTTGTTGTCGTTGTTGTTTATTTGACGTTGTTGTTGTTGTTGTTGTTTATTTGACGTTGTTGTTGTTGTTGTTTATTTGACGTTGTTGTTGTTATTTATTTGACGTTGTTGTTGTTGTTGTTGTTTATTTGACATTGTTGTTATTGTTGTTGTTTATTTGATGTTGTTGTTGTTGTTGTTTATTTGACGTTGTTGTTGTTGACGTTATTGTTTTTGTTGTTGTTTATTTGACGTAGTTGTTGTTGTTGACGTTGTTGTTGTTGTTATTATTTGTTTATTTAACGATTTTGTTGTTGTTGTTGTTGTTGTTTACTTGATGTTGTTGTTGTTGTTGTTGTTGTTTATTTGACGTTGTTGTTGTTGTTGACGTTGTTGTTGTTGTTTTTGTTGTTTATTTGACGTTGTTGTAGTTGTTTATTTGACGTTGTTGTTGTTCTTGTTGTTGTTGCGGTTTATTTGACGATATTATTGTTGTTGTTGTTTATTTGACGTTGTTGTTGTTGTTGTTTATTTGACGTTGTTGTTGTTGTTGTTATTTATTTGACATTGTTGTTGTTGTTGTTCATTTGACGTTGTTGTTGTTGTTTATTTGACGTTGTTGTTGTTGTTGTTGTTGTTGTTTATTTGACATTGTTTTTGTCATTGTTTTTGTTGTTTATTTGACGTTGTTATTGTTGTTGTTTATTTGACGTTGTTGTTTATTTGACGTTGTTGTTGTTGACGTTGTTGTTGTTGTTTATTTGACGTTGTTGTTATTGTTGTTGTTGTTTATTTGACGTTGTTGTTGTTGTTGACGTTGTTGTTGTTGTTGTTATTTATTTGACATTTTTGTTGTTGTTGTTGTTTATTTGACGTTATTGTTGTTATTGATGTTGTTGTTGTTTATTTGACGTTGTTGTTGTTGTTTATTTGACGTTGTTGTTGTCGTTGTTGTTGTTTATTTGACGTTGTTGTTGTTGTTTATTTGACGTTGTTGTTGTTGTTGTTGTTATATATTTGACGTTGTTGTTGTTGTTGTTATATATTTGACGTTGTTGTTGTTGTTGTTATTGTTTATTTGACGTTGGTGTTGTTGTTTATTTGAAGTTGTTGTTGTTGTTGACGTTGTTGTTGTTGTTGACGTTGTTGTTGTTGTTGTTTATTTGACGTTGTTGTTGTTGTTGTTTATTTGACGTTGTTGTTGTTGTTGTTTATTTGACGTTGTTGTTGTTGTTGTTTATTTGACGGTGTTGTTGTGGTTGTTTATTTGACGTTATTGTTGTTATTGACGTTGTTGTTATTGTTGTTGTTGTTGTTTATTTGTCGTTTTTGTTGTTGTTGATGTTGTTGTTGTTTTTGTAGTTGTTTATTTGACGTTGTTGTTGTTTATTTGACGTTGTTGTTGTTGTTGTTTATTTGACGTTGTTGTTGTTGTTGTAATTGTTGTTGTTGTTGTTGTTGTTTATTTGACGTTGTTATTGTTATTTATTTGACGTTGTTGTTGTTTATTTGACGTTGTTGTTGTTGTTGTTATTTATTTGACGTTGTTGTTGTTGTCGTTGTTGTTTATTTGACGTTGTTGTTGTTGTTGTTGTTGTTGTTTATTTGACGTTGTTGTTGTTATTTATTTGACGTTGTTGTTGTTGTTGTTGTTTATTTGACATTGTTGTTATTGTTGTTGTTTATTTGATGTTGTTGTTGTTGTTTATTTGACGTTGTTGTTGTTGACGTTATTGTTTCTGTTGTTGTTTATTTGACGTTGTTGTTGTTGTTGACGTTGTTGTTGTTGTTATTATTTGTTTATTTAACTATTTTGTTGTTGTTGTTGTTGTTGTTTACTTGATGTTGTTGTTGTTGTTGTTGTTGTTGTTGTTGTTGTTTACTTGATGTTGTTGTTGTTGTTGTTGTTGTTGTTTATTTGACGTTGTTGTTGTTGTTGACGTTGTTGTTGTTGTTTTTGGTGTTTATTTGACGTTGTTGTAGTTGTTTATTTGACGTTGTTGTTGTTCTTGTTGTTGTTGCGGTTTATTTGACGATATTATTGTTGTTGTTGTTTATTTGACGTTGTTGTTGTTGTTGTTTATTTGACGTTGTTGTTGTTGTTGTTATTTATTTGACATTGTTGTTGTTGTTGTTCATTTGACGTTGTTGTTGTTGTTTATTTGACGTTGTTGTTGTTGTTGTTGTTTATTTGACATTGTTTTTGTCATTGTTTTTGTTGTTTATTTGACGTTGTTATTGTTGTTGTTTATTTGACGTTGTTGTTTATTTGACGTTGTTGTTGTTGACGTTGTTGTTGTTGTTTATTTGACGTTGTTGTTATTGTTGTTGTTGTTTATTTGACGTTGTTGTTGTTGTTGACGTTGTTGTTGTTGTTGTTATTTATTTGACATTTTTGTTGTTGTTGTTGTTTATTTGACGTTATTGTTGTTATTGACGTTGTTGTTGTTTATTTGACGTTGTTGTTGTTGTTTATTTGACGTTGTTGTTGTCGTTGTTGTTGTTTATTTGACGTTGTTGTTGTTGTTTATTTGACGTTGTTGTTGTTGTTGTTGTTATATATTTGACGTTGTTGTTGTTGTTGTTATATATTTGACATTGTTGTTGTTGTTGTTATTGTTTATTTGACGTTGGTGTTGTTGTTTATTTGAAGTTGTTGTTGTTGTTGACGTTGTTGTTGTTGTTGACGTTGTTGTTGTTGTTGTTTATTTGACGTTGTTGTTGTTGTTGTTTATTTGATGTTGTTGTTGTTGTTGTTTATTTGACGTTGTTGTTGTTGTTGTTTATTTGACGGTGTTGTTGTGGTTGTTTATTTGACGTTATTGTTGTTATTGACGTTGTTGTTATTGTTGTTGTTGTTGTTTATTTGTCGTTTTTGTTGTTGTTGATGTTGTTGTTGTTTTTGTAGTTGTTTATTTGACGTTGTTGTTGTTTATTTGACGTTGTTGTTGTTGTTGTTTATTTGACGTTGTTGTTGTTGTTGTAATTGTTGTTGTTGTTGTTGTTGTTTATTTGACGTTGTTATTGTTATTTATTTGACGTTGTTGTTGTTTATTTGACGTTGTTGTTGTTGTTGTTATTTATTTGACGTTGTTGTTGTTGTCGTTGTTGTTTATTTGACGTTGTTGTTGTTGTTGTTGTTTATTTGACGTTGTTGTTGTTGTTGTTTATTTGACGTTGTTGTTGTTATTTATTTGACGTTGTTGTTGTTGTTGTTGTTTATTTGACATTGTTGTTATTGTTGTTGTTTATTTGATGTTGTTGTTGTTGTTTATTTGACGTTGTTGTTGTTGACGTTATTGTTTCTGTTGTTGTTTATTTGACGTAGTTGTTGTTGTTGACGTTGTTGTTGTTGTTATTATTTGTTTATTTAACGATTTTGTTGTTGTTGTTGTTGTTTACTTGATGTTGTTGTTGTTGTTGTTGTTTATTTGACGTTGTTGTTGTTGTTGACGTTGTTGTTGTTGTTTTTGTTGTTTATTTGACGTTGTTGTAGTTGTTTATTTGACGTTATTGTTGTTCTTGTTGTTGTTGCGGTTTATTTGACGATATTATTGTTGTTGTTGTTTATTTGACGTTGTTGTTGTTGTTGTTTATTTGAAGTTGTTGTTGTTGTTGTTATTTATTTGACATTGTTGTTGTTGTTGTTCATTTGACGTTGTTGTTGTTGTTTATTTGACGTTGTTGTTGTTGTTGTTGTTGTTTATTTGACATTGTTTTTGTCATTGTTTTTGTTGTTTATTTGACGTTGTTATTGTTGTTGTTTATTTGACGTTGTTGTTTATTTGACGTTGTTGTTGTTGACGTTGTTGTTGTTGTTTATTTGACGTTGTTGTTATTGTTGTTGTTGTTTATTTGACGTTGTTGTTGTTGTTGACGTTGTTGTTGTTGTTGTTATTTATTTGACATTTTTGTTGTTGTTGTTATTGTTGTTGTTGTTGTTTATTTGACGTTGTTGTTGTTGTTATTTATTTGACGTTGTTGTTGTTATTTATTTGACATTGTTGTTGTTGTTATTGTTTATTTGACGTTGTTCTTGTTTATTTGACGTTGTTGTTGTTGTTGTTCACGTTGTTGTTGTTGTTGTTGTTGTTGTTTATTTGACGTTGTTGTTGTTGTTGACGTTGTTGTTGTTGTTGTTTATTTGACGTTGTTGTTGTTGTTTATTTGACTTAGTTGTTGTTGTTGTTGTTTATTTGACATTTTTGTTGTTGTTGATGTTGTTGTTGTTGTTGTTGTTGTTTATTTAACGTTGTTGTTATTGTTTATTTGACGTTGTTGTTGTTGACATTGTTGTTGTTGTTGTTTATTTGACGTTGTTGTTGTTGTTTATTTGACTTAGTTGTTGTTGTTGACATTGTTGTTGTTGTTGTTGTTGACGTTGTTGTTGTTGTTGTTATTGTTGTTGTTTATTTGACGTTGTTGTTGTTGTTGTTTATTTGATGTTGTTGTTGTTGTTTATTTAACGTTGGTGTTGTTGTTGTTGTTTATTTGATGTTGTTATTGTTGTTATTTATTTGACCTCCTTGTTGTTGTTATTGTTTATTTTACGTTGTTGTTGTTGTTGTTATTGTTTATTTGACATTTTTATTGTTGTTTATTTGACGTTGTTGTTGTTGTATTTGTTGTTGATGTTGTTGCTTATTTGACGTTGTTGTTATTGTTGTTGTTTATTTGACGTTGTTGTTGTTGTTGTTGTTGTTTATTTGACGTTGTTGTTGTTGTTGTTTATTTGACGTTGTTGTTGTTGTTGTTTATTTGACGTTATTGTTGTTATTGACGTTGTTGTTGTTGTTGTTGTTGTTGTTTATTTGACGTTGTTGCTCTTGTTTATTTGACGTTGTTGTTGTCGTTCTTGTTGTTTATTTGACGTTGTTGTTGTTGTTTATTTGACGTTGTTGTTGTTGTTGTTATATATTTGACGTTGTTGTTGTTGTTGTTATTGTTTATTTGACGTTGTTGTTGTTGTTGTTGTTGTTTATTTGACGTTGTTGTTGTTGTTGACGTTGTTGTTGTTGTTGTTGACGTTGTTGTTGTTGTTGTTGTTGTTGTTGTTTATTTGACGTTGTTGTTGTTGTTTATTTGACGTTGTTGTTGTTGTTGTTTATTTGACGTTGCTGTTGTTGTTGTTGTTTATTTGACGGTGTTGTTGTGGTTGTTTATTTGACGTTGTTGTTGTTGTTGACGTTGTTGTTATTGTTGTTGTTGTTGTTTATTTGTCGTTTTTGTTGTTGTTGATGTTGTTGTTGTTTTTGTAGTTGTTTATTTGACGTCGTTGTTGTTTATTTGACGTTGTTGTTGTTGTTGTTTATTTGACGTTGTTGTTGTTGTTGTTTATTTGACGTTGTTATTGTTATTTATTTGACGTTGTTGTTGTTTATTTGACGTTGTTGTTGTTGTTATTTATTTGACGTTGTTGTTGTTGTCGTTGTTGTTTATTTGACGTTGTTGTTGTTGTTGTTGTTGTTTATTTGACGTTGTTGTTGTTGTTGTTTATTTGACGTTGTTGTTGTTATTTATTTGACGTTGTTGTTGTTGTTGTTTATTTGACATTGTTGTTATTGTTGTTGTTTATTTGACGTTGTTGTTGTTGTTTATTAGACGTTGTTGTTGTTGACGTTATTGTTATTGTTGTTGTTTATTTGACGTAGTTGTTGTTGTTGACGTTGTTGTTGTTGTTATTATTTGTTTATTTAACGATTTTGTTGTTGTTGTTGTTGTTTACTTGATGTTGTTATTGTTGTTGTTTATTTGACGTTGTTGACGTTGTTGTTGTTGTTTTTGTTGTTTATTTGACGTTGTTGTAGTTGTTTATTTGACGTTGTTGTTGTTCTTGTTGTTGTTGCTGTTTATTTGACGATATTATTGTTGTTGTTGTTTATTTGACGTTGTTGTTGTTGTTTATTTGACGTTGTTGTTGTTGTTATTTATTTGACATTGTTGTTGTTGTTGTTCATTTGACGTTGTTGTTGTTGTTGTTTATTTGACGTTGTTGTTGTTGTTGTTGTTTATTTGACATTGTTTTTGTCATTGTTTTTGTTGTTTATTTGACGTTGTTATTGTTGTTGTTTATTTGACGTTGTTGTTTATTTGACGTTGTTGTTGTTGTTGACGTTGTTGTTGTTGTTTATTTGACGTTGTTGTTATTGTTGTTGTTGTTTATATGACGTTGTTGTTGTTGTTGACGTTGTTGTTGTTGTTGTTATTTATTTGACGTTTTTGTTGTTGTTGTTATTGTTGTTGTTGTTGTTTATTTGACGTTAGTGTTGTTATTTATTTGACGTTGTTGTTGTTGTTGTTGTTTATTTGACATTGTTGTTGTTGTTATTGTTTATTTGACGTTGTTGTTGTTGTTGTTGTTTATTTGACGTTGTTTTAGTTGTTGTTGTTTATTTGGCGTTGTTGTTGTTGTTTATTTGACATTGTTGTTGTTGACATTGTTGTTGTTGTTGTTGTTTATTTGACGTAGTTGTTGTTGTTGACGTTGTTGTTGTTGTTTATTTGACGTTGATGTTGTTGTTTATTTAATGTTGTTGTTGTTGTTGTTTATTTGACGTTGTTGTTTTTGTTATTGTTGTTGTTTATTTGACGTTGTTGTTGTTGTTTATTTGACTTTTTTATTGTTGTTTATTTGACGTTGTTTATGTTATTTGACGTTGTTGTTGTTGTATTTGTTGTTGTTGTTGTTGTTGCTTATTTGACGTTGTTGTTATTGTTGTTGTTAATTTGACGTTGTTGTTGCTGTTGTTTATTTGACGTTGTTGTTGTTGTAGTTTATTTAACGTTGTTGTTGTTGTTGTTTATTTGACGTTATTGTTGTTGTTGATGTTGTTGTTGATGTTGTTGTTGTTGTTGTTGTTTATTTGACGTTGTTGCTGTTGTTTATTTGACGTTGTTGTTGTCGTTGTTATGGTTTATTTGACGTTGTTGTTGTTGTTTATTTGACGTTGTTGTTGTTGTTATAAATTTGACGTTGTTGTTGTTGTTATTGTTTTTTTGACTTTGTTGTTGTTGTTGTTTATTTGACGTTGTTGTTGTTGTTGTTGACGTTGTTGTTGTTGTTGTTGTTGACGTTGTTGTTGTTGTTTATTTGACGTTGTTGTTGTTGTTGTTGTTGTTTATTTGACGTTGTTGTTGTTGTTTATTTGACGTTGTTGTTGTTGTTGTTGTTTATTTGACGGTGTTGTTGTGGTTGTTTATTTGACGTTGTTGTTGTTGTTGTTTATTTGACGTTGTTGTTGTTATTTATTTGAAGTTGTTGTTGTTGTTTATTTGACATTGTTGTTGTTGTTGTTGTTGTTTATTTGACGTTGTTGTTGTTGTTTATTTGACGTTGTTGTTGTTGACGTTGTTGTTGTTGTTTATTTGACGTTGTTGTTGTTGTTTATTTGACGTAGTTGTTGTTGTTGACGTTGTTGTTGTTGTTGTTTATTTGACGTTGTTGTTGTTGTTTATTTGACGTTGTTGTTGTTGTTGTTCATGTTGTTGTTGTTGTTGTTGTTGTTGTTGTTTATTTGACGTTGTTGTTGTTGTTTATTTGACGTTGTTGTTGTTGTTGTTGTTTATTTGACGTTGTTGTTGTTGTTGTTGTTTATTTGACGGTGGTTGTTGTTGTTGACATAGTTGTTGTTGTTGTTGTTGTTTATTTCACGTTGTTGATGTTGTTGACGTTGTTGTTTATTTGACGTTGTTGTTTATTTGACGTTGTTTTAGATGTTGTTGTTTATTTGACGTTGTTCTTGTTTATTTGACATTGGTGTTGTTGTTGACGTTGTTGTTGTTGTTGTTTATTTGACATTGTTGTTGTTGACGTTGTTGGTGTTGTTGTTTATTTGACGTTGTTTTAGTTGTTGTTGTTTATTTGACGTTTTTGTTATTGACATTGTTGTTGTTGTTGTTGTTGTTGTTGTTGTTTATTTGACATAGTTGTTGTTGTTGACATTGTTGTTGTTGTTGTTTATTTGACGTTTTTGTTGTTGATGTTGTTGTTGTTTATTTGACGTTGTTGTTATTGTTTATTTGACGTTGTTGTTGTTGTTTATTTGACGTTGTTGTTGTTGTTATTGTTGTTGTTTATTTGACGTTGTTGTTGTTGTTGTTTATTTGATGTTGTTGTTGTTGTTTATTTGACGTTGGTGTTGTTGTTGTTTATTTGACGTTGTTGTTGTTGTTATTTATTTGACGTTGTTGTTGTTATTATTTATTTGACGTTGTTGCTATTGTTGTTGTTGTTTATTTGACGTTGTTATTGTTGTTAATTTGGCGTTGTTTTTGTTATTTGAAGTTGTTGTTGTTGTTGTTGTTGTTGCTTATTTGACGTTGTTGTTTATTTGACATTGTTGTTGTTGTTAGTTATTTGACGTTGTTGTTGTTGTTTATTTGACATTGTTGTTGTTGTTGTTGTTGTTGACGTTGTTTGTGTTGTTGTTTACTTGACGTTGTTGTTATTGTTGTTGTTTATTTGACGTTGTTTTAGTTGTTGTTTATTTGACGTTGTTGTTGTTGTTTATTTGACATTGTTGTTGTTATTGACGCTAGTGTTGTTGTTGTTGTTGTTGTTTATTTGACATTGTTGTTGTTGTTGTTGTTGTTGACGTTGTTGGTGTTTTTGTTTATTTGACGTTGTTATTGTTGTTGTTGTTTATTTGACGTTGTTTTAGTTGTTGTTGTTTATTTGACATTGTTGTTGTTGTTTATTCGATGTTGTTGTTGTTGGCATTTTTGTTGTTGTTGTTGTTTATTTGACGTTGTTGTTGTTGTTTATTTGACTTAGTTGTTGTTGTTGACATTGTTGTTGTTGTTGTTGTTATTTATTTGACATTTTTGTTGTTGTTGATGTTGTTGTTGTTGTTGTTTATTTGACGTTGTTGTTATTGTTTATTTGACGTTGTTGTTGTTGACATTGTTGTTGTTGTTGTTGTTTATTTGACGTTGTTGTTATTGTTTATTTGACTTAGTTGTTGTTGTTGACATTGTTGTTGTTGTTGTTGTTGTTGTTGTTTATTTGACATTTTTGTTGTTGTTGATGTTGTTGTTGTTGTTGTTGTTTATTTGACGTTGTTGTTATTGTTTATTTGACGTTGTTGTTGTTTATTTGACGTTGTTGTTGTTGTTATTGTTGTTGTTTATTTGACGTTGTTGTTGTTGTTGTTGTTTATTTGATGTTGTTGTTGTTGTTTATTTGACGTTGGTGTTGTTGTTGTTGTTTATTTGATGTTGTTATTGTTGTTATTTATTTGACGTCCTTGTTGTTGTTATTGTTTATTTTACGTTGTTGTTGTTGTTATTGTTTATTTGACGTTTTTATTGTTGTTTATTTGACGTTGTTGTTGTTGTATTTGTTGTTGTTGATGTTGTTGCTTATTTGACGTTGTTGTTATTGTTGTTGTTTATTTGACGTTGTTGTTGTTGTTGTTTATTTGACGTTGTTGTTGTTGTTTATTTGACGTTGTTGTTGTTGTTGTTTATTTGACGTTATTGTTGTTATTGACGTTGTTGTTGTTTATTTGACAGTGTTGCTGTTGTTTATTTGACGTTGTTGTTGTCGTTGTTGTTGTTTATTTGACGTTGTTGTTGTTGTTTATTTGACGTTGTTGTTGTTGTTGTTGTTATATATTTGACGTTGTTGTTGTTGTTGTTATATATTTGACGTTGTTGTTGTTGTTGTTATTGTTTATTTGACGTTGGTGTTGTTGTTTATTTGAAGTTGTTGTTGTTGTTGACGTTGTTGTTGTTGTTGACGTTGTTGTTGTTGTTATTTATTTGACGTTGTTGTTGTTGTTGTTTATTTGACGTTGTTGTTGTTGTTGTTTATTTGACGTTGTTGTTGTTGTTGTTTATTTGACGGTGTTGTTGTGGTTGTTTATTTGACGTTGTTGTTGTTATTGACGTTGTTGTTATTGTTGTTGTTGTTGTTTATTTGTCGTTTTTGTTGTTGTTGATGTTGTTGTTGTTTTTGTAGTTGTTTATTTGACGTTGTTGTTGTTTATTTGACGTTGTTGTTGTTGTTGTTTATTTGACGTTGTTGTTGTTGTTGTTGTAATTGTTGTTGTTGTTGTTGTTGTTGTTTATTTGACGTTGTTATTGTTATTTATTTGACGTTGTTGTTGTTTATTTGACGTTGTTGTTGTTGTTGTTGTTATTTATTTGACGTTGTTGTTGTTGTCGTTGTTGTTTATTTGACGTTGTTGTTGTTGTTGTTTATTTGACGTTGTTGTTGTTGTTGTTTATTTGACGTTGTTGTTGTTATTTATTTGACGTTGTTGTTGTTGTTGTTGTTGTTGTTTATTTGACATTGTTGTTATTGTTGTTGTTTATTTGTTGTTGTTGTTGTTGTTTATTTGACGTTGTTGTTGTTGACGTTATTGTTGTTGTTGTTGTTTATTTGACGTAGTTGTTGATGTTGACGTTGTTGTTGTTGTTATTATTTGTTTATTTAACGATTTTGTTGTTGTTGTTGTTGTTGTTTACTTGATGTTGTTGTTGTTGTTTATTTGACATTGTTGTTGTTGTTGACGTTGTTGTTGGTGTTTTTGTTGTTTATTTGACGTTGTTGTAGTTGTTTATTTGACGTTGTTGTTGTTCTTGTTGTTGTTGCGGTTTATTTGACGATATTATTGTTGTTGTTGTTTATTTGACGTTGTTGTTGTTGTTGTTTATTTGACGTTGTTGTTGTTGTTGTTATTTATTTGACATTGTTGTTGTTGTTGTTCATTTGACGTTGTTGTTGTTGTTTATTTGACGTTGTTGTTGTTGTTGTTGTTGTTTATTTGACATTGTTTTTGTCATTGTTTTTGTTGTTTATTTGACGTTGTTATTGTTGTTGTTTATTTGACGTTGTTGTTTATTTGACGTTGTTGTTGTTGACGTTGTTGTTGTTGTTTATTTGACGTTGTTGTTATTGTTGTTGTTGTTTATTTGACGTTGTTGTTGTTGTTGACGTTGTTGTTGTTGTTGTTATTTATTTGACATTTTTGTTGTTGTTGTTATTGTTGTTGTTGTTGTTTATTTGACGTTGTTGTTGTTGTTATTTATTTGACGTTGTTGTTGTTGTTTATTTGACATTGTTGTTGTTGTTATTGTTTATTTGACGTTGTTCTTGTTTATTTGACGTTGTTGTTGTTGTTGTTCACGTTGTTGTTGTTGTTGTTGTTGTTGTTTATTTGACGTTGTTGTTGTTGTTGACGTTGTTGTTGTTGTTGTTGTTTATTTGACGTTGTTGTTGTTGTTTATTTGACTTAGTTGTTGTTGTTGTTGTTTATTTGACATTTTTGTTGTTGTTGATGTTGTTGTTGTTGTTGTTTATTTGACGTTGTTGTTATTGTTTATTTGACGTTGTTGTTGTTGACATTGTTGTTGTTGTTGTTTATTTGACGTTGTTGTTGTTGTTTATTTGACTTAGTTGTTGTTGTTGACATTGTTGTTGTTGTTGTTGACGTTGTTGTTGTTGTTGTTATTGTTGTTGTTTATTTGACGTTGTTGTTGTTGTTGTTTATTTGATGTTGTTGTTGTTGTTTATTTAACGTTGGTGTTGTTGTTGTTGTTTATTTGATGTTGTTATTGTTGTTATTTATTTGACCTCCTTGTTGTTGTTATTGTTTATTTTACGTTGTTGTTGTTGTTGTTATTGTTTATTTGACATTTTTATTGTTGTTTATTTGACGTTGTTGTTGTTGTATTTGTTGTTGATGTTGTTGCTTATTTGACGTTGTTGTTATTGTTATTGTTTATTTGACGTTGTTGTTGTTGTTGTTGTTTATTTGACGTTGTTGTTGTTGTTTATTTGACGTTGTTGTTGTTGTTGTTGTTTATTTGACGTTATTGTTGTTATTGACGTTGTTGTTGTTGTTGTTGTTTATTTGACGTTGTTGCTGTTGTTTATTTGACGTTGTTGTTGTCGTTCTTGTTGTTTATTTGACGTTGTTGTTGTTGTTTATTTGACGTTGTTGTTGTTGTTGTTATATATTTGACGTTGTTGTTGTTGTTGTTATTGTTTATTTGACGTTGTTGTTGTTGTTGTTGTTAGTGTTTATTTGACGTTGTTGTTGTTGTTGACGTTGTTGTTGTTGTTGTTGACGTTGTTGTTGTTGTTGTTGTTGTTGTTTATTTGACGTTGTTGTTGTTGTTTATTTGACGTTGTTGTTGTTGTTGTTTATTTGACGTTGCTGTTGTTGTTGTTGTTTATTTGACGATGTTGTTGTGGTTGTTTATTTGACGTTGTTGTTGTTGTTGACGTTGTTGTTATTGTTGTTGTTGTTGTTTATTTGTCGTTTTTGTTGTTGTTGATGTTGTTGTTGTTTTTGTAGTTGTTTATTTGACGTTGTTCTTGTTTATTTGACGTTGTTGTTGTTGTTGTTGTTTATTTGACGTTGTTGTTGTTGTTGTTGTTTATTTGACGTTGTTATTGTTATTTATTTGACGTTGTTGTTGTTTATTTGACGTTGTTGTTGTTGTTGTTATTTATTTGACGTTGTTGTTGTTGTCGTTGTTGTTTATTTGACGTTGTTGTTGTTGTTGTTGTTGTTGTTTATTTGACGTTGTTGTTGTGGTTGTTTATTTAACGTTGTTGTTGTTATTTATTTGACGTTGTTGTTGTTGTTGTTTATTTGACATTGTTGTTATTGTTGTTGTTTATTTGACGTTGTTGTTGTTGTTTATTTGACGTTGTTGTTGTTGACGTTATTGTTATTGTTGTTGTTTATTTGACGTAGTTGTTGTTGTTGACGTTGTTGTTGTTGTTATTATTTGTTTATTTAACGATTTTGTTGTTGTTGTTGTTTACTTGATGTTGTTGTTGTTGTTGTTTATTTTACGTTGTTGACGTTGTTGTTGTTGTTTTTGTTGTTTATTTGACGTTATTGTAGTTGTTTATTTGACGTTGTTGTTGTTCTTGTTGTTGTTGCTGTTTATTTGACGATATTATTGTTGTTGTTGTTTATTTGACGTTGTTGTTGTTGTTTATTTGACGTTGTTGTTGTTGTTATTTATTTGACATTGTTGTTGTTGTTGTTCATTTGACGTTGTTGTTATTGTTTATTTGACGTTGTTGTTGTTGTTGTTGTTTATTTGACGTTGTTTTAGTTGTTGTTGTTTATTTGGCGTTGTTGTTGTTGTTTATTTGACATTGTTGTTGTTGACATTGTTGTTGTTGTTGTTGTTTATTTGACGTAGTTGTTGTTGTTGACGTTGTTGTTGTTGTTTATTTGACGTTGATGTTGTTGTTTATTTAATGTTGTTGTTGTTGTTGTTTATTTGACGTTGTTGTTTTTGTTATTGTTGTTGTTTATTTGACGTTGTTGTTGTTGTTGTTTATTTGACTTTTTTATTGTTGTTTATTTGACGTTGTTTTTGTTATTTGACGTTGTTGTTGTTGTTGTTGTATTTGTTGTTGTTGTTGTTGTTGACGTTGTTGTTGTTGTTGTTATTAATTTGACGTTTTTGTTGTTGTTGTTATTGTTGTTGTTGTTGTTTATTTGACGTTGTTGTTGTTGTTATTTATTTGACGTTGTTGTTGTTGTTTATTTGACATTGTTGTTGTTGTTATTGTTTATTTGACGTTGTTCTTGTTTATTTGACGTTGTTGTTGTTGTTGTTGTTCACGTTGTTGTTGTTGTTGTTGTTGTTGTTGTTTATTTGACGTTGTTGTTGTTGTTGACATTGTTGTTGTTGTTGTTGTTTATTTGACATTGTTGTTGTTGTTTATTTGACTTAGTTGTTGTTGTTGTTGTTTATTTGACATTTTTGTTGTTGTTGATGTTGTTGTTGTTGTTGTTTATTTGACGTTGTTGTTATTGTTTATTTGACGTTGTTGTTGTTGACATTGTTGTTGTTGTTGTTTATTTGACGTTGTTGTTGTTGTTTATTTGACTTAGTTGTTGTTGTTGACATTGTTGTTGTTGTTGTTGTTGACGTTGTTGTTGTTGTTGTTATTGTTGTTGTTTATTTGACGTTGTTGTTGTTGTTGTTGTTGTTTATTTGATGTTGTTGTTGTTGTTTATTTAACGTTGGTGTTGTTGTTGTTGTTTATTTGATGTTGTTATTGTTGTTATTTATTTGACCTCCTTGTTGTTGTTATTGTTTATTTTACGTTGTTGTTGTTGTTGTTATTGTTTATTTGACATTTTTATTGTTGTTTATTTGACGTTGTTGTTGTTGTATTTGTTGTTGATGTTGTTGCTTATTTGACGTTGTTGTTATTGTTGTTGTTTATTTGACGTTGTTGTTGTTGTTGTTGTTTATTTGACGTTGTTGTTGTTGTTTATTTGACGTTGTTGTTGTTGTTGTTTATTTGACGTTATTGTTGTTATTGACGTTGTTGTTGTTGTTGTTGTTGTTTATTTGACGTTGTTGCTGTTGTTTATTTGACGTTGTTGTTGTCGTTCTTGTTGTTTATTTGACGTTGTTGTTGTTGTTGTTTATTTGACGGTGGTTGTTGTTGTTGACATAGTTGTTGTTGTTGTTGTTGTTTATTTCACGTTGTTGATGTTGTTGACGTTGTTGTTTATTTGACGTTGTTGTTTATTTGACGTTGTTTTAGATGTTGTTGTTTATTTGACGTTGTTCTTGTTTATTTGACATTGGTGTTGTTGTTGACGTTGTTGTTGTTGTTGTTTATTTGACATTGTTGTTGTTGACGTTGTTGGTGTTGTTGTTTATTTGACGTTGTTTTAGTTGTTGTTGTTTATTTGACGTTTTTGTTATTGACATTGTTGTTGTTGTTGTTGTTGTTGTTGTTGTTTATTTGACATAGTTGTTGTTGTTGACATTGTTGTTGTTGTTGTTTATTTGACGTTTTTGTTGTTGATGTTGTTGTTGTTTATTTGACGTTGTTGTTATTGTTTATTTGACGTTGTTGTTGTTGTTTATTTGACGTTGTTGTTGTTGTTATTGTTGTTGTTTATTTGACGTTGTTGTTGTTGTTGTTTATTTGATGTTGTTGTTGTTGTTTATTTGACGTTGGTGTTGTTGTTGTTTATTTGACGTTGTTGTTATTTATTTGACGTTGTTGTTGTTATTATTTATTTGACGTTGTTGCTATTGTTGTTGTTGTTTATTTGACGTTGTTATTGTTGTTAATTTGGCGTTGTTTTTGTTATTTGAAGTTGTTGTTGTTGTTGTTGTTGTTGCTTATTTGACGTTGTTGTTTATTTGACATTGTTGTTGTTGTTAGTTATTTGACGTTGTTGTTGTTGTTTATTTGACATTGTTGTTGTTGTTGTTGTTGTTGACGTTGTTTGTGTTGTTGTTTACTTGACGTTGTTGTTATTGTTGTTGTTTATTTGACGTTGTTTTAGTTGTTGTTTATTTGACGTTGTTGTTGTTGTTTATTTGACATTGTTGTTGTTATTGACGCTAGTGTTGTTGTTGTTGTTGTTGTTTATTTGACATTGTTGTTGTTGTTGTTGTTGTTGACGTTGTTGGTGTTTTTGTTTATTTGACGTTGTTATTGTTGTTGTTGTTTATTTGACGTTGTTTTAGTTGTTGTTGTTTATTTGACATTGTTGTTGTTGTTTATTCGATGTTGTTGTTGTTGACATTTTTGTTGTTGTTGTTGTTTATTTGACGTTGTTGTTGTTGTTTATTTGACTTAGTTGTTGTTGTTGACATTGTTGTTGTTGTTGTTGTTATTTATTTGACATTTTTGTTGTTGTTGATGTTGTTGTTGTTGTTGTTTATTTGACGTTGTTGTTATTGTTTATTTGACGTTGTTGTTGTTGACATTGTTGTTGTTGTTGTTGTTTATTTGACGTTGTTGTTATTGTTTATTTGACTTAGTTGTTGTTGTTGACATTGTTGTTGTTGTTGTTGTTGTTGTTGTTTATTTGACATTTTTGTTGTTGTTGATGTTGTTGTTGTTGTTGTTGTTTATTTGACGTTGTTGTTATTGTTTATTTGACGTTGTTGTTGTTTATTTGACGTTGTTGTTGTTGTTATTGTTGTTGTTTATTTGACGTTGTTGTTGTTGTTGTTGTTTATTTGATGTTGTTGTTGTTGTTTATTTGACGTTGGTGTTGTTGTTGTTGTTTATTTGATGTTGTTATTGTTGTTATTTATTTGACGTCCTTGTTGTTGTTATTGTTTATTTTACGTTGTTGTTGTTGTTATTGTTTATTTGACGTTTTTATTGTTGTTTATTTGACGTTGTTGTTGTTGTATTTGTTGTTGTTGATGTTGTTGCTTATTTGACGTTGTTGTTATTGTTGTTGTTTATTTGACGTTGTTGTTGTTGTTGTTTATTTGACGTTGTTGTTGTTGTTTATTTGACGTTGTTGTTGTTGTTGTTTATTTGACGTTATTGTTGTTATTGACGTTGTTGTTGTTTATTTGACAGTGTTGCTGTTGTTTATTTGACGTTGTTGTTGTCGTTGTTGTTGTTTATTTGACGTTGTTGTTGTTGTTTATTTGACGTTGTTGTTGTTGTTGTTGTTATATATTTGACGTTGTTGTTGTTGTTGTTATATATTTGACGTTGTTGTTGTTGTTGTTATTGTTTATTTGACGTTGGTGTTGTTGTTTATTTGAAGTTGTTGTTGTTGTTGACGTTGTTGTTGTTGTTGACGTTGTTGTTGTTGTTATTTATTTGACGTTGTTGTTGTTGTTGTTTATTTGACGTTGTTGTTGTTGTTGTTTATTTGACGTTGTTGTTGTTGTTGTTTATTTGACGGTGTTGTTGTGGTTGTTTATTTGACGTTGTTGTTGTTATTGACGTTGTTGTTATTGTTGTTGTTGTTGTTTATTTGTCGTTTTTGTTGTTGTTGATGTTGTTGTTGTTTTTGTAGTTGTTTATTTGACGTTGTTGTTGTTGTTGTTTATTTGACGTTGTTGTTGTTGTTGTTGTAATTGTTGTTGTTGTTGTTGTTGTTGTTTATTTGACGTTGTTATTGTTATTTATTTGACGTTGTTGTTGTTTATTTGACGTTGTTGTTGTTGTTGTTGTTATTTATTTGACGTTGTTGTTGTTGTCGTTGTTGTTTATTTGACGTTGTTGTTGTTGTTGTTTATTTGACGTTGTTGTTGTTGTTGTTTATTTGACGTTGTTGTTGTTATTTATTTGACGTTGTTGTTGTTGTTGTTGTTGTTGTTTATTTGACATTGTTGTTATTGTTGTTGTTTATTTGTTGTTGTTGTTGTTGTTTATTTGACGTTGTTGTTGTTGACGTTATTGTTGTTGTTGTTGTTTATTTGACGTAGTTGTTGATGTTGACGTTGTTGTTGTTGTTATTATTTGTTTATTTAACGATTTTGTTGTTGTTGTTGTTGTTGTTTACTTGATGTTGTTGTTGTTGTTTATTTGACATTGTTGTTGTTGTTGACGTTGTTGTTGTTGTTTTTGTTGTTTATTTGACGTTGTTGTAGTTGTTTATTTGACGTTGTTGTTGTTCTTGTTGTTGTTGCGGTTTATTTGACGATATTATTGTTGTTGTTGTTTATTTGACGTTGTTGTTGTTGTTGTTTATTTGACGTTGTTGTTGTTGTTGTTATTTATTTGACATTGTTGTTGTTGTTGTTCATTTGACGTTGTTGTTGTTGTTTATTTGACGTTGTTGTTGTTGTTGTTGTTGTTTATTTGACATTGTTTTTGTCATTGTTTTTGTTGTTTATTTGACGTTGTTATTGTTGTTGTTTATTTGACGTTGTTGTTTATTTGACGTTGTTGTTGTTGACGTTGTTGTTGTTGTTTATTTGTCGTTGTTGTTATTGTTGTTGTTGTTTATTTGACGTTGTTGTTGTTGTTGACGTTGTTGTTGTTGTTGTTATTTATTTGACATTTTTGTTGTTGTTGTTATTGTTGTTGTTGTTGTTTATTTGACGTTGTTGTTGTTGTTATTTATTTGACGTTGTTGTTGTTGTTTATTTGACATTGTTGTTGTTGTTATTGTTTATTTGACGTTGTTCTTGTTTATTTGACGTTGTTGTTGTTGTTGTTCACGTTGTTGTTGTTGTTGTTGTTGTTGTTTATTTGACGTTGTTGTTGTTGTTGACGTTGTTGTTGTTGTTGTTGTTTATTTGACGTTGTTGTTGTTGTTTATTTGACTTAGTTGTTGTTGTTGTTGTTTATTTGACATTTTTGTTGTTGTTGATGTTGTTGTTGTTGTTGTTTATTTGACGTTGTTGTTATTGTTTATTTGACGTTGTTGTTGTTGACATTGTTGTTGTTGTTGTTTATTTGACGTTGTTGTTGTTGTTTATTTGACTTAGTTGTTGTTGTTGACATTGTTGTTGTTGTTGTTGACGTTGTTGTTGTTGTTGTTATTGTTGTTGTTTATTTGACGTTGTTGTTGTTGTTGTTTATTTGATGTTGTTGTTGTTGTTTATTTAACGTTGGTGTTGTTGTTGTTGTTTATTTGATGTTGTTATTGTTGTTATATATTTGACCTCCTTGTTGTTGTTATTGTTTATTTTACGTTGTTGTTGTTGTTGTTATTGTTTATTTGACATTTTTATTGTTGTTTATTTGACGTTGTTGTTGTTGTATTTGTTGTTGATGTTGTTGCTTATTTGACGTTGTTGTTATTGTTATTGTTTATTTGACGTTGTTGTTGTTGTTGTTGTTTATTTGACGTTGTTGTTGTTGTTTATTTGACGTTGTTGTTGTTGTTGTTGTTTATTTGACGTTATTGTTGTTATTGACGTTGTTGTTGTTGTTGTTGTTTATTTGACGTTGTTGCTGTTGTTTATTTGACGTTGTTGTTGTCGTTCTTGTTGTTTATTTGACGTTGTTGTTGTTGTTTATTTGACGTTGTTGTTGTTGTTGTTATATATTTGACGTTGTTGTTGTTGTTGTTATTGTTTATTTGACGTTGTTGTTGTTGTTGTTGTTAGTGTTTATTTGACGTTGTTGTTGTTGTTGACGTTGTTGTTGTTGTTGTTGACGTTGTTGTTGTTGTTGTTGTTGTTGTTTATTTGACGTTGTTGTTGTTGTTTATTTGACGTTGTTGTTGTTGTTGTTTATTTGACGTTGCTGTTGTTGTTGTTGTTTATTTGACGATGTTGTTGTGGTTGTTTATTTGACGTTGTTGTTGTTGTTGACGTTGTTGTTATTGTTGTTGTTGTTGTTTATTTGTCGTTTTTGTTGTTGTTGATGTTGTTGTTGTTTTTGTAGTTGTTTATTTGACGTTGTTCTTGTTTATTTGACGTTGTTGTTGTTGTTGTTGTTTATTTGACGTTGTTGTTGTTGTTGTTGTTTATTTGACGTTGTTATTGTTATTTATTTGACGTTGTTGTTGTTTATTTGACGTTGTTGTTGTTGTTGTTATTTATTTGACGTTGTTGTTGTTGTCGTTGTTGTTTATTTGACGTTGTTGTTGTTGTTGTTGTTGTTGTTTATTTGACGTTGTTGTTGTGGTTGTTTATTTAACGTTGTTGTTGTTATTTATTTGACGTTGTTGTTGTTGTTGTTTATTTGACATTGTTGTTATTGTTGTTGTTTATTTGACGTTGTTGTTGTTGTTTATTTGACGTTGTTGTTGTTGACGTTATTGTTATTGTTGTTGTTTATTTGACGTAGTTGTTGTTGTTGACGTTGTTGTTGTTGTTATTATTTGTTTATTTAACGATTTTGTTGTTGTTGTTGTTGTTTACTTGATGTTGTTGTTGTTGTTGTTTATTTTACGTTGTTGACGTTGTTGTTGTTGTTTTTGTTGTTTATTTGACGTTATTGTAGTTGTTTATTTGACGTTGTTGTTGTTCTTGTTGTTGTTGCTGTTTATTTGACGATATTATTGTTGTTGTTGTTTATTTGACGTTGTTGTTGTTGTTTATTTGACGTTGTTGTTGTTGTTATTTATTTGACATTGTTGTTGTTGTTGTTCATTTGACGTTGTTGTTATTGTTTATTTGACGTTGTTGTTGTTGTTGTTGTTTATTTGACGTTGTTTTAGTTGTTGTTGTTTATTTGGCGTTGTTGTTGTTGTTTATTTGACATTGTTGTTGTTGACATTGTTGTTGTTGTTGTTGTTTATTTGACGTAGTTGTTGTTGTTGACGTTGTTGTTGTTGTTTATTTGACGTTGATGTTGTTGTTTATTTAATGTTGTTGTTGTTGTTGTTTATTTGACGTTGTTGTTTTTGTTATTGTTGTTGTTTATTTGACGTTGTTGTTGTTGTTGTTTATTTGACTTTTTTATTGTTGTTTATTTGACGTTGTTTTTGTTATTTGACGTTGTTGTTGTTGTTGTTGTATTTGTTGTTGTTGTTGTTGTTGACGTTGTTGTTGTTGTTGTTATTAATTTGACGTTTTTGTTGTTGTTGTTATTGTTGTTGTTGTTGTTTATTTGACGTTGTTGTTGTTGTTATTTATTTGACGTTGTTGTTGTTGTTTATTTGACATTGTTGTTGTTGTTATTGTTTATTTGACGTTGTTCTTGTTTATTTGACGTTGTTGTTGTTGTTGTTGTTCACGTTGTTGTTGTTGTTGTTGTTGTTGTTTATTTGACGTTGTTGTTGTTGTTGACATTGTTGTTGTTGTTGTTGTTTATTTGACGTTGTTGTTGTTGTTTATTTGACTTAGTTGTTGTTGTTGTTGTTTATTTGACATTTTTGTTGTTGTTGATGTTGTTGTTGTTGTTGTTTATTTGACGTTGTTGTTATTGTTTATTTGACGTTGTTGTTGTTGACATTGTTGTTGTTGTTGTTTATTTGACGTTGTTGTTGTTGTTTATTTGACTTAGTTGTTGTTGTTGACATTGTTGTTGTTGTTGTTGTTGACGTTGTTGTTGTTGTTGTTATTGTTGTTGTTTATTTGACGTTGTTGTTGTTGTTGTTGTTGTTTATTTGATGTTGTTGTTGTTGTTTATTTAACGTTGGTGTTGTTGTTGTTGTTTATTTGATGTTGTTATTGTTGTTATTTATTTGACCTCCTTGTTGTTGTTATTGTTTATTTTACGTTGTTGTTGTTGTTGTTATTGTTTATTTGACATTTTTATTGTTGTTTATTTGACGTTGTTGTTGTTGTATTTGTTGTTGATGTTGTTGCTTATTTGACGTTGTTGTTATTGTTGTTGTTTATTTGACGTTGTTGTTGTTGTTGTTGTTTATTTGACGTTGTTGTTGTTGTTTATTTGACGTTGTTGTTGTTGTTGTTTATTTGACGTTATTGTTGTTATTGACGTTGTTGTTGTTGTTGTTGTTGTTTATTTGACGTTGTTGCTGTTGTTTATTTGACGTTGTTGTTGTCGTTCTTGTTGTTTATTTGACGTTGTTGTTGTTTATTTGACGTTGTTGTTGTTGTTGTTATATATTTGACGTTGTTGTTGTTGTTATTGTTTATTTGACGTTGTTGTTGTTGTTGTTGTTGTTTATTTGACGTTGTTGTTGTTGTTGACGTTGTTGTTGTTGTTGACGTTGTTGTTGTTGTTGTTGTTGTTGTTTATTTGACGTTGTTGTTGTTGTTTATTTGACGTTGTTGTTGTTGTTGTTTATTTGACGTTGCTGTTGTTGTTGTTGTTTATTTGACGGTGTTGTTGTGGTTGTTTATTTGACGTTGTTGTTGTTGTTGACGTTGTTGTTATTGTTGTTGTTGTTGTTTATTTGTCGTTTTTGTTGTTGTTGTTTTTGTAGTTGTTTATTTGACGTTGTTGTTGTTTATTTGACGTTGTTGTTGTTTATTTGACGTTGTTGTTGTTGTTGTTTATTTGACGTTGTTGTTGTTGTTGTTTATTTGACGTTGTTATTGTTATTTATTTGACGTTGTTGTTGTTTATTTGACGTTGTTGTTGTTGTTGTTATTTATTTGACGTTGTTGTTGTTGTCGTTGTTGTTTATTTGACGTTGTTGTTGTTGTTGTTGTTGTTTATTTGACGTTGTTGTTGTTGTTGTTTATTTGACGTTGTTGTTGTTATTTATTTGACGTGTTGTTGTTGTTGTTTATTTGACATTGTTGTTATTGTTGTTGTTTATTTGACGTTGTTGTTGTTGTTTATTTGACGTTGTTGTTGTTGACGTTATTGTTATTGTTGTTGTTTATTTGACGTAGTTGTTGTTGTTGACGTTGTTGTTGTTGTTATTATTTGTTTATTTAACGATTTTGTTGTTGTTGTTGTTGTTTACTTGATGTTGTTATTGTTGTTGTTTATTTGACGTTGTTGACGTTGTTGTTGTTGTTTTTGTTGTTTATTTGACGTTGTTGTAGTTGTTTATTTGACGTTGTTGTTGTTCTTGTTGTTGTTGTTGTTTATTTGACGATATTATTGTTGTTGTTGTTTATTTGACGTTGTTGTTGTTGTTTATTTGACGTTGTTGTTGTTGTTATTTATTTGACATTGTTGTTGTTGTTGTTCATTTGACGTTGTTGTTGTTGTTTATTTGACGTTGTTGTTGTTGTTGTTGTTTATTTGACATTGTTTTTGTCATTGTTTTTGTTGTTTATTTGACGTTGTTATTGTTGTTGTTTATTTGACGTTGTTGTTTATTTGACGTTGTTGTTGTTGTTGACGTTGTTGTTGTTGTTGTTGTTTATTTGACGTTGTTGTTATTGTTGTTGTTGTTTATATGACGTTGTTGTTGTTGTTGACGTTGTTGTTGTTGTTGTTATTTATTTGACGTTTTTGTTGTTGTTGTTATTGTTGTTGTTGTTGTTTATTTGACGTTGTTGTTGTTATTTATTTGACGTTGTTGTTGTTGTTGTTGTTTATTTGACATTGTTGTTGTTGTTATTGTTTATTTGACGTTGTTGTTGTTGTTGTTTATTTGACGTTGTTTTAGTTGTTGTTGTTTATTTGGCGTTGTTGTTGTTTATTTGACATTGTTGTTGTTGACATTGTTGTTGTTGTTGTTTATTTGACGTAGTTGTTGTTGTTGACGTTGTTGTTGTTGTTTATTTGACGTTGATGTTGTTGTTTATTTAATGTTGTTGTTGTTGTTGTTTATTTGACGTTGTTGTTTTTGTTATTGTTGTTGTTTATTTGACGTTGTTGTTGTTGTTGTTTATTTGACTTTTTTATTGTTGTTTATTTGACGTTGTTTTTGTTATTTGACGTTGTTGTTGTTGTTGTTGTTGTATTTGTTGTTGTTGTTGTTGTTGTTGCTTATTTGACGTTGTTGTTATTGTTGTTGTTAATTTGACGTTGTTGTTGCTGTTGTTTATTTGACGTTGTTGTTGTTGTAGTTTATTTAACGTTGTTGTTGTTGTTGTTGTTTATTTGACGTTATTGTTGTTGTTGATGTTGTTGTTGATGTTGTTGTTGTTGTTGTTGTTGTTGTTGTTGTTTATTTGACGTTGTTGCTGTTGTTTATTTGACGTTGTTGTTGTCGTTGTTATGGTTTATTTGACGTTGTTGTTGTTGTTTATTTGACGTTGTTGTTGTTGTTATAAATTTGACGTTGTTGTTGTTGTTATTGTTTTTTTGACTTTGTTGTTGTTGTTGTTTATTTGACGTTGTTGTTGTTGTTGTTGACGTTGTTGTTGTTGTTGTTGACGTTGTTGTTGTTGTTTATTTGACGTTGTTGTTGTTGTTGTTGTTTATTTGACGTTGTTGTTGTTGTTTATTTGACGTTGCTGTTGTTGTTGTTGTTTATTTGACGGTGTTGTTGTGGTTGTTTATTTGACGTTGTTGTTGTTGTTGTTTATTTGACGTTGTTGTTGTTATTTATTTGAAGTTGTTGTTGTTGTTTATTTGACATTGTTGTTGTTGTTGTTGTTTATTTGACGTTGTTGTTGTTGTTTATTTGACGTTGTTGTTGTTGACGTTGTTGTTGTTGTTTATTTGACGTTGTTGTTGTTGTTTATTTGACGTAGTTGTTGTTGTTGACGTTGTTGTTGTTGTTGTTGTTTATTTGACGTTGTTGTTGTTGTTTATTTGACGTTGTTGTTGTTGTTGTTCATGTTGTTGTTGTTGTTGTTGTTGTTGTTGTTGTTGTTTATTTGACGTTGTTGTTGTTGTTTATTTGACGTTGTTGTTGTTGTTGTTGTTTATTTGACGTTGTTGTTGTTGTTGTTTATTTGACGGTGGTTGTTGTTGTTGACATAGTTGTTGTTGTTGTTGTTGTTTATTTCACGTTGTTGATGTTGTTGACGTTGTTGTTTATTTGACGTTGTTGTTTATTTGACGTTGTTTTAGATGTTGTTGTTTATTTGACGTTGTTCTTGTTTATTTGACATTGGTGTTGTTGTTGACGTTGTTGTTGTTGTTGTTGTTTATTTGACATTGTTGTTGTTGACGTTGTTGGTGTTGTTGTTTATTTGACGTTGTTTTAGTTGTTGTTGTTTATTTGACGTTTTTGTTATTGACATTGTTGTTGTTGTTGTTGTTGTTGTTGTTGTTTATTTGACATAGTTGTTGTTGTTGACATTGTTGTTGTTGTTGTTTATTTGACGTTTTTGTTGTTGATGTTGTTGTTGTTTATTTGACGTTGTTGTTATTGTTTATTTGACGTTGTTGTTGTTGTTTATTTGACGTTGTTGTTGTTGTTATTGTTGTTGTTTATTTGACGTTGTTGTTGTTGTTGTTGTTTATTTGATGTTGTTGTTGTTGTTTATTTGACGTTGGTGTTGTTGTTGTTTATTTGACGTTGTTGTTGTTGTTATTTATTTGACGTTGTTGTTGTTATTATTTATTTGACGTTGTTGCTATTGTTGTTGTTGTTTATTTGACGTTGTTATTGTTGTTAATTTGGCGTTGTTTTTGTTATTTGAAGTTGTTGTTGTTGTTGTTGTTGTTGTTGCTTATTTGACGTTGTTGTTTATTTGACATTGTTGTTGCTGTTAGTTATTTGACGTTGTTGTTGTTGTTTATTTGACATTATTGTTGTTGTTGTTGTTGACGTTGTTTGTGTTGTTGTTTACTTGACGTTGTTGTTATTGTTGTTGTTTATTTGACGTTGTTTTAGTTGTTGTTTATTTGACGTTGTTGTTGTTGTTTATTTGACATTGTTGTTGTTATTGACGCTAGTGTTGTTGTTGTTGTTGTTGTTTATTTGACATTGTTGTTGTTGTTGTTGTTGTTGACGTTGTTGGTGTTGTTGTTTATTTGACGTTGTTATTGTTGTTGTTGTTTATTTGACGTTGTTTTAGTTGTTGTTGTTTATTTGACATTATTGTTGTTGTTTATTCGATGTTGTTGTTGTTGACATTTTTGTTGTTGTTGTTGTTTATTTGACGTTGTTGTTGTTGTTTATTTGACTTAGTTGTTGTTGTTGACATTGTTGTTGTTGTTGTTGTTATTTATTTGACATTTTTGTTGTTGTTGATGTTGTTGTTGTTGTTGTTTATTTGACGTTGTTGTTATTGTTTATTTGACGTTGTTGTTGTTGACATTGTTGTTGTTGTTGTTGTTTATTTGACGTTGTTGTTATTGTTTATTTGACTTAGTTGTTGTTGTTGACATTGTTGTTGTTGTTGTTGTTGTTGTTTATTTGACATTTTTGTTGTTGTTGATGTTGTTGTTGTTGTTGTTGTTTATTTGACGTTGTTGTTATTGTTTATTTGACGTTGTTGTTGTTTATTTGACGTTGTTGTTGTTGTTATTGTTGTTGTTTATTTGACGTTGTTGTTGTTGTTGTTGTTTATTTGATGTTGTTGTTATTGTTTATTTGACGTTGGTGTTGTTGTTGTTGTTTATTTGATGTTGTTATTGTTGTTATTTATTTGACGTCCTTGTTGTTGTTATTGTTTATTTTACGTTGTTGTTGTTGTTATTGTTTATTTGACGTTTTTATTGTTGTTTATTTGACGTTGTTGTTGTTGTATTTGTTGTTGTTGATGTTGTTGCTTATTTGACGTTGTTGTTATTGTTGTTGTTTATTTGACGTTGTTGTTGTTGTTGTTTATTTGACGTTGTTGTTGTTGTTTATTTGACGTTGTTGTTGTTGTTGTTGTTTATTTGACGTTATTGTTGTTATTGACGTTGTTGTTGTTTATTTGACAGTGTTGCTGTTGTTTATTTGACGTTGTTGTTGTCGTTGTTGTTGTTTATTTGACGTTGTTGTTGTTGTTTATTTGACGTTGTTGTTGTTGTTGTTGTTATATATTTGACGTTGTTGTTGTTGTTGTTATATATTTGACGTTGTTGTTGTTGTTATTGTTTATTTGACGTTGGTGTTGTTGTTTATTTGAAGTTGTTGTTGTTGTTGACGTTGTTGTTGTTGTTGACGTTGTTGTTGTTGTTGTTTATTTGACGTTGTTGTTGTTTATTTGACGTTGTTGTTGTTGTTGTTTATTTGACGTTGTTGTTGTTGTTGTTTATTTGACGGTGTTGTTGTGGTTGTTTATTTGACGTTGTTGTTGTTATTGACGTTGTTGTTATTGTTGTTGTTGTTGTTTATTTGTCGTTTTTGTTGTTGTTGATGTTGTTGTTGTTTTTGTAGTTGTTTATTTGACGTTGTTGTTGTTTATTTGACGTTGTTGTTGTTGTTGTTTATTTGACGTTGTTGTTGTTGTTGTAATTGTTGTTGTTGTTGTTGTTGTTTATTTGACGTTGTTATTGTTATTTATTTGACGTTGTTGTTGTTTATTTGACGTTGTTGTTGTTGTTGTTATTTATTTGACGTTGTTGTTGTTGTCGTTGTTGTTTATTTGACGTTGTTGTTGTTGTTGTTGTTTATTTGACGTTGTTGTTGTTGTTGTTTATTTGACGTTGTTGTTGTTATTTATTTGACGTTGTTGTTGTTGTTGTTGTTGTTGTTTATTTGACATTGTTGTTATTGTTGTTGTTTATTTGTTGTTGTTTATTTGACGTTGTTGTTGTTGACGTTATTGTTGTTGTTGTTGTTTGTTTGACGTAGTTGTTGTTGTTGACGTTGTTGTTGTTGTTATTATTTGTTTATTTAACGATTTTGTTGTTGTTGTTGTTGTTGTTTACTTGATGTTGTTGTTGTTGTTGTTGTTGTTGTTTATTTGACGTTGTTGTTGTTGTTGACGTTGTTGTTGTTGTTTTTGTTGTTTATTTGACGTTGTTGTAGTTGTTTATTTGACGTTGTTGTTGTTCTTGTTGTTGTTGCGGTTTATTTGACGTTATTATTGTTGTTGTTGTTTATTTGACGTTGTTGTTGTTGTTGTTTATTTGACGTTGTTGTTGTTGTTGTTATTTATTTGACATTGTTGTTGTTGTTGTTCATTTGACGTTGTTGTTGTTGTTTATTTGACGTTGTTGTTGTTGTTGTTGTTGTTTATTTGACATTGTTTTTGTCATTGTTTTTGTTGTTTATTTGACGTTGTTATTGTTGTTGTTTATTTGACGTTGTTGTTTATTTGACGTTGTTGTTGTTGACGTTGTTGTTGTTGTTTATTTGACGTTGTTGTTATTGTTGTTGTTGTTTATTTGACGTTGTTGTTGTTGTTGACGTTGTTGTTGTTGTTGTTATTTATTTGACATTTTTGTTGTTGTTGTTATTGTTGTTGTTGTTGTTTATTTGACGTTGTTGTTGTTGTTATTTATTTGACGTTGTTGTTGTTGTTTATTTGACATTGTTGTTGTTGTTATTGTTTATTTGACGTTGTTCTTGTTTATTTGACGTTGTTGTTGTTGTTGTTCACGTTGTTGTTGTTGTTGTTGTTGTTTATTTGACGTTGTTGTTGTTGTTGACGTTGTTGTTGTTGTTGTTGTTTATTTGACGTTGTTGTTGTTGTTTATTTGACTTAGTTGTTGTTGTTGTTGTTTATTTGACATTTTTGTTGTTGTTGATGTTGTTGTTGTTGTTGTTTATTTGACGTTGTTGTTATTGTTTATTTGACGTTGTTGTTGTTGACATTGTTGTTGTTGTTGTTTATTTGACGTTGTTGTTGTTGTTTATTTGACTTAGTTGTTGTTGTTGACATTGTTGTTGTTGTTGTTGACGTTGTTGTTGTTGTTGTTATTGTTGTTGTTTATTTGACGTTGTTGTTGTTGTTGTTTATTTGATGTTGTTGTTGTTGTTTATTTAACGTTGGTGTTGTTGTTGTTGTTTATTTGATGTTGTTATTGTTGTTATTTATTTGACCTCCTTGTTGTTGTTATTGTTTATTTTACGTTGTTGTTGTTGTTGTTATTGTTTATTTGACATTTTTATTGTTGTTTATTTGACGTTGTTGTTGTTGTATTTGTTGTTGATGTTGTTGCTTATTTGACGTTGTTGTTATTGTTATTGTTTATTTGACGTTGTTGTTGTTGTTGTTGTTTATTTGACGTTGTTGTTGTTTATTTGACGTTGTTGTTGTTGTTGTTGTTTATTTGACGTTATTGTTGTTATTGACGTTGTTGTTGTTGTTGTTGTTTATTTGACGTTGTTGCTGTTGTTTATTTGACGTTGTTGTTGTCGTTCTTGTTGTTTATTTGACGTTGTTGTTGTTGTTGTTGTTTATTTGACGTTGTTGTTGTTGTTGTTGTTGTTATATATTTGACGTTGTTGTTGTTGTTATTGTTTATTTGACGTTGTTGTTGTTGTTGTTGTTGTTTATTTGACGTTGTTGTTGTTGTTGACGTTGTTGTTGTTGTTGTTGACGTTGTTGTTGTTGTTGTTGTTGTTTATTTGACGTTGTTGTTGTTGTTTATTTGACGTTGTTGTTGTTATTTATTTGACGTTGCTGTTGTTGTTGTTGTTTATTTGACGGTGTTGTTGTGGTTGTTTATTTGACGTTGTTGTTGTTGTTGACGTTGTTGTTATTGTTGTTGTTGTTGTTATTGTTGTTGTTGTTGTTTATTTGTCGTTTTTGTTGTTGTTGATGTTGTTGTTGTTTTTGTAGTTGTTTATTTGACGTTGTTGTTGTTTATTTGACGTTGTTTTGTTGTTGTTTATTTGACGTTGTTGTTGTTGTTGTTGTTGTTTATTTGACGTTGTTATTGTTATTTATTTGACATTGTTGTTGTTTATTTGACGTTGTTGTTGTTGTTGTTATTTATTTGACGTTGTTGTTGTTGTCGTTGTTGTTTATTTGACCTTGTTGTTGTTGTTGTTGTTGTTGTTGTTGTTGTTTATTTGACGTTGTTGTTGTGGTTGTTTATTTCACGTTGTTGTTGTTATTTATTTGACGTTGTTGTTGTTGTTGTTTATTTGACATTGTTGTTATTGTTGTTGTTTATTTGACGTTGTTGTTGTTGTTTATTTGACGTTGTTGTTGTTGACGTTATTGTTATTGTTGTTGTTTATTTGACGTAGTTGTTGTTGTTGACGTTGTTGTTGTTGTTATTATTTGTTTATTTAACGATTTTGTTGTTGTTGTTGTTGTTTACTTGATGTTGTTGTTGTTGTTGTTTATTTGACGTTGTTGACGTTGTTGTTGTTGTTTTTGTTGTTTATTTGACGTTATTGTAGTTGTTTATTTGACGTTGTTGTTGTTCTTGTTGTTGTTGCTGTTTATTTGACGATATTATTGTTGTTGTTGTTTATTTGACGTTGTTGTTGTTGTTTATTTGACGTTGTTGTTGTTGTTATTTATTTGACATTGTTGTTGTTGTTGTTCATTTGACGTTGTTGTTATTGTTTATTTGACGTTGTTGTTGTTGTTGTTGTTTATTTGACGTTGTTTTAGTTGTTGTTGTTTATTTGGCGTTGTTGTTGTTGTTTATTTGACATTGTTGTTGTTGACATTGTTGTTGTTGTTGTTGTTTATTTGACGTAGTTGTTGTTGTTGACGTTGTTGTTGTTGTTTATTTGACGTTGATGTTGTTGTTTATTTAATGTTATTGTTGTTGTTGTTTATTTGACGTTGTTGTTTATTTAATGTTATTGTTGTTGTTGTTTATTTGACGTTGTTGTTTTTGTTATTGTTGTTGTTTATTTGACGTTGTTGTTGTTGTTGTTGTTTATTTGACTTTTTTATTGTTGTTTATTTGACGTTGTTTTTGTTATTTGACGTTGTTGTTGTTGTTGTATTTGTTGTTGTTGTTGTTGTTGTTGCTTATTTGACGTTGTTGTTATTGTTGTTGTTAATTTGACGTTGTTGTTGCTGTTGTTTATTTGACGTTGTTGTTGTTGTAGTTTATTTAACGTTGTTGTTGTTGTTTATTTGACGTTATTGTTGTTGTTGATGTTGTTGTTGATGTTGTTGTTGATGTTGTTGTTGTTGTTGTTGTTGTTTATTTGACGTTGTTGCTGTTGTTTATTTGACGTTGTTGTTGTCGTTGTTATGGTTTATTTGACGTTGTTGTTGTTGTTTATTTGACGTTGTTGTTGTTGTTGTTATAAATTTGACGTTGTTGTTGTTGTTATTGTTTTTTTGACTTTGTTGTTGTTGTTGTTTATTTGACGTTGTTGTTGTTGTTGTTGACGTTGTTGTTGTTGTTGTTGACGTTGTTGTTGTTGTTTATTTGACGTTGTTGTTGTTGTTGTTGTTGTTTATTTGACATTGTTGTTGTTGTTTATTTGACGTTGCTGTTGTTGTTGTTGTTTATTTGACGGTGTTGTTGTGGTTGTTTATTTGACGTTGTTGTTGTTGTTGTTTATTTGACGTTGTTGTTGTTATTTATTTGAAGTTGTTGTTGTTGTTTATTTGACATTGTTGTTGTTGTTGTTGTTGTTTATTTGACGTTGTTGTTGTTGTTGTTTATTTGAAGTTGTTGTTGTTGACGTTGTTGTTGTTGTTTATTTGACGTTGTTGTTGTTATTTATTTGACGTTGTTGTTAATGTTGTTTATTTGACATTGTTGTTGTTGTTGTTTATTTGACGTTGCTGTTGTTGTTGTTGTTTATTTGACGGTGTTGTTGTGGTTGTTTATTTGACGTTGTTGTTGTTATTGTTGTTGTTGTTGTTTATTTGTCGTTTTTGTTGTTGTTGATGTTGTTGTTGTTTTTGTAGTTGTTTATTTGACGTTGTTGTTGTTTATTTGACGTTGTTGTTGTTGTTGTTTATTTGACGTTGTTGTTGTTGTTGTAATTGTTGTTGTTGTTGTTGTTGTTTATTTGACGTTGTTATTGTTATTTATTTGACGTTGTTGTTGTTTATTTGACGTTGTTGTTGTTGTTGTTATTTATTTGACGTTGTTGTTGTTGTCGTTGTTGTTTATTTGACGTTGTTGTTGTTGTTGTTGTTTATTTGACGTTGTTGTTGTTGTTGTTTATTTGACGTTGTTGTTGTTATTTATTTGACGTTGTTGTTGTTGTTGTTGTTGTTTATTTGACATTGTTGTTATTGTTGTTGTTTATTTGTTGTTGTTTATTTGACGTTGTTGTTGTTGACGTTATTGTTGTTGTTGTTGTTTATTTGACGTAGTTGTTGTTGTTGACGTTGTTGTTGTTGTTATTATTTGTTTATTTAACGATTTTGTTGTTGTTGTTGTTGTTGTTTACTTGATGTTGTTGTTGTTGTTGTTGTTGTTTATTTGACGTTGTTGTTGTTGTTGACGTTGTTGTTGTTGTTTTTGTTGTTTATTTGACGTTGTTGTAGTTGTTTATTTGACGTTGTTGTTGTTCTTGTTGTTGTTGCGGTTTATTTGACGTTATTATTGTTGTTGTTGTTTATTTGACGTTGTTGTTGTTGTTGTTTATTTGACGTTGTTGTTGTTGTTATTTATTTGACATTGTTGTTGTTGTTGTTCATTTGACGTTGTTGTTGTTGTTTATTTGACGTTGTTGTTGTTGTTGTTGTTGTTTATTTGACATTGTTTTTGTCATTGTTTTTGTTGTTTATTTGACGTTGTTATTGTTGTTGCTTATTTGACGTTGTTGTTTATTTGACGTTGTTGTTGTTGACGTTGTTGTTGTTGTTTATTTGACGTTGTTGTTATTGTTGTTGTTGTTTATTTGACGTTGTTGTTGTTGTTGACGTTGTTGTTGTTGTTGTTATTTATTTGACATTTTTGTTGTTGTTGTTATTGTTGTTGTTGTTGTTTATTTGACGTTGTTGTTGTTGTTATTTATTTGACGTTGTTGTTGTTGTTTATTTGACATTGTTGTTGTTGTTATTGTTTATTTGACGTTGTTCTTGTTTATTTGACGTTGTTGTTGTTGTTGTTCACGTTGTTGTTGTTGTTGTTGTTGTTTATTTGACGTTGTTGTTGTTGTTGACGTTGTTGTTGTTGTTGTTGTTTATTTGACGTTGTTGTTGTTGTTTATTTGACTTAGTTGTTGTTGTTGTTGTTTATTTGACATTTTTGTTGTTGTTGATGTTGTTGTTGTTGTTGTTTATTTGACGTTGTTGTTATTGTTTATTTGACGTTGTTGTTGTTGACATTGTTGTTGTTGTTGTTTATTTGACGTTGTTGTTGTTGTTTATTTGACTTAGTTGTTGTTGTTGACATTGTTGTTGTTGTTGTTGACGTTGTTGTTGTTGTTGTTATTGTTGTTGTTTATTTGACGTTGTTGTTGTTGTTGTTTATTTGATGTTGTTGTTGTTGTTTATTTAACGTTGGTGTTGTTGTTGTTGTTTATTTGATGTTGTTATTGTTGTTATTTATTTGACCTCCTTGTTGTTGTTATTGTTTATTTTACGTTGTTGTTGTTGTTGTTATTGTTTATTTGACATTTTTATTGTTGTTTATTTGACGTTGTTGTTGTTGTATTTGTTGTTGATGTTGTTGCTTATTTGACGTTGTTGTTATTGTTATTGTTTATTTGACGTTGTTGTTGTTGTTGTTGTTATATATTTGACGTTGTTGTTGTTGTTATTGTTTATTTGACGTTGTTGTTGTTGTTGTTGTTGTTGTTTATTTGACGTTGTTGTTGTTGTTGACGTTGTTGTTGTTGTTGTTGACGTTGTTGTTGTTGTTGTTGTTGTTGTTGTTTATTTGACGTTGTTGTTGTTGTTGTTTATTTGACGTTGTTGTTGTTATTTATTTGACGTTGCTGTTGTTGTTGTTGTTTATTTGACGGTGTTGTTGTGGTTGTTTATTTGACGTTGTTGTTGTTGTTGACGTTGTTGTTATTGTTGTTGTTGTTGTTATTGTTGTTGTTGTTGTTTATTTGTCGTTTTTGTTGTTGTTGATGTTGTTGTTGTTTTTGTAGTTGTTTATTTGACGTTGTTGTTGTTTATTTGACGTTGTTGTTGTTGTTGTTTATTTGACGTTGTTGTTGTTGTTGTTGTTGTTTATTTGACGTTGTTATTGTTATTTATTTGACATTGTTGTTGTTTATTTGACGTTGTTGTTGTTGTTGTTATTTATTTGACGTTGTTGTTGTTGTCGTTGTTGTTTATTTGACCTTGTTGTTGTTGTTGTTGTTGTTGTTGTTGTTGTTGTTGTTTATTTGACGTTGTTGTTGTGGTTGTTTATTTCACGTTGTTGTTATTTATTTGACGTTGTTGTTGTTGTTGTTTATTTGACATTGTTGTTTTTGTTGTTGTTTATTTGACGTTGTTGTTGTTGTTTATTTGACGTTGTTGTTGTTGACGTTATTGTTATTGTTGTTGTTTATTTGACGTAGTTGTTGTTGTTGACGTTGTTGTTGTTGTTATTATTTGTTTATTTAACGATTTTGTTGTTGTTGTTGTTGTTTACTTGATGTTGTTGTTGTTGTTGTTTATTTGACGTTGTTGACGTTGTTGTTGTTGTTTTTGTTGTTTATTTGACGTTATTGTAGTTGTTTATTTGACGTTGTTGTTGTTCTTGTTGTTGTTGCTGTTTATTTGACGATATTATTGTTGTTGTTGTTTATTTGACGTTGTTGTTGTTGTTTATTTGACGTTGTTGTTGTTGTTATTTATTTGACATTGTTGTTGTTGTTGTTCATTTGACGTTGTTGTTATTGTTTATTTGACGTTGTTGTTGTTGTTGTTGTTTATTTGACGTTGTTTTAGTTGTTGTTGTTTATTTGGCGTTGTTGTTGTTGTTTATTTGACATTGTTGTTGTTGACATTGTTGTTGTTGTTGTTTATTTGACGTAGTTGTTGTTGTTGACGTTGTTGTTGTTGTTTATTTGACGTTGATGTTGTTGTTTATTTAATGTTATTGTTGTTGTTGTTTATTTGACGTTGTTGTTTTTGTTATTGTTGTTGTTTATTTGACGTTGTTGTTGTTGTTGTTTATTTGACTTTTTTATTGTTGTTTATTTGACGTTGTTTTTGTTATTTGACGTTGTTGTTGTTGTTGTATTTGTTGTTGTTGTTGTTGTTGTTGCTTATTTGACGTTGTTGTTATTGTTGTTGTTAATTTGACGTTGTTGTTGCTGTTGTTTATTTGACGTTGTTGTTGTTGTAGTTTATTTAACGTTGTTGTTGTTGTTTATTTGACGTTATTGTTGTTGTTGATGTTGTTGTTGATGTTGTTGTTGATGTTGTTGTTGTTGTTGTTGTTTATTTGACGTTGTTGCTGTTGTTTATTTGACGTTGTTGTTGTCGTTGTTATGGTTTATTTGACGTTGTTGTTGTTGTTTATTTGACGTTGTTGTTGTTGTTGTTATAAATTTGACGTTGTTGTTGTTGTTATTGTTTTTTTGACTTTATTGTTGTTGTTGTTTATTTGACGTTGTTGTTGTTGTTGTTGACGTTGTTGTTGTTGTTGTTGACGTTGTTGTTGTTGTTTATTTGACGTTGTTGTTGTTGTTGTTGTTGTTGTTGTTTATTTGACATTGTTGTTGTTGTTTATTTGACGTTGCTGTTGTTGTTGTTGTTTATTTGACGGTGTTGTTGTGGTTGTTTATTTGACGTTGTTGTTGTTGTTGTTTATTTGACGTTGTTGTTGTTATTTATTTGAAGTTGTTGTTGTTGTTTATTTGACATTGTTGTTGTTGTTGTTGTTTATTTGACGTTGTTGTTGTTGTTTATTTGAAGTTGTTGTTGTTGACGTTGTTGTTGTTGTTTATTTGACGTTGTTGTTGTTGTTTATTTGACGTAGTTGTTGTTGTTGACGTTGTTGTTGTTGTTTATTTGACGTTGTTGTTGTTGTTTATTTGACGTTGTTGTTGTTGTTGTTCATGTTGTTGTTGTTGTTGTTGTTGTTGTTGTTTATTTGACGTTGTTGTTGTTGTTTATTTGATGTTGTTGTTGTTGTTGTTGTTTATTTGACGTTGTTGTTGTTGTTTATTTGACGGTGGTTGTTGTTGTTGACATAGTTGTTGTTGTTGTTGTTGTTTATTTCACGTTGTTGATGTTGTTGACGTTGTTGTTTATTTGACGTTGTTGTTTATTTGACGTTGTTTTAGATGTTGTTGTTTATTTGACGTTGTTCTTGTTTATTTGACATTGGTGTTGTTGTTGACGTTGTTGTTGTTGTTGTTTATTTGACATTGTTGTTGTTGACGTTGTTGGTGTTGTTGTTTATTTGACGTTGTTTTAGTTGTTGTTGTTTATTTGACGTTTTTGTTATTGACATTGTTGTTGTTGTTGTTGTTGTTGTTGTTGTTTATTTGACATAGTTGTTGTTGTTGACATTGTTGTTGTTGTTGTTTATTTGACGTTTTTGTTGTTGATGTTGTTGTTGTTTATTTGACGTTGTTGTTATTGTTTATTTGACGTTGTTGTTGTTGTTTATTTGACGTTGTTGTTGTTGTTATTGTTGTTGTTTATTTGACGTTGTTGTTGTTGTTGTTGTTTATTTGATGTTGTTGTTGTTGTTTATTTGACGTTGGTGTTGTTGTTGTTTATTTGACGTTGTTGTTGTTGTTATTTATTTGACGTTGTTGTTGTTATTATTTATTTGACGTTGTTGCTATTGTTGTTGTTGTTTATTTGACGTTGTTATTGTTGTTAATTTGACGTTGTTTTTGTTATTTGAAGTTGTTGTTGTTGTTGTTGTTGTTGCTTATTTGACGTTGTTGTTTATTTGACATTGTTGTTGCTGTTAGTTATTTGACGTTGTTGTTGTTGTTTATTTGACATTGTTGTTGTTGTTGTTGTTGTTGACGTTGTTTGTGTTGTTGTTTACTTGACGTTGTTGTTATTGTTGTTGTTTATTTGACGTTGTTTTAGTTGTTGTTTATTTGACGTTGTTGTTGTTGTTTATTTGACATTGTTGTTGTTATTGACGCTGTTGTTGTTGTTGTTGTTGTTGTTTATTTGACATTGTTGTTGTTGTTGTTGTTGACGTTGTTGGTGTTGTTGTTTATTTGACGTTGTTATTGTTGTTGTTGTTTATTTGACGTTGTTTTAGTTGTTGTTGTTTATTTGACATTGTTGTTGTTGTTTATTCGATGTTGTTGTTGTTGACATTTTTGTTGTTGTTGTTGTTTATTTGACGTTGTTGTTGTTGTTTATTTGACTTAGTTGTTGTTGTTGACATTGTTGTTGTTGTTGTTGTTATTTATTTGACATTTTTGTTGTTGTTGATGTTGTTGTTGTTGTTGTTGTTTATTTGACGTTGTTGTTATTGTTTATTTAACGTTGTTGTTGTTGACATTGTTGTTGTTGTTGTTGTTTATTTGACGTTGTTGTTATTGTTTATTTGACTTAGTTGTTGTTGTTGACATTGTTGTTGTTGTTGTTGTTGTTGTTGTTTATTTGACATTTTTGTTGTTGTTGATGTTGTTGTTGTTGTTGTTGTTTATTTGACGTTGTTGTTATTGTTTATTTGATGTTGTTGTTGTTTATTTGACGTTGTTGTTGTTGTTATTGTTGTTGTTTATTTGACGTTGTTGTTGTTGTTGTTTATTTGATGTTGTTGTTGTTGTTTATTTGACGTTGGTGTTGTTGTTGTTGTTTATTTGATGTTGTTATTGTTGTTATTAATTTGACGTCCCTTTTGTTGTAATTGTTTATTTTACGTTGTTGTTGTTGTTATTGTTTATTTGACGTTTTTATTGTTGTTTATTTGACGTTGTTGTTGTTGTATTTGTTGTTGTTGATGTTGTTGTTTATTTGACGTTGTTGTTGTTGTTGTTTATTTGACGTTGTTGTTGTTGTTTATTTGACGTTGTTGTTGTTGTTGTTGTTTATTTGACGTTATTGTTGTTATTGACGTTGTTGTTGTTTATTTGACAGTGTTGCTGTTGTTTATTTGACGTTGTTGTTGTCGTTGTTGTTATTTATTTGACGTTGTTGTTGTTGTTTATTTGACGTTGTTGTTGTTGTTGTTGTTATATATTTGACGTTGTTGTTGTTGTTGTTATATATTTGACGTTGTTGTTGTTGTTGTTATTGTTTATTTGACGTTGGTGTTGTTGTTTATTTGAAGTTGTTGTTGTTGTTGACGTTGTTGTTGTTGTTGACGTTGTTGTTGTTGTTGTTTATTTGACGTTGTTGTTGTTGTTGTTTATTTGACGTTGTTGTTGTTGTTGTTTATTTGACGTTGTTGTTGTTGTTGTTTATTTGACGGTGTTGTTGTGGTTGTTTATTTGACGTTGTTGTTGTTATTGACGTTGTTGTTATTGTTGTTGTTGTTGTTTATTTGTCGTTTTTGTTGTTGTTGATGTTGTTGTTGTTTTTGTAGTTGTTTATTTGACGTTGTTGTGGTTTATTTAACGTTGTTGTTGTTGTTGTTTATTTGACGTTGTTGTTGTTGTTGTAATTGTTGTTGTTGTTGTTGTTGTTTATTTGACGTTGTTATTGTTATTTATTTGACATTGTTGTTGTTTATTTGACGTTGTTGTTGTTGTTGTTATTTATTTGACGTTGTTGTTGTTGTCGTTGTTGTTTATTTGACGTTGTTGTTGTTGTTGTTTATTTGACGTTGTTGTTGTTGTTGTTTATTTGACGTTGTTGTTGTTATTTATTTGACGTTGTTGTTGTTGTTGTTGTTGTTGTTTATTTGACATTGTTGTTATTGTTGTTGTTTATTTGTTGTTGTTGTTGTTGTTTATTTGACGTTGTTGTTGTTGACGTTATTGTTGTTGTTGTTGTTTATTTGACGTAGTTGTTGTTGTTGACGTTGTTGTTGTTGTTATTATTTGTTTATTTAACGATTTTGTTGTTGTTGTTGTTGTTGTTGTTTACTTGATGTTGTTGTTGTTGTTGTTGTTGTTGTTTATTTGACGTTGTTGTTGTTGTTGACGTTGTTGTTGTTGTTTTTGTTGTTTATTTGACGTTGTTGTAGTTGTTTATTTGACGTTGTTGTTGTTCTTGTTGTTGTTGCGGTTTATTTGACGATATTATTGTTGTTGTTGTTTATTTGACGTTGTTGTTGTTGTTGTTTATTTGACGTTGTTGTTGTTGTTGTTATTTATTTGACATTGTTGTTGTTGTTGTTCATTTGACGTTGTTGTTGTTGTTTATTTGACGTTGTTGTTGTTGTTGTTGTTGTTTATTTGACGTTGTTGTTGTTGTTGTTGTTGTTTATTTGACATTGTTTTTGTCATTGTTTTTGTTGTTTATTTGACGTTGTTATTATTGTTGTTTATTTGACGTTGTTGTTTATTTGACGTTGTTGTTGTTGACGTTGTTGTTGTTGTTTATTTGACGTTGTTGTTATTGTTGTTGTTGTTTATTTGACGTTGTTGTTGTTGTTGACGTTGTTGTTGTTGTTGTTATTTATTTGACATTTTTGTTGTTGTTGTTATTGTTGTTGTTGTTGTTTATTTGACGTTGTTGTTGTTGTTATTTATTTGACGTTGTTGTTGTTGTTTATTTGACATTGTTGTTGTTGTTATTGTATATTTGACGTTGTTCTTGTTTATTTGACGTTGTTGTTGTTGTTGTTCACGTTGTTGTTGTTGTTGTTGTTTATTTTACGTTGTTGTTGTTGTTGACGTTGTTGTTGTTGTTGTTGTTTATTTGACGTTGTTGTTGTTGTTTATTTGACTTAGTTGTTGTTGTTGTTGTTTATTTGACATTTTTGTTGTTGTTGATGTTGTTGTTGTTGTTGTTTATTTGACGTTGTTGTTATTGTTTATTTGACGTTGTTGTTGTTGACATTGTTGTTGTTGTTGTTTATTTGACGTTGTTGTTGTTGTTTATTTGACTTAGTTGTTGTTGTTGACATTGTTGTTGTTGTTGTTGACGATGTTGTTGTTGTTGTTATTGTTGTTGTTTATTTGACGTTGTTGTTGTTGTTGTTTATTTGATGTTGTTGTTGTTGTTTATTTAACGTTGGTGTTGTTGTTGTTGTTGTTTATTTGATGTTGTTATTGTTGTTATTAATTTGACCTCCTTGTTGTTGTTATTGTTTATTTTACGTTGTTGTTGTTGTTGTTATTGTTTATTTGACATTTTTATTGTTGTTTATTTGACGTTGTTGTTGTTGTATTTGTTGTTGATGTTGTTGCTTATTTGACGTTGTTGTTATTGTTATTGTTTATTTGACGTTGTTGTTGTTGTTGTTGTTTATTTGACGTTGTTGTTGTTGTTTATTTGACGTTGTTGTTGTTGTTGTTGTTGTTTATTTGACGTTATTGTTGTTATTGACGTTGTTGTTGTTGTTGTTGTTGTTTATTTGACGTTGTTGCTGTTGTTTATTTGACGTTGTTGTTGTCGTTCTTGTTGTTTATTTGACGTTGTTGTTGTTGTTTATTTGACGTTGTTGTTGTTGTTGTTGTTATATATTTGACGTTGTTGTTGTTGTTATTGTTTATTTGACGTTGTTGTTGTTGTTATTGTTTATTTGACGTTGTTGTTGTTGTTGTTGTTGTTGTTGTTTATTTGACGTTGTTGTTGTTGTTGACGTTGTTGTTGTTGTTGTTGACATTGTTGTTGTTGTTGTTGTTGTTTATTTGACGTTGTTGTTGTTGTTTATTTGACGTTGTTGTTGTTGTTGTTTATTTGACGTTGCTGTTGTTGTTGTTGTTTATTTGACGGTGTTGTTGTGGTTGTTTATTTGACGTTGTTGTTGTTGTTGACGTTGTTGTTATTGTTGTTGTTGTTGTTTATTTGTCGTTTTTGTTGTTGTTGATGTTGTTGTTGTTTTTGTAGTTGTTTATTTGACGTTGTTGTTGTTTATTTGTCGTTGTTGTTGTTGTTGTTTATTTGACGTTGTTGTTGTTGTTGTTTATTTGACGTTGTTATTGTTATTTATTTGACGTTGTTGTTGTTTATTTGACGTTGTTGTTGTTGTTGTTATTTATTTGACGTTGTTGTTGTTGTCGTTGTTGTTTATTTGACGTTGTTGTTGTTGTTGTTGTTTATTTGACGTTGTTGTTGTGGTTGTTTATTTCACGTTGTTGTTGTTATTTATTTGACGTTGTTGTTGTTGTTGTTTATTTGACATTGTTGTTATTGTTGTTGTTTATTTGACGTTGTTGTTGTTGTTTATTTGACATTGTTGTTGTTGACGTTATTGTTATTGTTGTTGTTTATTTGACGTAGTTGTTGTTGTTGACGTTGTTGTTGTTGTTATTATTTGTTTATTTAACGATTTTGTTGTTGTTGTTGTTGTTTACTTGATGTTGTTGTTGTTGTTGTTTATTTGACGTTGTTGTTGTTGTTTTTGTTGTTTATTTGACGTTATTGTAGTTGTTTATTTGACGTTGTTGTTGTTCTTGTTGTTGTTGCTGTTTATTTGACGATATTATTGTTGTTGTTGTTTATTTGACGTTGTTGTTGTTGTTTATTTGACGTTGTTGTTGTTGTTATTTATTTGACATTGTTGTTGTTGTTGTTCATTTGACGTTGTTGTTGTTGTTTATTTGACGTTGTTGTTGTTGTTGTTGTTTATTTGACATTGATTTTGTCATTGTTTTTGTTGTTTATTTGACGTTGTTATTGTTGTTGTTTATTTGACGTTGTTGTTTATTTGACGTTGTTGTTGTTGTTGACGTTGTTGTTGTTGTTGTTTATTTGACGTTGTTGTTATTGTTGTTGTTGTTTATATGACGTTGTTGTTGTTGTTGACGTTGTTGTTGTTGTTGTTATTTATTTGACGTTTTTGTTGTTGTTGTTATTGTTGTTGTTGTTGTTTATTTGACGTTGTTGTTGTTATTTATTTGACGTTGTTGTTGTTGTTGTTTATTTGACATTGTTGTTGTTGTTATTGTTTATTTGACGTTGTTGTTGTTGTTGTTTATTTGACGTTGTTGTTGTTGTTGTTGCTCACGTTGTTGTTGTTGTTGTTGTTTATTTGACGTTGTTGTTGTTGTTTATTTGACGTTGTTGTTGTTGTTGTTGTTGTTTATTTGACGTTGTTGTTGTTGTTTATTTGACGGTGTTGTTGTTGTTGTTTATTTGACGTTGTTGTTGTTGTTGTTTATTTGACGTTGTTGTTGTTGTTGTTGACGTTGTTGTTGTTTATTTGACGTGGTTGTTGTTGTTGACATAGTTGTTGTTGTTGTTGTTGTTTATTTCACGTTGTTGATGTTGTTGACGTTGTTGTTTATTTGACGTTGTTGTTTATTTGACGTTGTTTTAGATGTTGTTGTTTATTTGACGTTGTTCTTGTTTATTTGACATTGGTGTTGTTGTTGACGTTGTTGTTGTTGTTGTTGTTCTTGTTGTTTATTTGACATTGTTGTTGTTGTTGACGTTGTTGGTGTTGTTGTTTATTTGACGTTGTTTTAGTTGTTGTTGTTTATTTGGCGTTGTTGTTGTTGTTGTTTATTTGACGTTTTTGTTATTGACATTGTTGTTGTTGTTGTTTATATGACATTGTTGTTGTTGTTGTTGTTTATTTGACATAGTTGTTGTTGTTGACATTGTTGTTGTTGTTTATTTGACGTTTTTGTTGTTGATGTTGTTGTTGTTGTTTATTTGACGTTGTTGTTATTATTTATTTGACGTTGTTGTTGTTGTTGTTTATTTGACGTTGTTGTTGTTGTTATTGTTGTTGTTTGTTTGACGTTGTTGTTGTTGTTGTTTATTTGATGTTGTTGTTGTTGTTTATTTGACGTTGGTGTTGTTGTTGTTTATTTGACGTTGTTGTTGTTGTTATTTATTTGACGTTGTTGTTGTTGTTATTGTTTATTTGACGATGTTGCTATTGTTGTTGTTGTTTATTTGACGTTGTTATTGTTGTTAATTTGACGTTGTTTTTGTTATTTGACGTTGTTGTTGTTGTTGTTGTTGTTGTTGTTGTTGTTGTTGTTGTTGCTTATTTGACGTTGTTGTTTATTTGACATTGTTGTTGCTGTTAGTTATTTGACGTTGTTGTTGTTGTTGTTGTTGTTTATTTGACATTGTTGTTGTTGTTGTTGTTGACGTTGTTTGTGTTGTTGTTTACTTGAGGTTGTTGTTATTGTTGTTGTTTATTTGACGTTGTTTTAGTTGTTGTTTATTTGACGTTGTTGTTGTTGTTTATTTGACATTGTTGTTGTTATTGACGCTGTTGTTGTTGTTGTTGTTTATTTGACATTGTTGTTGTTGTTGTTGTTGACGTTGTTGGTGTTGTTGTTTATTTGACGTTGTTATTGTTGTTGTTGTTTATTTGACGTTGTTTTAGTTGTTGTTGTTTATTCGACGTTGTTGTTGACATTGTTGTTGTTGTTGTTGTTTATTTGACGTTGTTGTTGTTGTTTATTTGACTTAGTTGTTGTTGTTTACATTGTTGGTGTTGTTGTTGTTGTTTATTTGACATTTTTGTTGTTGTTGATGTTGTTGTTGTTGTTGTTGTTTATTTGACGTTGTTGTTATTGTTTATTTGACGTTGTTGTTGTTGACATTGTTGTTGTTGTTGTTTATTTGACGTTGTTGTTGTTGTTTATTTGACTTAGTTGTTGTTGTTGACATTGTTGTTGTTGTTGTTGTTGTTGTTGTTTATTTGACATTTTTGTTGTTGTTGATGTTGTTGTTGTTGTTTATTTGACGTTGTTGTTATTGTTTATTTGACTTTGTTGTTGTTTATTTGACGTTGTTGTTGTTGTTATTGTTGTTGTTTATTTGACGTTGTTGTTGTTGTTGTTTATTTGATGTTGTTGTTGTTGTTGTTTATTTGACGTTGGTGTTGTTGTTGTTGTTTATTTGATGTTGTTATTGTTGTTATTTATTTGACGTCCTTGTTGTTGTTATTGTTTATTTTACGTTGTTGTTGTTGTTATTGTTTATTTGACGTTTTTATTGTTGTTTATTTGACGTTGTTGTTGTTGTATTTGTTGTTGTTGATGTTGTTGCTTATTTGACGTTGTTGTTATTGTTGTTGTTTATTTGACGTTGTTGTTGTTGTTGTTTATTTGACGTTGTTGTTGTTGTTTATTTGACGTTGTTGTTGTTGTTGTTGTTTATTTGACGTTATTGTTGTTATTGACGTTGTTGTTGTTGTTGTTTATTTGACGTTGTTGTTGTTGTTTATTTGACATTGTTGTTGTTGTTGTTATATATTTGACGTTGTTGTTGTTGTTGTTATTGTTTATTTGACGTTGGTGTTGTTGTTTATTTGACGTTGTTGTTGTTGTTGACATTGTTGTTGTTGTTGTTGACGTTGTTGTTGTTGTTGTTTATTTGACGTTGTTGTTGTTGTTGTTTATTTGACGTTGTTGTTGTTGTTGTTTATTTGACGTTGTTGTTGTTGTTGTTGTTTATTTGACGGTGTTGTTGTGGTTGTTTATTTGACGTTGTTGTTATTGTTGTTGTTGTTGTTTATTTGTCGTTTTTGTTATTGTTGATGTTGTTGTTGTTTTTGTAGTTGTTTATTTGACGTTGTTGTTGTTTATTTGACGTTGTTGTTGTTGTAGTTGTTTATTTGACGTTGTGGTTGTTGTTGTTATTGTTGTTGTTGTTGTTGTTTATTTGACGTTGTTATTGTTATTTATTTGACGTTGTTGTTGTTTATTTGACGTTGTTGTTGTTGTTGTTGTTATTTATTTGACGTTGTTGTTGTTGTCGTTGTTGTTTATTTGACGTTATTGTTGTTGTTGTTTATTTGACGTTGTTGTTGTTGTTGTTGTTTATTTGACGTTGTTGTTGTTATTTATTTGACGTTGTTGTTGTTGTTGTTGTTTATTTGACATTGTTGTTATTGTTGTTGTTTATTTGATATTGTTGTTGTTGTTTATTTGACGTTGTTGTTGTTGACGTTATTGTTGTTGTTGTTGTTTATTTGACGTAGTTGTTGTTGTTGACGTTGTTGTTGTTGTTGTTATTATTTGTTTATTTAACGATTTTGTTGTTGTTGTCGTTGTTGTTGTTGTTTACTTGATGTTGTTGTTGTTGTTGTTGTTGTTTATTTGACGTTGTTGTTGTTGTTGACGTTGTTGTTGTTGTTTATTTGACGTTGTTGTTATTGTTGTTGTTGTTTATTTGACGTTGTTGTTGTTGTTGACGTTGTTCTTGTTGTTGTTATTTATTTGACATTTTTGTTGTTGTTGTTATTGTTGTTGTTGTTGTTTATTTGACGTTGTTGTTGTTTATTTGACATTGTTGTTGTTGTTATTGTTTATTTGACGTTGTTGTTGTTGTTTATTTGATGTTGTTGTTGTTGTTCACGTTGTTGTTGTTGTTTATTTGACGTTGTTGTTGTTGTTGACGTTGTTGTTGTTGTTGACGTTGTTGTTGTTGTTGTTGTTGTTTATTTGACATTGTTGTTGTTGTTGTTGTTTATTTGACGTTGTTGTTGTTGTTTATTTGACGTTGTTGTTGTTGTTTATTTGACTTAGTTGTTGTTGTTGTTGTTTATTTGACATTTTTGTTGTTGTTGATGTTGTTGTTGTTGTTGTTGTTTATTTGACGTTGTTGTTATTGTTTATTTGACGTTGTTGTTGTTGACATTGTTGTTGTTGTTGTTGTTTATTTGACGTTGTTGTTGTTGTTTATTTGACTTAGTTGTTGTTGTTGACATTGTTGTTGTTGTTGTTGTTGTTGTTGTTGTTTATTTGACATTTTTGTTGTTGTTGATGTTGTTGTTGTTGTTGTTGTTTATTTGACGTTGTTGTTATTGTTTATTTGACGTTGTTGTTGTTTATTTGACGTTGTTGTTGTTGTTATTTTTGTTGTTTATTTGACGTTGTTGTTGTTGTTGTTTATTTGATGTTGTTGTTGTTGTTTATTTAACGTTGGTGTTGTTGTTGTTGTTTATTTGATGTTGTTATTGTTGTTATTTATTGGACGTCCTTGTTGTTGTTATTGTTTATTTTACGTTGTTGTTGTTGTTATTGTTTATTTGACGTTTTTATTGTTGTTTATTTGACGTTGTTGTTGTTGTATTTGTTGTTGATGTTGTTGCTTATTTGACGTTGTTGTTATTGTTGTTGTTTATTTGACGTTGTTGTTGTTGTTGTTTATTTGACGTTGTTGTTGTTGTTGTTTATTTGACGTTGTTGTTGTTGTTGTTGTTGTTGTTTATTTGACGTTATTGTTGTTATTGACGTTGTTGTTGTTGTTTATTTGACGTTGTTGCTGTTGTTTATTTGACGTTGTTGTTGTCGTTCTTGTTGTTTATTTGACGTTGTTGTTGTTGTTTATTTGACGTTGTTGTTGTTGTTGTTATATATTTGACGTTGTTGTTGTTGTTATTGTTTATTTGACGTTGTTGTTGTTGTTGTTTATTTGACGTTGTTGTTGTTGTTGACGTTGTTGTTGTTGTTGTTGACGTTGTTGTTGTTGTTGTTGGTTTTTATTTAACGTTGTTGTTGTTGTTGTTTATTTGACGTTGTTGTTGTTGTTTATTTGACGTTGCTGTTTATGTTGTTGTTTATTTGACGGTGTTGTTGTGGTTGTTTATTTGACGTTGTTGTTGTTGTTGACGTTGTTGTTATTGTTGTTGTTGTTGTTTATTTGTCGTTGTTGTTGATGTTGTTGTTGTTTTTGTAGTTGTTTATTTGACGTTGTTGTTGTTTATTTGACGTTGTTGTTGTTGTTGTTTTTTTGACGTTGTTGTTGTTGTTGTTTATTTGACGTTGTTATTGTTATTTATTTGACGTTGTTGTTGTTTATTTGACGTTGTTGTTGTTGTTGTTGTTTATTTGACGTTGTTGTTGTTGTTGTTGTTATATATTTGACGTTGTTGTTGTTGTTGTTATATATTTGACGTTGTTGTTGTTGTTGTTGTTATTGTTTATTTGACGTTGGTGTTGTTGTTTATTTGAAGTTGTTGTTGTTGTTGACGTTGTTGTTGTTGTTGACGTTGTTGTTGTTGTTGTTTATTTGACGTTGTTGTTGTTGTTGTTTATTTGACGTTGTTGTTGTTGTTGTTTATTTGACGTTGTTGTTGTTGTTGTTTATTTGACGGTGTTGTTGTGGTTGTTTATTTGACGTTGTTGTTGTTATTGACGTTGTTGTTATTGTTGTTGTTGTTGTTTATTTGTCGTTTTTGTTGTTGTTGATGTTGTTGTTGTTTTTGTAGTTGTTTATTTGACTTTGTTGTGGTTTATTTAACGTTGTTGTTGTTGTTGTTTATTTGACGTTGTTGTTGTTGTTGTAATTGTTGTTGTTGTTGTTGTTGTTGTTTATTTGACGTTGTTATTGTTATTTATTTGACGTTGTTGTTGTTTATTTGACGTTGTTGTTGTTGTTGTTATTTATTTGACGTTGTTGTTGTTGTCGTTGTTGTTTATTTGACGTTGTTGTTGTTGTTGTTTATTTGACGTTGTTGTTGTTGTTGTTTATTTGACGTTGTTGTTGTTATTTATTTGACGTTGTTGTTGTTGTTGTTGTTTATTTGACATTGTTGTTATTGTTGTTGTTTATTTGTTGTTGTTGTTGTTGTTTATTTGACGTTGTTGTTGTTGACGTTATTGTTGTTGTTGTTTATTTGACGTAGTTGTTGTTGTTGACGTTGTTGTTGTTGTTATTATTTGTTTATTTAACGATTTTGTTATTGTTGTTGTTGTTGTTTACTTGATGTTGTTGTTGTTGTTGTTGTTGTTTATTTGACGTTGTTGTTGTTGTTGACGTTGTTGTTGTTGTTTTTGTTGTTTATTTGACGTTGTTGTAGTTGTTTATTTGACGTTGTTGTTGTTCTTGTTGTTGTTGCGGTTTATTTGACGATATTATTGTTGTTGTTGTTTATTTGACGTTGTTGTTGTTGTTGTTTATTTGACGTTGTTGTTGTTGTTGTTATTTATTTGACATTGTTGTTGTTGTTGTTCATTTGACGTTGTTGTTGTTGTTGTTTATTTGACGTTGTTGTTGTTGTTGTTGTTTATTTGACATTGTTTTTGTCATTGTTTTTGTTGTTTATTTGACGTTGTTATTGTTGTTGTTTATTTGACGTTGTTGTTTATTTGACGTTGTTGTTGTTGACGTTGTTGTTGTTGTTTATTTGACGTTGTTGTTATTGTTGTTGTTGTTTATTTGACGTTGTTGTTGTTGTTGACGTTGTTGTTGTTGTTGTTATTTATTTGACATTTTTGTTGTTGTTGTTATTGTTGTTGTTGTTGTTTATTTGACGTTGTTGTTGTTGTTATTTATTTGACGTTGTTGTTGTTGTTTATTTGACATTGTTGTTGTTGTTATTGTATATTTGACGTTGTTCTTGTTTATTTGACGTTGTTGTTGTTGTTGTTCACGTTGTTGTTGTTGTTGTTGTTATTGTTGTTTATTTTACGTTGTTGTTGTTGTTGACGTTGTTGTTGTTGTTGTTGTTTATTTGACGTTGTTGTTGTTGTTTATTTGACTTAGTTGTTGTTGTTGTTGTTTATTTGACATTGTTGTTGTTGTTGATGTTGTTGTTGTTGTTGTTTATCTGACGTTGTTGTTATTGTTTATTTGACGTTGTTGTTGTTGACATTGTTGTTGTTGTTGTTTATTTGACGTTGTTGTTGTTGTTTATTTGACTTAGTTGTTGTTGTTGACATTGTTGTTGTTGTTGTTGACGATGTTGTTGTTGTTGTTATTGTTGTTGTTTATTTGACGTTGTTGTTGTTGTTGTTTAATTGATGTTGTTGTTGTTTATTTAACGTTGGTGTTGTTGTTGTTGTTTATTTGATGTTGTTATTGTTGTTATTTATTTGACCTCCTTGTTGTTGTTATTGTTTATTTTACGTTGTTGTTGTTGTTGTTATTGTTTATTTGACATTTTTATTGTTGTTTATTTGACGTTGTTGTTGTTGTATTTGTTGTTGATGTTGTTGCTTATTTGACGTTGTTGTTATTGTTATTGTTTATTTGACGTTGTTGTTGTTGTTGTTGTTGATTTGACGTTGTTGTTGTTGTTGTTTATTTGACGTTGTTGTTGTTGTTGTTTATTTGACGTTATTGTTGTTATTGACGTTGTTGTTGTTGTTGTTGTTGTTGTTTATTTGACGTTGTTGCTGTTGTTTATTTGACGTTGTTGTTGTCGTTCTTGTTGTTTATTTGACGTTGTTGTTGTTGTTTATTTGACGTTGTTGTTGTTGTTGTTATATATTTGACGTTGTTGTTGTTGTTATTGTTTATTTGACGTTGTTGTTGTTGTTGTTGTTGTTGTTGTTTATTTGACGTTGTTGTTGTTGTTGACGTTGTTGTTGTTGTTGTTGACGTTGTTGTTGTTGTTGTTGTTGTTGTTTATTTGACGTTGTTGTTGTTGTTTATTTGACAATGTTGTTGTTGTTGTTTATTTGACGTTGTTGTTGTTGTTGTTGTTGTTTATTTGACGGTGTTGTTGTGGTTGTTTATTTGACGTTGTTGTTGTTGTTGACGTTGTTGTTATTGTTGTTGTTGTTGTTTATTTGTCGTTTTTGTTGTTGTTGATGTTGTTGTTGTTTTTGTAGTTGTTTATTTGACGTTGTTGTTGTTTATTTGACGTTGTTGTTGTTGTTGTTTATTTGATGTTGTTGTTGTTGTTGTTTATTTGACGTTGTTATTGTTATTTATTTGACGTTGTTGTTGTTTATTTGACGTTGTTGTTGTTGTTGTTATTTATTTGACGTTGTTGTTGTTGTCGTTGTTGTTTATTTGACGTTGTTGTTGTTGTTGTTGTTGTTTATTTGACGTTGTTGTTGTGGTTGTTTATTTCACGTTGTTGTTGTTATTTATTTGACGTTGTTGTTGTTGTTGTTTATTTGACATTGTTGTTATTGTTGTTGTTTATTTGACGTTGTTGTTGTTGTTTATTTGACATTGTTGTTGTTGACGTTATTGTTATTGTTGTTGTTTATTTGACGTAGTTGTTGTTGTTGACGTTGTTGTTGTTGTTATTATTTGTTTATTTAACGATTTTGTTGTTGTTGTTGTTGTTTACTTGATGTTGTTGTTGTTGTTGTTTATTTGACGTTGTTGACGTTGTTGTTGTTGTTTTTGTTGTTTATTTGACGTTATTGTAGTTGTTTATTTGACGTTGTTGTTGTTCTTGTTGTTGTTGCTGTTTATTTGACGATATTATTGTTGTTGTTGTTTATTTGACGTTGTTGTTGTTGTTTATTTGACGTTGTTGTTGTTGTTTATTTGACGTTGTTGTTGTTGTTATTTATTTGACATTGTTGTTGTTGTTGTTCATTTGACGTTGTTGTTGTTGTTTATTTGACGTTGTTGTTGTTGTTGTTGTTGTTTATTTGACATTGATTTTGTCATTGTTTTTGTTGTTTATTTGACGTTGTTATTGTTGTTGTTTATTTGACTTTGTTGTTTATTTGACGTTGTTGTTGTTGTTGACGTTGTTGTTGTTGTTGTTTATTTGACGTTGTTGTTATTGTTGTTGTTGTTTATATGACGTTGTTGTTGTTGTTGACGTTGTTGTTGTTGTTGTTATTTATTTGACGTTTTTGTTGTTGTTGTTATTGTTGTTGTTGTTGTTTATTTGACGTTGTTGTTGTTATTTATTTGACGTTGTTGTTGTTGTTGTTTATTTGACATTGTTGTTGTTGTTATTGTTTATTTGACGTTGTTGTTGTTGTTGTTTATTTGACGTTGTTGTTGTTGTTGTTGTTCACGTTGTTGTTGTTGTTGTTATTTATTTGACGTTGTTGTTGTTGTTGTTTATTTGACGTTGTTGTTGTTGTTGTTTATTTGACGTTGTTGTTGTTGTTTATTTGACGGTGTTGTTGTTGTTGTTTATTTGACGTTGTTGTTGTTGTTGTTTATTTGACGTTGTTGTTGTTGTTGTTGACGTTGTTGTTGTTTATTTGACGTGGTTGTTGTTGTTGACATAGTTGTTGTTGTTGTTGTTGTTGTATTTTATTTCACGTTGTTGATGTTGTTGACGTTGTTGTTTATTTGACGTTGTTGTTTATTTGACGTTGTTTTAGATGTTGTTGTTTATTTGACGTTGTTCTTGTTTATTTGACATTGGTGTTGTTGTTGACGTTGTTGTTGTTGTTGTTGTTGTTCTTGTTGTTTATTTGACATTGTTGTTGTTGTTGACGTTGTTGGTGTTGTTGTTTATTTGACGTTGTTTTAGTTGTTGTTGTTTATTTGGCGTTGTTGTTGTTGTTGTTTATTTGACGTTTTTGTTATTGACATTGTTGTTGTTGTTGTTTATATGACATTGTTGTTGTTGTTGTTGTTTATTTGACATAGTTGTTGTTGTTGACATTGTTGTTGTTGTTTATTTGACGTTTTTGTTGTTGATGTTGTTGTTGTTGTTTATTTGACGTTGTTGTTATTATTTATTTGACGTTGTTGTTGTTGTTTATTTGACGTTGTTGTTGTTGCTATTGTTGTTGTTTGTTTGACGTTGTTGTTGTTGTTGTTTATTTGATGTTGTTGTTGTTGTTTATTTGACGTTGGTGTTGTTGTTGTTTATTTGACGTTGTTGTTGTTGTTATTTATTTGACGTTGTTGTTGTTGTTATTGTTTATTTGACGATGTTGCTATTGTTGTTGTTGTTTATTTGACGTTGTTATTGTTGTTAATTTGACGTTGTTTTTGTTATTTGACGTTGTTGTTGTTGTTGTTGTTGTTGTTGCTTATTTGACGTTGTTGTTTATTTGACATTGTTGTTGCTGTTAGTTATTTGACGTTGTTGTTGTTGTTGTTGTTTATTTGACATTGTTGTTGTTGTTGTTGACGTTGTTTGTGTTGTTGTTTACTTGAGGTTGTTGTTATTGTTGTTGTTTATTTCTCGTTGTTTTAGTTGTTGTTTATTTGACGTTGTTGTTGTTGTTTATTTGACATTGTTGTTGTTATTGACGCTGTTGTTGTTGTTGTTGTTGTTTATTTGACATTGTTGTTGTTGTTGTTGTTGACGTTGTTGGTGTTGTTGTTTATTTGACGTTGTTATTGTTGTTGTTGTTTATTTGACGTTGTTTTAGTTGTTGTTGTTTATTCGACGTTGTTGTTGACATTGTTGTTGTTGTTGTTGTTTATTTGACGTTGTTGTTGTTGTTTATTTGACTTAGTTGTTGTTGTTTACATTGTTGGTGTTGTTGTTGTTGTTTATTTGACATTTTTGTTGTTGTTGATGTTGTTGTTGTTGTTGTTGTTTATTTGACGTTGTTGTTGTTGTTTATTTGACTTAGTTGTTGTTGTTGACATTGTTGTTGTTGTTGTTGTTGTTGTTGTTGTTTATTTGACATTTTTGTTGTTGTTGATGTTGTTGTTGTTGTTGTTTATTTGACGTTGTTGTTATTGTTTATTTGACTTTGTTGTTGTTTATTTGACGTTGTTGTTGTTGTTATTGTTGTTGTTTATTTGACGTTGTTGTTGTTGTTGTTTATTTGATGTTGTTGTTGTTGTTGTTTATTTGACGTTGGTGTTGTTGTTGTTGTTTATTTGATGTTGTTATTGTTGTTATTTATTTGACGTCCTTGTTGTTGTTATTGTTTATTTTACGTTGTTGTTGTTGTTATTATTTATTTGACGTTTTTATTGTTGTTTATTTGACGTTGTTGTTGTTGTTGTATTTGTTGTTGTTGATGTTGTTGCTTATTTGACGTTGTTGTTATTGTTGTTGTTTATTTGACGTTGTTGTTGTTGTTGTTTATTTGACGTTGATGTTGTTGTTTATTTGACGTTGTTGTTGTTGTTGTTGTTTATTTGACGTTATTGTTGTTATTGACGTTGTTGTTGTTGTTGTTTATTTGACGTTGTTGTTGTTGTTTATTTGACATTGTTGTTGTTATTGTTATATATTTGACGTTGTTGTTGTTGTTGTTATTGTTTATTTGACGTTGGTGTTGTTGTTTATTTGACGTTGTTGTTGTTGTTGACATTGTTGTTGTTGTTGTTGACGTTGTTGTTGTTGTTGTTTATTTGACGTTGTTGTTGTTGTTGTTTATTTGACGTTGTTGTTGTTGTTGTTTATTTGACGTTGTTGTTGTTGTTGTTGTTTATTTGACGGTGTTGTTGTGGTTGTTTATTTGACGTTGTTGTTATTGTTGTTGTTGTTGTTTATTTGTCGTTTTTGTTGTTGTTGATGTTGTTGTTGTTTTTGTAGTTGTTTATTTGACGTTGTTGTTGTTTATTTGACGTTGTTGTTGTTGTAGTTGTTTATTTGACGTTGTGGTTGTTGTTGTTATTGTTGTTGTTGTTGTTGTTTATTTGACGTTGTTATTGTTATTTATTTGACGTTGTTGTTGTTTATTTGACGTTGTTGTTGTTGTTGTTGTTATTTATTTGACGTTGTTGTTGTTGTCGTTGTTGTTTATTTGACGTTATTGTTGTTGTTGTTGTTTATTTGACGTTGTTGTTGTTGTTGTTGTTTATTTGACGTTGTTGTTGTTATTTATTTGACGTTGTTGTTGTTGTTGTTGTTTATTTGACATTGTTGTTATTGTTGTTGTTTATTTGATATTGTTGTTGTTGTTTATTTGACGTTGTTGTTGTTGACGTTATTGTCGTTGTTGTTGTTTATTTGACGTAGTTGTTGTTGTTGACGTTGTTGTTGTTGTTATTATTTGTTTATTTAACGATTTTGTTGTTGTTGTCGTTGTTGTTGTTGTTTACTTGATGTTGTTGTTGTTGTTGTTGTTGTTTATTTGACGTTGTTGTTGTTGTTGACGTTGTTGTTGTTGTTTATTTGACGTTGTTGTTATTGTTGTTGTTGTTTATTTGACGTTGTTGTTGTTGTTGACGTTGTTCTTGTTGTTGTTATTTATTTGACATTTTTGTTGTTGTTGTTATTGTTGTTGTTGTTGTTTATTTGACGTTGTTGTTGTTTATTTGACATTGTTGTTGTTGTTATTGTTTATTTGACGTTGTTGTCTTTGTTTATTTGATGTTGTTGTTGTTGTTCACGTTGTTGTTGTTGTTTATTTGACGTTGTTGTTGTTGTTGACGTTGTTGTTGTTGTTGTTGTTTATTTGACATTGTTGTTGTTGTTGTTGTTTATTTGACGTTGTTGTTGTTGTTTATTTGACTTAGTTGTTGTTGTTGTTGTTTATTTGACATTTTTGTTGTTGTTGATGTTGTTGTTGTTGTTGTTGTTTATTTGACGTTGTTGTTATTGTTTATTTGACGTTGTTGTTGTTGACATTGTTGTTGTTGTTGTTGTTTATTTGACGTTGTTGTTGTTGTTTATTTGACTTAGTTGTTGTTGTTGACATTGTTGTTGTTGTTGTTGTTGTTGTTGTTGTTTATTTGACATTTTTGTTGTTGTTGATGTTGTTGTTGTTGTTGTTGTTTATTTGACGTTGTTGTTATTGTTTATTTGACGTTGTTGTTGTTTATTTGACGTTGTTGTTGTTGTTATTTTTGTTGTTTATTTGACGTTGTTGTTGTTGTTGTTTATTTGATGTTGTTGTTGTTGTTTATTTAACGTTGGTGTTGTTGTTGTTGTTTATTTGATGTTGTTATTGTTGTTATTTATTGGACGTCCTTGTTGTTGTTATTGTTTATTTTACGTTGTTGTTGTTGTTATTGTTTATTTGACGTTTTTATTGTTGTTTATTTGACGTTGTTGTTGTTGTATTTGTTGTTGATGTTGTTGCTTATTTGACGTTGTTGTTATTGTTGTTGTTTATTTGACGTTGTTGTTGTTGTTGTTTATTTGACGTTGTTGTTGTTGTTGTTTATTTGACGTTGTTGTTGTTGTTGTTGTTGTTTATTTGACGTTATTGTTGTTATTGACGTTGTTGTTGTTGTTGTTTATTTGACGTTGTTGCTGTTGTTTATTTGACGTTGTTGTTGTCGTTCTTGTTGTTTATTTGACGTTGTTGTTGTTGTTTATTTGACGTTGTTGTTGTTGTTGTTATATATTTGACGTTGTTGTTGTTGTTATTGTTTATTTGACGTTGTTGTTGTTGTTGTTTATTTGACGTTGTTGTTGTTGTTGACGTTGTTGTTGTTGTTGTTGACGTTGTTGTTGTTGTTGTTGGTTTTTATTTAACGTTGTTGTTGTTGTTGTTTATTTGACGTTGTTGTTGTTGTTTATTTGACGTTGCTGTTGTTGTTGTTGTTTATTTGACGGTGTTGTTGTGGTTGTTTATTTGACGTTGTTGTTGTTGTTGACGTTGTTGTTATTGTTGTTGTTGTTGTTTATTTGTCGTTGTTGTTGATGTTGTTGTTGTTTTTGTAGTTGTTTATTTGACGTTGTTGTTGTTTATTTGACGTTGTTGTTGTTGTTGTTTTTTTGACGTTGTTGTTGTTGTTGTTTATTTGATGTTGTTATTGTTATTTATTTGACGTTGTTGTTGTTTATTTGACGTTGTTGTTGTTGTTGTTATTTATTTGACGTTGTTGTTGTTGTCGTTGTTGTTTATTTGACGTTGTTGTTGTTGTTGTTGTTGTTGTTTATTTGACGTTGTTGTTGTTGTTGTTTATTTGACGTTGTTGTTGTTATTTATTTGACGTTGTTGTTGTTGTTGTTTATTTGACATTGTGGTTATTGTTGTTGTTTATTAGACGTTGTTGTTGTTGTTTATTTGACGTTGTTGTTGTTGACGTTATTATTATTGTTGTTGTTTATTTGACGTAGTTGTTGTTGTTGACGTTGTTGTTGTTGTTATTATTTGTTTATTTAACGATTTTGTTGTTGTTGTTGTTGTTTACTTGATATTGTTGTTGTTGTTGTTTATTTGACGTTGTTGACGTTGTTGTTGTTGTTTTTGTTGTTTATTTGACGTCGTTGTAGTTGTTTATTTGACGTTGTTGTTGTTCTTGTTGTTGTTGTTGTTTATTTGACGATATTATTGTTGTTGTTGTTTATTTGACGTTGTTGTTGTTGTTTATTTGACGTTGTTGTTGTTGTTATTTATTTGACATTGTTGTTGTTGTTGTTCATTTGACGTTGTTGTTGTTGTTGTTTATTTGACGTTGTTGTTGTTGTTGTTGTTGTTTATTTGACATTGTTTTTGTCATTGTTTTTGTTGTTTATTTGACGTTGTTATTGTTGTTGTTTATTTGACGTTGTTGTTTATTTGACGTTGTTGTTGTTGTTGACGTTGTTGTTGTTGTTGTTTATTTGACGTTGTTGTTATTGTTGTTGTTGTTTATATGACGTTGCTGTTGTTGTTGACGTTGTTGTTGTTGTTGTTATTTATTTGACGTTTTTGTTGTTGTTGTTATTGTTGTTGTTGTTGTTGTTTATTTGACGTTGTTGTTGTTATTTATTTGACGTTGTTGTTGTTGTTTATTTGACATTGTTGTTGTTGTTATTGTTTATTTGACGTTGTTGTTGTTATTTATTTGACGTTGTTGTTGTTGTTGTTGTTCACGTTGTTGTTGTTGTTGTTATTTATTTGACGTTGTTGTTGTTGTTTATTTGACGTTGTTGTTGTTGTTGTTGTTGTTGTTGTTTATTTGACGTTGTTGTTGTTGTTTATTTGACGGTGTTGTTGTTGTTGTTTATTTGCAGTTGTTGTTGTTGTTGTTGTTTATTTGACGTTGTTGTTGTTGTTGTTGACGTTGTTGTTGTTTATTTGACGTGGTTGTTGTTGTTGACATAGTTGTTGTTGTTGTTGTTGTTTATTTCACGTTGTTGATGTTGTTGACGTTGTTGTTTATTTGACGTTGTTTTAGATGTTGTTGTTTATTTGACGTTGTTCTTGTTTATTTGACATTGGTGTTGTTGTTGACGTTGTTGTTGTTGTTGTTCTTGTTGTTTATTTGACATTGTTATTGTTGTTGACGCTGTTGGTGTTGTTGTTTATTTGACGTTGTTTTAGTTGTTGTTGTTTATTTGACGTTGTTGTTGTTGTTGTTTATTTGACGTTTTTGTTATTGACATTGTTGTTGTTGTTGTTTATATGACGTTGTTGTTGTTGTTGTTGTTTATTTGACATAGTTGTTGTTGTTGACATTGTTGTTGTTGTTTATTTGACGTTTTTGTTGTTGATGTTGTTGTTGTTGTTTATTTGACGTTGTTGTTATTGTTTATTTGACGTTGATGTTGTTGTTTATTTGACGTTGTTGTTGTTGTTGTTATTGTTGTTGTTTATTTGACGTTGTTGTTGTTGTTGTTTATTTGATGTTGTTGTTGTTGTTTATTTGATGTTGGTGTTGTTGTTGTTTATTTGACGTTGTTGTTGTTGTTATTTATTTGACGTTGTTGTTGTTGTTATTGTTTATTTGACGTTGTTGCTATTGTTTTTGTTGTTTATTTGACGTTGTTATTGTTGTTAATTTGACGTTGTTTTTGTTATTTGACGTTGTTGTTGTTGTTGTTGTTGTTGTTGTTGTTGCTTATTTGACGTTGTTGTTTATTTGACATTGTTGTTGCTCTTAGTTATTTGACGTTGTTGTTGTTGTTGTTGTTTATTTGACATTGTTGTTGTTGTTGTTGTTGACGTTGTTTATGTTGTTGTTTACTTGACGTTGTTGTTATTGTTGTTGTTTATTTGACGTTGTTTTAGTTGTTGTTTATTTGACGTTGTTGTTGTTGTTTATTTGACATTGTTGTTGTTATTGACGCTGTTGTTGTTGTTGTTGTTGTTGTTTATTTGACATTGTTGTTGTTGTTGTTGTTGTTGTTGACGTTGTTGGTGTTGTTGTTTATTTGACGTTGTTATTGTTGTTGTTGTTTATTTGACGTTGTTTTAGTTGTTGTTGTTTATTTGACATTGTTGTTGTTGTTTATTCGACGTTGTTGTTGACATTGTTGTTGTTGTTGTTGTTGTTTATTTGACGTTGTTGTTGTTGTTTATTTGACTTAGTTGTTGTTGTTGACATTGTTGTTGTTGTTGTTGTTGTTTATTTGACATTTTTGTTGTTGTTGATGTTGTTGTTGTTGTTGTTGTTTATTTGACGTTGTTGTTATTGTTTATTTGACGTTGTTGTTGTTGACATTGTTGTTGTTGTTGTTTATTTGACGTTGTTGTTGTTGTTGTTTATTTGACTTAGTTGTTGTTGTTGACATTGTTGTTGTTGTTGTTGTTGTTGTTGTTTATTTGACATTTTTGTTGTTGTTGATGTTGCTGTTGTTGTTGTTTATTTGACATTGTTGTTATTGTTTATTTGACGTTGTTGTTGTTTATTTGACGTTGTTGTTGTTGTTATTGTTGTTGTTTATTTGACGTTGTTGTTGTTGTTGTTTATTTGATGTTGTTGTTGTTGTTGTTTATTTGACGTTGGTGTTGTTGTTGTTGTTTATTTGATGTTGTTATTGTATTTATTTATTTGACGTCCTTGTTGTTGTTATTGTTTATTTTACTTTGTTGTTGTTGTTATTGTTTATTTGACGTTTTTATTGTTGTTTATTTGACGTTGTTGTTGTTGTATTTGTTGTTGTTGATGTTGTTGCTTATTTGACGTTGTTTTTATTGTTGTTGTTTATTTGACGTTGTTGTTGTTGTTGTTGTTTATTTGTCGTTGTTGTTGTTGTTGTTTATTTGACGTTGTTGTTGTTGTTGTTGTTGTTTATTTGACGTTATTGTTGTTATTGACGTTGTTGTTGTTGTTGTTGTTGTTTATTTGACGTTGTTGCTGTTGTTTATTTGACGTTGTTGTTGTCGTTGTTGTTGTTTATTTGACGTTGTTGTTGTTGTTGTTTATTTGACGTTGTTGTTGTTGTTATATATTTGACGTTGTTGTTGTTGTTATTGTTTATTTGACGTTGGTGTTGTTGTTTATTTGACGTTGTTGTTGTTGTTGACATTGTTGTTGTTGTTGTTGACGTTGTTGTTGTTGTTGTTGTTTATTTGACATTGTTGTTGTTGTTGTTTATTTGACGTTGTTGTTGTTAATGTTTATTTGACGTTGTTGTTATTGTTGTTGTTTATTTGACGGTGTTGTTGTGGTTGTTTATTTGACGTTGTTGTTATTGTTATTGTTGTTGTTTATTTGTCGTTTTTGTTGTTGTTGATGTTGTTGTTGTTTTTGTAGTTGTTTATTTGACGTTGTTGTTGTTGTTGTTTATTTGACGTTGTTGTTGTTGTTGTTTATTTGACGGTGTTGTTGTGGTTGTTTATTTGACGTTGTTGTTGTTATTGACGTTGTTGTTATTGTTGTTGTTGTTGTTTATTTGTCGTTTTTGTTGTTGTTGATGTTGTTGTTGTTTTTGTAGTTGTTTATTTGACGTTGTTGTGGTTTATTTAACGTTGTTGTTGTTGTTGTTTATTTGACGTTGTTGTTGTTGTTGTAATTGTTGTTGTTGTTGTTGTTGTTTATTTGACGTTGTTATTGTTATTTATTTGACGTTGTTGTTGTTTATTTGACGTTGTTGTTGTTGTTGTTATTTATTTGACGTTGTTGTTGTTGTCGTTGTTGTTTATTTGACGTTGTTGTTGTTGTTGTTTATTTGACGTTGTTGTTGTTGTTGTTTATTTGACGTTGTTGTTGTTATTTATTTGACGTTGTTGTTGTTGTTGTTGTTGTTTATTTGACATTGTTGTTATTGTTGTTGTTTATTTGTTGTTGTTGTTGTTGTTTATTTGACGTTGTTGTTGTTGACGTTATTGTTGTTGTTGTTGTTTATTTGACGTAGTTGTTGTTGTTGACGTTGTTGTTGTTGTTATTATTTGTTTATTTAACGATTTTGTTGTTGTTGTTGTTGTTGTTTACTTGATGTTGTTGTTGTTGTTGTTGTTGTTTATTTGACGTTGTTGTTGTTGTTGACGTTGTTGTTGTTGTTTTTGTTGTTTATTTGACGTTGTTGTAGTTGTTTATTTGACGTTGTTGTTGTTCTTGTTGTTGTTGCGGTTTATTTGACGATATTATTGTTGTTGTTGTTTATTTGACGTTGTTGTTGTTGTTGTTTATTTGACGTTGTTGTTGTTGTTGTTATTTATTTGACATTGTTGTTGTTGTTGTTCATTTGACGTTGTTGTTGTTGTTTATTTGACGTTGTTGTTGTTGTTGTTGTTTATTTGACATTGTTTTTGTCATTGTTTTTGTTGTTTATTTGACGTTGTTATTGTTGTTGTTTATTTGACGTTGTTGTTTATTTGACGTTGTTGTTGTTGACGTTGTTGTTGTTGTTTATTTGACGTTGTTGTTATTGTTGTTGTTGTTTATTTGACGTTGTTGTTGTTGTTGACGTTGTTGTTGTTGTTGTTATTTATTTGACATTTTTGTTGTTGTTGTTATTGTTGTTGTTGTTGTTTATTTGACGTTGTTGTTGTTGTTATTTATTTGACGTTGTTGTTGTTGTTTATTTGACATTGTTGTTGTTGTTATTGTATATTTGACGTTGTTCTTGTTTATTTGACGTTGTTGTTGTTGTTGTTCACGTTGTTGTTGTTGTTGTTGTTGTTTATTTTACGTTGTTGTTGTTGTTGACGTTGTTGTTGTTGTTGTTGTTTATTTGACGTTGTTGTTGTTGTTTATTTGACTTAGTTGTTGTTGTTGTTGTTTATTTGACATTTTTGTTGTTGTTGATGTTGTTGTTGTTGTTGTTTATCTGACGTTGTTGTTATTGTTTATTTGACGTTGTTGTTGTTGACATTGTTGTTGTTGTTGTTTATTTGACGTTGTTGTTGTTGTTTATTTGACTTAGTTGTTGTTGTTGACATTGTTGTTGTTGTTGTTGACGATGTTGTTGTTGTTGTTATTGTTGTTGTTTATTTGACGTTGTTGTTGTTGTTGTTTATTTGATGTTGTTGTTGTTTATTTAACGTTGGTGTTGTTGTTGTTGTTTATTTGATGTTGTTATTGTTGTTATTTATTTGACCTCCTTGTTGTTGTTATTGTTTATTTTACGTTGTTGTTGTTGTTGTTATTTTTTATTTGACATTTTTATTGTTGTTTATTTGACGTTGTTGTTGTTGTATTTGTTGTTGATGTTGTTGCTTATTTGACGTTGTTGTTATTGTTATTGTTTATTTGACGTTGTTGTTGTTGTTGTTGTTGATTTGACGTTGTTGTTGTTGTTTATTTGACGTTGTTGTTGTTGTTGTTGTTTATTTGACGTTATTGTTGTTATTGACGTTGTTGTTGTTGTTGTTGTTGTTTATTTGACGTTGTTGCTGTTGTTTATTTGACGTTGTTGTTGTCGTTCTTGTTGTTTATTTGACGTTGTTGTTGTTGTTTATTTGACGTTGTTGTTGTTGTTGTTATATATTTGACGTTGTTGTTGTTGTTATTGTTTATTTGACGTTGTTGTTGTTGTTGTTGTTGTTGTTGTTGTTTATTTGACGTTGTTGTTGTTGTTGACGTTGTTGTTGTTGTTGACGTTGTTGTTGTTGTTGTTGTTGTTTATTTGACGTTGTTGTTGTTGTTTATTTGACAATGTTGTTGTTGTTGTTTATTTGACGTTGCTGTTGTTGTTGTTGTTTATTTGACGGTGTTGTTGTGGTTGTTTATTTGACGTTGTTGTTGTTGTTGACGTTGTTGTTATTATTGTTGTTGTTGTTTATTTGTCGTTTTTGTTGTTGTTGATGTTGTTGTTGTTTTTGTAGTTGTTTATTTGACGTTGTTGTTGTTTATTTGACGTTGTTGTTGTTGTTGTTTATTTGACGTTGTTGTTGTTGTTGTTTATTTGACGTTGTTATTGTTATTTATTTGACGTTGTTGTTGTTTATTTGACGTTGTTGTTGTTGTTGTTATTTATTTGACGTTGTTGTTGTTGTCGTTGTTGTTTATTTGACGTTGTTGTTGTTGTTGTTGTTGTTTATTTGACGTTGTTGTTGTGGTTGTTTATTTCACGTTGTTGTTGTTATTTATTTGACGTTGTTGTTGTTGTTGTTTATTTGACATTGTTGTTATTGTTGTTGTTTATTTGACGTTGTTGTTGTTGTTTATTTGACATTGTTGTTGTTGACGTTATTGTTATTGTTGTTGTTTATTTGACGTAGTTGTTGTTGTTGACGTTGTTGTTGTTGTTATTATTTGTTTATTTAACGATTTTGTTGTTGTTGTTGTTGTTTACTCTATGTTGTTGTTGTTGTTGTTTATTTGACGTTGTTGACGTTGTTGTTGTTGTTTTTGTTGTTTATTTGACGTTATTGTAGTTGTTTATTTGACGTTGTTGTTGTTCTTGTTGTTGTTGCTGTTTATTTGACGATATTATTGTTGTTGTTGTTTATTTGACGTTGTTGTTGTTGTTTATTTGACGTTGTTGTTGTTGTTATTTATTTGACATTGTTGTTGTTGTTGTTCATTTGACGTTGTTGTTGTTGTTTATTTGACGTTGTTGTTGTTGTTGTTGTTGTTTATTTGACGTTGTTGTTATTGTTGTTGTTGTTTATATGACGTTGTTGTTGTTGTTGACGTTGTTGTTGTTGTTGTTATTTATTTGACGTTTTTGTTGTTGTTGTTATTGTTGTTGTTGTTGTTTATTTGACGTTGTTGTTGTTATTTATTTGACGTTGTTGTTGTTGTTGTTTATTTGACATTGTTGTTGTTGTTATTGTTTATTTGACGTTGTTGTTGTTGTTGTTTATTTGACGTTGTTGTTGTTGTTGTTGTTCACGTTGTTGTTGTTGTTGTTATTTATTTGACGTTGTTGTTGTTGTTTATTTGACGTTGTTGTTGTTGTTGTTTATTTGACGTTGTTGTTGTTGTTTATTTGACGGTGTTGTTGTTGTTGTTTATTTGACGTTGTTGTTGTTGTTGTTTATTTGACGTTGTTGTTGTTGTTGTTGACGTTGTTGTTGTTTATTTGACGTGGTTGTTGTTGTTGACATAGTTGTTGTTGTTGTTGTTGTTGTATTTTATTTCACGTTGTTGATGTTGTTGACGTTGTTGTTTATTTGACGTTGTTGTTTATTTGACGTTGTTTTAGATGTTGTTGTTTATTTGACGTTGTTCTTGTTTATTTGACATTGGTGTTGTTGTTGACGTTGTTGTTGTTGTTGTTGTTGTTGTTCTTGTTGTTTATTTGACATTGTTGTTGTTGTTGACGTTGTTGGTGTTGTTGTTTATTTGACGTTGTTTTAGTTGTTGTTGTTTATTTGGCGTTGTTGTTGTTGTTGTTGTTTATTTGACGTTTTTGTTATTGACATTGTTGTTGTTGTTGTTTATATGACATTGTTGTTGTTGTTGTTGTTTATTTGACATAGTTGTTGTTGTTGACATTGTTGTTGTTGTTTATTTGACGTTTTTGTTGTTGATGTTGTTGTTGTTGTTTATTTGACGTTGTTGTTATTATTTATTTGACGTTGTTGTTGTTGTTTATTTGACGTTGTTGTTGTTGTTATTGTTGTTGTTTGTTTGACGTTGTTGTTGTTGTTGTTTATTTGATGTTGTTGTTGTTGTTTATTTGACGTTGGTGTTGTTGTTGTTTATTTGACGTTGTTGTTGTTGTTATTTATTTGTCGTTGTTGTTGTTGTTATTGTTTATTTGACGATGTTGCTATTGTTGTTGTTGTTTATTTGACGTTGTTATTGTTGTTAATTTGACGTTGTTTTTGTTATTTGACGTTGTTGTTGTTGTTGTTGTTGTTGTTGTTGTTGCTTATTTGACGTTGTTGTTTATTTGACATTGTTGTTGCTGTTAGTTATTTGACGTTGTTGTTGTTGTTGTTGTTTATTTGAGGTTGTTGTTATTGTTGTTGTTTATTTGACGTTGTTTTAGTTGTTGTTTATTTGACGTTGTTGTTGTTGTTTATTTGACATTGTTGTTGTTATTGACGCTGTTGTTGTTGTTGTTGTTGTTTATTTGACATTGTTGTTGTTGTTGTTGTTGTTGACGTTGTTGGTGTTGTTGTTTATTTGACGTTGTTATTGTTGTTGTTGTTTATTTGACGTTGTTTTAGTTGTTGTTGTTTATTCGACGTTGTTGTTGACATTGTTGTTGTTGTTGTTGTTTATTTGACGTTGTTGTTGTTGTTTATTTGACTTAGTTGTTGTTGTTTACATTGTTGGTGTTGTTGTTGTTGTTTATTTGACATTTTTGTTGTTGTTGATGTTGTTGTTGTTGTTGTTGTTTATTTGACGTTGTTGTTGTTGTTTATTTGACTTAGTTGTTGTTGTTGACATTGTTGTTGTTGTTGTTGTTGTTGTTGTTTATTTGACATTTTTGTTGTTGTTGATGTTGTTGTTGTTGTTGTTTATTTGACGTTGTTGTTATTGTTTATTTGACTTTGTTGTTGTTTATTTGACGTTGTTGTTGTTGTTATTGTTGTTGTTTATTTGACGTTGTTGTTGTTGTTGTTTATTTGATGTTGTTGTTGTTGTTGTTTATTTGACGTTGGTGTTGTTGTTGTTGTTTATTTGATGTTGTTATTGTTGTTATTTATTTGACGTCCTTGTTGTTGTTATTGTTTATTTTACGTTGTTGTTGTTGTTATTGTTTATTTGACGTTTTTATTGTTGTTTATTTGACGTTGTTGTTGTTGTATTTGTTGTTGTTGATGTTGTTGCTTATTTGACGTTGTTGTTATTGTTGTTGTTTATTTGACGTTGTTGTTGTTGTTGTTTATTTGATGTTGTTGTTGTTGTTTATTTGACGTTGTTGTTGTTGTTGTTGTTGTTTATTTGACGTTATTGTTGTTATTGACGTTGTTGTTGTTGTTGTTGTTTATTTGACGTTGTTGTTGTTGTTGTTTATTTGACATTGTTGTTGTTGTTGTTATATATTTGACGTTGTTGTTGTTGTTGTTATTGTTTATTTGACGTTGGTGTTGTTGTTTATTTGACGTTGTTGTTGTTGTTGACATTGTTGTTGTTGTTGTTGACGTTGTTGTTGTTGTTGTTTATTTGACGTTGTTGTTGTTGTTGTTTATTTGACGTTGTTGTTGTTGTTGTTTATTTGACGTTGTTGTTGTTGTTGTTGTTTATTTGACGGTGTTGTTGTGGTTGTTTATTTGACGTTGTTGTTATTGTTGTTGTTGTTGTTTATTTGTCGTTTTTGTTGTTGTTGATGTTGTTGTTGTTTTTGTAGTTGTTTATTTGACGTTGTTGTTGTTTATTTGACGTTGTTGTTGTTGTAGTTGTTTATTTGACGTTGTAGTTGTTGTTGTTATTGTTGTTGTTGTTGTTGTTTATTTGACGTTGTTATTGTTATTTATTTGACGTTGTTGTTGTTTATTTGACGTTGTTGTTGTTGTTGTTGTTATTTATTTGACGTTGTTGTTGTCGTCGTTGTTGTTTATTTGACGTTATTGTTGTTGTTGTTGTTTATTTGACGTTGTTGTTGTTGTTGTTGTTTATTTGACGTTGTTGTTGTTATTTATTTGACGTTGTTGTTGTTGTTGTTGTTTATTTGACATTGTTGTTATTGTTGTTGTTTATTTGATATTGTTGTTGTTGTTTATTTGACGTTGTTGTTGTTGACGTTATTGTCGTTGTTGTTGTTTATTTGACGTAGTTGTTGTTGTTGACGTTGTTGTTGTTGTTATTATTTGTTTATTTAACGATTTTGTTGTTGTTGTCGTTGTTGTTGTTGTTTACTTGATGTTGTTGTTGTTGTTGTTGTTGTTTATTTGACGTTGTTGTTGTTGTTGACGTTGTTGTTGTTGTTTATTTGACGTTGTTGTTATTGTTGTTGTTGTTTATTTGACGTTGTTGTTGTTGTTGACGTTGTTCTTGTTGTTGTTATTTATTTGACATTTTTGTTGTTGTTGTTATTGTTGTTGTTGTTGTTTATTTGACGTTGTTGTTGTTTATTTGACATTGTTGTTGTTGTTATTGTTTATTTGACGTTGTTGTCTTTGTTTATTTGATGTTGTTGTTGTTGTTCACGTTGTTGTTGTTGTTTATTTGACGTTGTTGTTGTTGTTGACGTTGTTGTTGTTGTTGACGTTGTTGTTGTTGTTGTTGTTTATTTGACATTGTTGTTCTTGTTGTTGTTTATTTGACGTTGTTGTTGTTGTTTATTTGACGTTGTTGTTGTTGTTTATTTGACTTAGTTGTTGTTGTTGTTGTTTATTTGACATTTTTGTTGTTGTTGATGTTGTTGTTGTTGTTGTTTATTTGACGTTGTTGTTATTGTTTATTTGACGTTGTTGTTGTTGACATTGTTGTTGTTGTTGTTGTTTATTTGACGTTGTTGTTGTTGTTTATTTGACTTAGTTGTTGTTGTTGACATTGTTGTTGTTGTTGTTGTTGTTGTTGTTGTTTATTTGACATTTTTGTTGTTGTTGATGTTGTTGTTGTTGTTGTTGTTTATTTGACGTTGTTGTTATTGTTTATTTGACGTTGTTGTTGTTTATTTGACGTTGTTGTTGTTGTTATTTTTGTTGTTTATTTGACGTTGTTGTTGTTGTTGTTTATTTGATGTTGTTGTTGTTGTTTATTTAACGTTGGTGTTGTTGTTGTTGTTTATTTGATGTTGTTATTGTTGTTATTTATTGGACGTCCTTGTTGTTGTTATTGTTTATTTTACGTTGTTGTTGTTGTTATTGTTTATTCGACGTTTTTATTGTTGTTTATTTGACGTTGTTGTTGTTGTATTTGTTGTTGATGTTGTTGCTTATTTGACGTTGTTGTTATTGTTGTTGTTTATTTGACGTTGTTGTTGTTGTTGTTTATTTGACGTTGTTGTTGTTGTTGTTTATTTGACGTTGTTGTTGTTGTTGTTGTTTATTTGACGTTATTGTTGTTATTGACGTTGTTGTTGTTGTTGTTTATTTGACGTTGTTGCTGTTGTTTATTTGACGTTGTTGTTGTCGTTCTTGTTGTTTATTTGACGTTGTTGTTGTTGTTTATTTGACGTTGTTGTTGTTGTTTATTTGACGTTGTTGTTGTTGTTTATTTGACGTTGTTGTTGTTGTTGTTATATATTTGACGTTGTTGTTGTTGTTATTGTTTATTTGACGTTGTTGTTGTTGTTGTTTATTTGACGTTGTTGTTGTTGTTGACGTTGTTGTTGTTGTTGTTGACGTTGTTGTTGTTGTTGTTGGTTTTTATTTAACGTTGTTGTTGTTGTTGTTGTTTATTTGACGTTGTTGTTGTTGTTTATTTGACGTTGCTGTTGTTGTTGTTGTTTATTTGACGGTGTTGTTGTGGTTGTTTATTTGACGTTGTTGTTGTTGTTGACGTTGTTGTTATTGTTGTTGTTGTTTATTTGTCGTTGTTGTTGATGTTGTTGTTGTTTTTGTAGTTGTTTATTTGACGTTGTTGTTGTTTATTTGACGTTGTTGTTGTTGTTGTTTTTTTGACGTTGTTGTTGTTGTTGTTTATTTGACGTTGTTATTGTTATTTATTTGACGTTGTTGTTGTTTATTTGACGTTGTTGTTGTTGTTGTTATTTATTTGACGTTGTTGTTGTTGTCGTTGTTGTTTATTTGACGTTGTTGTTGTTGTTGTTGTTGTTTATTTGACGTTGTTGTTGTTGTTGTTTATTTGACGTTGTTGTTGTTATTTATTTGACGTTGTTGTTGTTGTTGTTTATTTGACATTGTGGTTATTGTTGTTGTTTATTTGACGTTGTTGTTGTTGTTTATTTGACGTTGTTGTTGTTGACGTTATTATTATTGTTGTTGTTTATTTGACGTAGTTGTTGTTGTTGACGTTGTTGTTGTTGTTATTATTTGTTTATTTAACGATTTTGTTGTTGTTGTTGTTGTTTACTTGATATTGTTGTTGTTGTTGTTTATTTGACGTTGTTGACGTTGTTGTTGTTGTTTTTGTTGTTTATTTGACGTCGTTGTAGTTGTTTATTTGACGTTGTTGTTGTTCTTGTTGTTGTTGTTGTTTATTTGACGATATTATTGTTGTTGTTGTTTATTTGACGTTGTTGTTGTTGTTTATTTGACGTTGTTGTTGTTGTTATTTATTTGACATTGTTGTTGTTGTTGTTCATTTGACGTTGTTGTTGTTGTTGTTTATTTGACGTTGTTGTTGTTGTTGTTGTTTATTTGACATTGTTTTTGTCATTGTTTTTGTTATTTATTTGACGTTGTTATTGTTGTTGTTTATTTGACGTTGTTGTTTATTTGACGTTGTTGTTGTTGTTGACGTTGTTGTTGTTGTTGTTTATTTGACGTTGTTGTTATTGTTGTTGTTGTTTATATGACGTTGCTGTTGTTGTTGACGTTGTTGTTGTTGTTGTTATTTATTTGACGTTTTTGTTGTTGTTGTTATTGTTGTTGTTGTTGTTGTTTATTTGACGTTGTTGTTGTTATTTATTTGACGTTGTTGTTGTTGTTTATTTGACATTGTTGTTGTTGTTATTGTTTATTTGACGTTGTTGTTGTTATTTATTTGACGTTGTTGTTGTTGTTGTTCACGTTGTTGTTGTTGTTGTTATTTATTTGACGTTGTTGTTGTTGTTTATTTGACGTTGTTGTTGTTGTTGTTGTTGTTGTTGTTTATTTGACGTTGTTGTTGTTGTTTATTTGACGGTGTTGTTGTTGTTGTTTATTTGACGTTGTTGTTGTTGTTGTTGTTTATTTGACGTTGTTGTTGTTGTTGACGTTGTTGTTGTTTATTTGACGTGGTTGTTGTTGTTGACATAGTTGTTGTTGTTGTTGTTGTTTATTTCACGTTGTTGATGTTGTTGACGTTGTTGTTTATTTGACGTTGTTTTAGATGTTGTTGTTTATTTGACGTTGTTCTTGTTTATTTGACATTGGTGTTGTTGTTGACGTTGTTGTTGTTGTTGTTCTTGTTGTTTATTTGACATTGTTATTGTTGTTGACGCTGTTGGTGTTGTTGTTTATTTGACGTTGTTTTAGTTGTTGTTGTTTATTTGACGTTGTTGTTGTTGTTGTTTATTTGACGTTTTTGTTATTGACATTGTTGTTGTTGTTGTTTATATGACGTTGTTGTTGTTGTTGTTGTTTATTTGACATAGTTGTTGTTGTTGACATTGTTGTTGTTGTTTATTTGACGTTTTTGTTGTTGATGTTGTTGTTGTTGTTTATTTGACGTTGTTGTTATTGTTTATTTGACGTTGATGTTGTTGTTTATTTGACGTTGTTGTTGTTGTTGTTATTGTTGTTGTTTATTTGACGTTGTTGTTGTTGTTGTTTATTTGATGTTGTTGTTGTTGTTTATTTGATGTTGGTGTTGTTGTTGTTTATTTGACGTTGTTGTTGTTGTTATTTATTTGACGTTGTTGTTGTTGTTATTGTTTATTTGACGTTGTTGCTATTGTTTTTGTTGTTTATTTGACGTTGTTATTGTTGTTAATTTGACGTTGTTTTTGTTATTTGACGTTGTTGTTGTTGTTGTTGTTGTTGTTGTTGTTGCTTATTTGACGTTGTTGTTTATTTGACATTGTTGTTGCTGTTAGTTATTTGACGTTGTTGTTGTTGTTGTTGTTTATTTGACATTGTTGTTGTTGTTGTTGTTGACGTTGTTTATGTTGTTGTTTACTTGACGTTGTTGTTATTGTTGTTGTTTATTTGACGTTGTTTTAGTTGTTGTTTATTTGACGTTGTTGTTGTTGTTTATTTGACATTGTTGTTGTTATTGACGCTGTTGTTGTTGTTGTTGTTGTTGTTGTTGTTTATTTGACATTGTTGTTGTTGTTGTTGTTGTTGACGTTGTTGGTGTTGTTGTTTATTTGACGTTGTTATTGTTGTTGTTGTTTATTTGACGTTGTTTTAGTTGTTGTTGTTTATTTGACATTGTTGTTGTTGTTTATTCGACGTTGTTGTTGACATTGTTGTTGTTGTTGTTGTTGTTTATTTGACGTTGTTGTTGTTGTTTATTTGACTTAGTTGTTGTTGTTGACATTGTTGTTGTTGTTGTTGTTGTTTATTTGACATTTTTGTTGTTGTTGATGTTGTTGTTGTTGTTGTTGTTTATTTGACGTTGTTGTTATTGTTTATTTGACGTTGTTGTTGTTGACATTGTTGTTGTTGTTGTTTATTTGACGTTGTTGTTGTTGTTGTTGTTTATTTGACTTAGTTGTTGTTGTTGACATTGTTGTTGTTGTTGTTGTTGTTGTTGTTTATTTGACATTTTTGTTGTTGTTGATGTTGCTGTTGTTGTTGTTTATTTGACGTTGTTGTTATTGTTTATTTGACGTTGTTGTTGTTTATTTGACGTTGTTGTTGTTGTTATTGTTGTTGTTTATTTGACGTTGTTGTTGTTGTTGTTTATTTGATGTTGTTGTTGTTGTTGTTTATTTGACGTTGGTGTTGTTGTTGTTGTTTATTTGATGTTGTTATTGTATTTATTTATTTGACGTCCTTGTTGTTGTTATTGTTTATTTTACTTTGTTGTTGTTGTTATTGTTTATTTGACGTTTTTATTGTTGTTTATTTGACGTTGTTGTTGTTGTATTTGTTGTTGTTGATGTTGTTGCTTATTTGACGTTGTTTTTATTGTTGTTGTTTATTTGACGTTGTTGTTGTTGTTGTTGTTTATTTGACGTTGTTGTTGTTGTTTATTTGACGTTGTTGTTGTTGTTGTTGTTTATTTGACGTTATTGTTGTTATTGACGTTGTTGTTGTTGTTGTTGTTGTTTATTTGACGTTGTTGCTGTTGTTTATTTGACGTTGTTGTTGTCGTTGTTGTTGTTTATTTGACGTTGTTGTTGTTGTTGTTTATTTGACGTTGTTGTTGTTGTTATATATTTGACGTTGTTGTTGTTGTTATTGTTTATTTGACGTTGGTGTTGTTGTTTATTTGACGTTGTTGTTGTTGTTGACATTGTTGTTGTTGTTGTTGACGTTGTTGTTGTTGTTGTTGTTTATTTGACATTGTTGTTGTTGTTGTTTATTTGACGTTGTTGTTGTTAATGTTTATTTGACGTTGTTGTTATTGTTGTTGTTTATTTGACGGTGTTGTTGTGGTTGTTTATTTGACGTTGTTGTTATTGTTGTTGTTGTTGTTTATTTGTCGTTTTTGTTGTTGTTGATGTTGTTGTTGTTTTTGTAGTTGTTTATTTGACGTTGTTGTTGTTTATTTGACGTTGTTGTTGTTGTTGTTGTTTATTTGACGTTGTTGTTGTTGTTATTGTTGTTGTTGTTGTTTATGTGACGTTGTTATTGTTATTTATTTGACGTTGTTGTTGTTTATTTGACGTTGTTGTTGTTGTTGTTATTGTTGTTGTTGTTGTTGTTTATGTGACGTTGTTATTGTTATTTATTTGACGTTGTTGTTGTTTATTTGACGTTGTTGTTGTTGTTGTTATTTATTTGACGTTGTTGTTGTTGTCGTTGTTGTTTATTTGACGTTATTGTTGTTGTTGTTGTTTATTTGACGTTGTTGTTGTTGTTGTTGTTTATTTGACGTTGTTGTTGTTATTTATTTGACGTTGTTGTTGTTGTTGTTGTTGTTTATTTGACATTGTTGTTATTGTTGTTATTTATTTGATATTGTTGTTGTTGTTTATTTGACGTTGTTGTTGTTGACGTTATTGTTGTTGTTGTTGTTTATTTGACGTAGTTGGTTTTGTTGACGTTGTTGTTGTTGTTATTATTTGTTTATTTAACGATTTTGTTGTTGTTGTTGTTGTTGTTGTTGTTGTTGTTTACTTGATGTTGTTGTTGTTGTTGTTTATTTGACGTTGTTGTTGTTGTTGACGTTGTTGTTGTTGTTTTTGTTGTTTATTTGACGTTGTTGTAGTTGTTTATTTGACGTTGTTGTTGTTCTTGTTGTTGTTGCTGTTTATTTGACGATATTATTGTTGCTGTTGTTTCTTTGACGTTGTTGTTGTTGTTTATTTGACGTTGTTGTTGTTGTTATTTATTTGACATTGTTGTTGTTGTTGTTCATTTGACGTTGTTGTTGTTTATTTGACGTTGTTGTTGTTGTTGTTTATTTGACATTGTTTTTGTCATTGTTTTTGTTGTTTATTTGACGTTGTTATTGTTGTTGTTTATTTGACGTTGTTGTTTATTTGACGTTGTTGTTGTTGTTGACGTTGTTGTTGTTGTTTATTTGACGTTGTTGTTATTGTTGTTGTTGTTTATTTGACGTTGTTGTTGTTGTTGACGTTGTTGTTGTTGTTGTTCTTATTTATTTGACATTTTTGTTGTTGTTATTGTTGTTGCTGTTGTTTATTTGACGTTGTTGTTGTTGTTATTTATTTGACGTTGTTGTTGTTGTTTATTTGACATTGTTGTTGTTGTTATTGTTTATTTGACGTTGTTGTTGTTGTTTATTTGACGTTGTTGTTGTTGTTGTTGTTCACGTTGTTGTTGTTGTTGTTGTTGTTTATTTGACGTTGTTGTTGTTGTTGACGTTGTTGTTGTTGTTGTTTATTTGACATTGTTGTTGTTGTTGTTTATTTGACGTTGTTGTTGTTGTTTATTTGACTTAGTTGTTGTTGTTGTTGTTGTTTATTTGACATTTTTGTTGTTGTTGATGTTTTTGTTGTTGTTGTTTATTTGACGTTGTTGTTATTGTTTATTTGACGTTGTTGTTGTTGACATTGTTGTTGTTGTTGTTTATTTTACGTTGTTGTTGTTGTTTATTTGACTTTGTTGTTGTTGTTAACATTGTTGTTGTTGTTGTTGTTGTTGTTTATTTGACATTTTTGTTGTTGTTGATGTTGTTGTTGTTGTTGTTGTTTATTTGACGTTGTTGTTATTGTTTATTTGACGTTGTTGTTGTTTATTTGACGTTGTTGTTGTTGTTATTGTTGTTGTTTATTTGACGTTGTTGTTGTTGTTGTTGTTTATTTGATGTTGTTGTTGTTGTTTATTTAACGTTGGTGTTGTTGTTGTTGTTTATTTGATGTTGTTATTGTTGTTATTTATTCGACGTCCTTGTTGTTGTTATTGTTTATTTTACGTTGTTGTTGTTGTTATTGTTTATTTGACGTTTTTATTGTTGTTTATTTGACGTTGTTGTTGTTGTATTTGTTGTTGATGTTGTTGCTTATTTGACGTTGTTGTTATTGTTGTTGTTTATTTGACGTTGTTGTTGTTGTTGTTTATTTGACGTTGTTGTTGTTGTTTATTTGACGTTGTTGTTGTTGTTGTTTATTTGACGTTATTGTTGTTATTGACGTTGTTGTTGTTGTTGTTTATTTGACGTTGTTGCTGTTGTTTATTTGACGTTGTTGTTGTCGTTGTTGTTGTTTATTTGACGTTGTTGTTGTTGTTTATTTGACGTTGTTGTTGTTGTTATATGTTTGACGTTGTTATTGTTGTTATTGTTTATTTGACGTTGTTGTTGTTGTTTATTTGACGTTGTTGTTGTTGTTGACGTTGTTGTTGTTGTTGTTGACATTGTTGTTGTTGTTGTTGTTTATTTGACACTGTTGTTGTTGTTGTTTATTTGACGTTGTTGTTGTTGTTTATTTGACGTTGCTGTTGTTGTTGTTGTTTATTTGACGGTGTTGTTGTGGTTGTTTATTTGACGTTGTTGTTGTTGTTGACGTTGTTGTTATTGTTGTTGTTGTTTATTTGTCGTTTTTGTTGTTGTTGATGTTGTTGTTGTTTTTGTAGTTGTTTATTTGACGTTGTTGTTGTTTATTTAACGTTGTTGTTGTTGTTGTTTATTTGACGTTGTTGTTGTTATTGTTTATTTGACGTTGTTATTGTTATTTATTTGACGTTGTTGTTGTTTATTTGACGTTGTTGTTTTTGTTATTTATTTGACGTTGTTGTTGTTGTCGTTGTTGTTTATTTGACGTTGTTGTTGTTGTTGTTGTTTATTTGACGTTGTTGTTGTTATTTATTTGACGTTGTTGTTGTTGTTGTTGTTGTTTATTTGACGGTGTTGTTGTGGTTGTTTATTTGACGTTGTTGTTGTTGTTGACGTTGTTGTTATTGTTGTTGTTGTTGTTTATTTGTCGTTTTTGTTGTTGTTGATGTTGTTGTTGTTTTTGTAGTTGTTTATTTGACGTTGTTGTTGTTTATTTGACGTTGTTGTTGTTGTTGTTTATTTGACGTTGTTGTTGTTGTTGTTTATTTGACGTTGTTATTGTTATTTATTTGACGTTGTTGTTGTTTATTTGACGTTGTTGTTGTTGTTGTTATTTATTTGACGTTGTTGTTGTTGTCGTTGTTGTTTATTTGACGTTGTTGTTATTGTTGTTTATTTGACGTTGTTGTTGTTGTTGTTGTTTATTTGACGTTGTTGTTGTTATTTATTTGACGTTGTTGTTGTTGTTTATTTGACGTTGTTGTTGTTGTTGTTTATTTGACGTTGTTGTTGTTGTTGTTGTTTATTTGACGTTGTTGTTGTTATTTATTTGACGTTGTTGTTATTGTTGTTGTTTATTTGACGTTGTTGTTTATTTGACGTTGTTGTTGTTGTTGACGTTGTTGTTGTTGTTGTTTATTTGACGTTGTTGTTATTGTTGTTGTTGTTTATATGACGTTGTTGTTGTTGTTGACGTTGTTGTCGTTGTTGTTATTTATTTGACGTTTTTGTTATTGTTGTTATTGTTGTTGTTGTTGTTTATTTGACGTTGTTGTTGTTATTTATTTGACGTTGTTGTTGTTGTTTATTTGACATTGTTGTTGTTGTTATTGTTTATTTGACGTTGTTGTTGTTGTTGTTTATTTGACGTTGTTGTTGTTGTTGTTCACGTTGTTGTTGTTGTTGTTGTTGTTTATTTGACGTTGTTGTTGTTGTTTATTTGACATTGTTGTTGTTGTTGTTGTTGTTGTTGTTGTTTATTTGACGTTGTTGTTGTTGTTTATTTGATGGTGTTGTTGTTGTTGTTTATTTGACGTTGTTGTTGTTGTTGTTTATTTGACGTTGTTGTTGTTGTTGTTGTTTATTTGACATTGTTTTTGTCATTGTTTTTGTTGTTTATTTGACGTTGTTATTGTTGTTGTTTATTTGACGTTGTTGTTTATTTGACGTTATTGTTGTTGTTGACGTTGTTGTTGTTGTTTATTTGACGTTGTTGTTATTGTTGTTGTTGTTTATTTGACGTTGTTGTTGTTGTTGACGTTGTTGTTGTTGTTGTTATTTATTTGACATTTTTGTTGTTGTTGTTATTGTTGTTGCTGTTGTTTATTTGACGTTGTTGTTGTTGTTATTTATTTGACGTTGTTGTTGTTGTTTATTTGACATTGTTGTTGTTGTTATTGTTTATTTGACGTTGTTGTTGTTGTTTATTTGACGTTGTTGTTGTTGTTGTTCACGTTGTTGTTGTTGTTGTTGTTGTTTATTTGACGTTGTTGTTGTTGTTGACGTTGTTGTTGTTGTTGTTGTTGTTTATTTGACATTGTTGTTGTTGTTGTTTATTTGACGTTGTTGTTGTTGTTTATTTGACTTAGTTGTTGTTGTTGTTGTTGTTGTTTATTTGACATTTTTGTTGTTGTTGATGTTGTTGTTGTTGTTGTTTATTTGACGTTGTTGTTATTGTTTATTTGACGTTGTTGTTGTTGACATTGTTGTTGTTGTTGTTTATTTTACGTTGTTGTTGTTTATTTGACTTTGTTGTTGTTGTTGACATTGTTGTTGTTGTTGTTGTTGTTTATTTGACATTTTTGTTGTTGTTGATGTTGTTGTTGTTGTTTATTTGACGTTGTTGTTATTGTTTATTTGACGTTGTTGTTGTTTATTTGACGTTGTTGTTGTTGTTGTTATTGTTGTTGTTGTTTATTTGATGTTGTTATTGTTGTTATTTATTTGACGTCCTTGTTGTTGTTATTGTTTATTTTACGTTGTTGTTGTTGTTATTGTTTATTTGACGTTTTTATTGTTGTTTATTTGACGTTGTTGTTGTTGTATTTGTTGTTGATGTTGTTGCTTATTTGACGTTGTTGTTATTGTTGTTGTTTATTTGACGTTGTTGTTGTTGTTTATTTGACGTTGTTGTTGTTGTTTATTTGACGTTGTTGTTGTTGTTGTTTATTTGACGTTATTGTTGTTATTGACGTTGTTGTTGTTGTTGTTTATTTGACGTTGTTGCTGTTGTTTATTTGACGTTGTTGTTGTCGTTGTTGTTGTTTATTTGACGTTGTTGTTGTTGTTTATTTGACGTTGTTGTTGTTGTTGTTATATGTTTGACGTTGTTATTGTTGTTATTGTTTATTTGACGTTGTTGTTGTTGTTTATTTGACGTTGTTGTTGTTGTTGACGTTATTGTTGTTGTTGTTGACATTGTTGTTGTTGTTGTTGTTTATTTGACGTTGTTGTTGTTGTTGTTTATTTGACGTTGTTGTTGTTGTTTATTTGACGTTGCTGTTGTTGTTGGTTTTTATTTGACGGTGTTGTTGTGGTTGTTTATTTGACGTTGTTGTTGTTGTTGACGTTGTTGTTATTGTTGTTGTTGTTTATTTGTCGTTTTTGTTGTTGTTGATGTTGTTGTTGTTTTTGTTGTTGTTATTGTTGTTGTTGTTTATTTGACGTTGTTGTTGTTTATTTAACGTTGTTGTTGTTGTTGTTTATTTGACGTTGTTGTTGTTATTGTTTATTTGACGTTGTTATTGTTATTTATTTGACGTTGTTGTTGTTTATTTGACGTTGTTGTTTTTGTTATTTATTTGACGTTGTTGTTGTTGTCGTTGTTGTTTATTTGACGTTGTTGTTGTTGTTGTTGTTGTTTATTTGACGTTGTTGTTGTTATTTATTTGACGTTGCTGTTGTTGTTGTTGTTGTTTATTTGACGGTGTTGTTGTGGTTGTTTATTTGACGTTGTTGTTGTTGTTGACGTTGTTGTTATTGTTGTTGTTGTTGTTTATTTGTCGTTTTTGTTGTTGTTGATGTTGTTGTTGTTTTTGTAGTTGTTTATTTGACGTTGTTGTTGTTTATTTGACGTTGTTGTTGTTGTTGTTTATTTGACGTTGTTGTTGTTGTTGTTTATTTGACGTTGTTATTGTTATTTATTTGACGTTGTTGTTGTTTATTTGACGTTGTTGTTGTTGTTGTTATTTATTTGACGTTGTTGTTGTTGTCGTTGTTGTTTATTTGACGTTGTTGTTGTTGTTGTTTATTTGACGTTGTTGTTGTTGTTGTTGTTTATTTGACGTTGTTGTTGTTATTTATTTGACGTTGTTGTTGTTGTTTATTTGACATTGTTGTTATTGTTGTTGTTTATTTGACGTTGTTGTTGTTATTTATTTGACGTTGTTGTTGTTGACGTTATTGTTATTGTTGTTGTTTATTTGACGTAGTTGTTGTTGTTGACGTTGTTGTTGTTGTTATTATTTGTTTATTTAACGATTTTGTTGTTGTTGTTGTTTACTTGATGTTGTTGTTGTTGTTGTTGTTTATTTGACGTTGTTGACGTTGTTGTTGTTGTTTTTGTTGTTTATTTGACGTTGTTGTAGTTGTTTATTTGACGTTGTTGTTGTTCTTGTTGTTGTTGCTGTTTATTTGACGATATTATTGTTGTTGTTGTTTATTTGACGTTGTTGTTGTTGTTATTTATTTGACATTGTTGTTGTTGTTGTTCATTTGACGTTGTTGTTGTTGTTTATTTGACGTTGTTGTTGTTGTTGTTGTTTATTTGACATTGTTTTTGTCATTGTTTTTGTTGTTTATTTGACGTTGTTATTGTTGTTGTTTATTTGACGTTGTTGTTTATTTGACGTTGTTGTTGTTGTTGACGTTGTTGTTGTTGTTGTTGTTTATTTGACGTTGTTGTTATTGTTGTTGTTGTTTATATGACGTTGTTGTTGTTGTTGACGTTGTTGTTGTTGTTGTTATTTATTTGACGTTTTTGTTATTGTTGTTATTGTTGTTGTTGTTGTTTATTTGACGTTGTTGTTGTTATTTATTTGACGTTGTTGTTGTTGTTTATTTGACATTGTTGTTGTTGTTATTGTTTATTTGACGTTGTTGTTGTTGTTGTTTATTTGACGTTGTTGTTGTTGTTGTTCACGTTGTTGTTGTTGTTGTTGTTGTTGTTTATTTGACGTTGTTGTTGTTGTTTATTTGACATTGTTGTTGTTGTTGTTGTTGTTGTTGTTTATTTGACGTTGTTGTTGTTGTTTATTTGATGGTGTTGTTGTTGTTGTTTATTTGACGTTGTTGTTGTTGTTTATTTGACGTTGTTGTTGTTGTTGTTGTTTATTTGACATTGTTTTTGTCATTGTTTTTGTTGTTTATTTGACGTTGTTATTGTTGTTGTTTATTTGACGTTGTTGTTTATTTGACGTTATTGTTGTTGTTGACGTTGTTGTTGTTGTTTATTTGACGTTGTTGTTATTGTTGTTGTTGTTTATTTGACGTTGTTGTTGTTGTTGACGTTGTTGTTGTTGTTGTTATTTATTTGACATTTTTGTTGTTGTTGTTATTGTTGTTGCTGTTGTTTATTTGACGTTGTTGTTGTTGTTATTTATTTGACGTTGTTGTTGTTGTTTATTTGACATTGTTGTTGTTGTTATTGTTTATTTGACGTTGTTGTTGTTGTTTATTTGACGTTGTTGTTGTTGTTGTTCACGTTGTTGTTGTTGTTGTTGTTTATTTGACGTTGTTGTTGTTGTTGACGTTGTTGTTGTTGTTGTTGTTGTTTATTTGACATTGTTGTTGTTGTTGTTGTTTATTTGACGTTGTTGTTGTTGTTTATTTGACTTAGTTGTTGTTGTTGTTGTTGTTTATTTGACATTTTTGTTGTTGTTGATGTTGTTGTTGTTGTTGTTTATTTGACGTTGTTGTTATTGTTTATTTGACGTTGTTGTTGTTGACATTGTTGTTGTTGTTGTTTATTTTACGTTGTTGTTGTTGTTTATTTGACTTTGTTGTTGTTGTTGACATTGTTGTTGTTGTTGTTGTTGTTTATTTGACATTTTTGTTGTTGTTGATGTTGTTGTTGTTGTTGTTTATTTGACGTTGTTGTTATTGTTTATTTGACGTTGTTGTTGTTTATTTGACGTTGTTGTTGTTGTTGTTATTGTTGTTGTTTATTTGACGTTATTGTTGTTGTTGTTTATTTGATGTTGTTGTTGTTGTTTATTTAACGTTGGTGTTGTTGTTGTTGTTTATTTGATGTTGTTATTGTTGTTATTTATTTGACGTCCTTGTTGTTGTTATTGTTTATTTTACGTTGTTGTTGTTGTTATTGTTTATTTGACGTTTTTATTGTTGTTTATTTGACGTTGTTGTTGTTGTATTTGTTGTTGATGTTGTTGCTTATTTGACGTTGTTGTTATTGTTGTTGTTTATTTGACGTTGTTGTTGTTGTTGTTGTTTATTTGACGTTGTTGTTGTTGTTTATTTGACGTTGTTGTTGTTTATTTGACGTTGTTGTTGTTGTTTATTTGACGTTGTTGTTGTTGTTATTGTTGTTGTTTATTTGACGTTGTTGTTGTTGTTGTTTATTTGATGTTGTTGTTGTTGTTTATTTGACGTTGGTGTTGTTGTTATTTATTTGACGTTGTTGTTGTTGTTATTGTTTATTTGACGTTGTTGCTATTGTTGTTGTTGTTTATTTGACGTTGTTATTGTTGTTAATTTGACGTTGTTTTTGTTATTTGACGTTGTTGTTGTTGTTGTTGTTGCTTATTTGACGTTGTTGTTTATTTGACATTGTTGTTGCTGTTAGTTATTTGACGTTGTTGTTGTTGTTGTTTATTTGACATTGTTGTTGTTGTTGTTGTTGACGTTGTTTGTGTTGTTGTTTACTTGACGTTGTTGTTATTGTTGTTGTTTATTTGACGTTGTTTTAGTTGTTGTTTATTTGACGTTGTTGTTGTTGTTTATTTGACATTGTTGTTGTTATTGACGTTGTTGTTGTTGTTGTTGTTGTTGTTGTTTATTTGACATTGTTGTTGTTGTTGTTGTTGTTGACGTTGTTGGTGTTGTTGTTTATTTGACGTTGTTATTGTTGTTGTTGTTTATTTGACGTTGTTTTAGTTGTTGTTGTTTATTTGACATTGTTGTTGTTGTTTATTCGACGTTGTTGTTGACATTGTTGTTGTTGTTGTTGTTTATTTGACGTTGTTGTTGTTGTTTATTTGACTTAGTTGTTGTTGTTGACATTGTTGTTGTTGTTGTTGTTGTTTATTTGACATTTTTGTTGTTGTTGATGTTGTTGTTGTTGTTGTTTATTTGACGTTGTTGTTATTGTTTATTTGACGTTGTTGTTGTTGACATTGTTGTTGTTGTTGTTTATTTGACGTTGTTGTTGTTGTTTATTTGACTTAGTTGTTGTTGTTACATTGTTGTTGTTGTTGTTGTTGTTGTTGTTGTTTATTTGACATTTTTGTTGTTGTTGATGTTGTTGTTGTTGTTGTTTATTTGACGTTGTTGTTATTGTTTATTTGACGTTGTTGTTGTTTATTTGACGTTGTTGTTGTTGTTATTGTTGTTGTTTATTTGACGTTGTTATTGTTGTTGTTTATTTGATGTTGTTGTTGTTGTTTATTTGACGTTGGTGTTGTTGTTGTTGTTTATTTGATGTTGTTATTGTTGTTATTTATTTGATGTCCTTGTTGTTGTTATTGTTTATTTTACGTTGTTGTTGTTGTTATTGTTTATTTAACGTTTTTATTGTTGTTTATTTGACGTTGTTGTTGTTGTTGTATTTGTTGTTGTTGATGTTGTTGCTTATTTGACGTTGTTGTTATTGTTGTTGTTTATTTGACGTTGTTGTTGTTGTTGTTTATTTGACGTTGTTGTTGTTGTTTATTTGACGTTGTTGTTGTTGTTGTTGTTGTTTATTTGACGTTATTGTTGTTATTGACGTTGTTGTTGTTGTTGTTTATTTGACGTTGTTGCTGTTGTTTATTTGACGTTGTTGTTGTCGTTGTTGTTGTTTATTTGACGTTGTTGTTGTTGTTTATTTGACGTTGTTGTTGTTGTTATATATTTGACGTTGTTGTTGTTGTTGTTATTGTTTATTTGACGTTGGTGTTGTTGTTTATTTGACGTTGTTGTTGTTGTTGTTGACATTGTTGTTGTTGTTGTTGACGTTGTTGGTGTTGTTGTTTATTTGACGTTGTTTTAGTTGTTGTTGTTTATTTGACGTTGTTGTTGTTGTTGTTTATTTGACGTTTTTGTTATTGACATTGTTGTTGTTGTTTATATGACGTTGTTGTTGTTGTTGTTTATTTGACATAGTTGTTGTTGTTGACATTGTTGTTGTTGTTTATTTGACGTTGTTGTTGTTGTTGTTTATTTGACGTTGTTGTTGTTGTTTATTTGACGTTGTTGTTGTTGTTGTTTATTTGACGTTATTGTTGTTATTGACGTTGTTGTTGTTGTTGTTTATTTGACGTTGTTGCTGTTGTTTATTTGACGTTGTTGTTGTCGTTGTTGTTGTTTATTTGACGTTGTTGTTGTTGTTTATTTGACGTTGTTATTGTTGTTGTTATATGTTTGACGTTGTTGTTGTTGTTATTGTTTATTTGACGTTGTTGTTGTTGTTGTTTATTTGACGTTGTTGTTGTTGTTGACGTTGTTGTTGTTGTTGTTGACGTTGTTGTTGTTGTTGTTTATTTGACGTTGTTGTTGTTGTTGTTTATTTGACGTTGTTGTTGTTGTTTATTTGACGTTGCTGTTGTTGTTGTTGTTTATTTGATGGTGTTGTTGTGGTTGTTTATTTGACGTTGTTGTTGTTGTTGACGTTGTTGTTATTGTTGTTGTTGTTTATTTGTCGTTTTTGTTGTTGTTGATGTTGTTGTTGTTTTTGTAGTTGTTTATTTGATGTTGTTGTTGTTTATTTGACGTTGTTGTTGTTGTTGTTGTTTATTTGACGTTGTTGTTGTTGTTGTTTATTTGACGTTGTTATTGTTATTTATTTGACGTTGTTGTTGTTTATTTGATGTTGTTGTTGTTGTTGTTATTTATTTGACGTTGTTGTCGTTGTCGTTGTTGTTTATTTGACGTTGTTGTTGTTGTTGTTGTTGTTGTTTATTTGACGTTGTTGTTGTTGTTGTTGTTGTTTATTTGACGTTGCTGTTGTTGTTGTTGTTTATTTGACGGTGTTGTTGTGGTTGTTTATTTGATGTTGTTGTTGTTGTTGATGTTTTTGTTATTGTTGTTGTTGTTGTTTATTTGTCGTTTTTGTTGTTGTTGATGTTGTTGTTGTTTTTGTAGTTGTTTATTTGACGTTGTTGTTGTTGTTGTTTATTTGACGTTGTTGTTGTTGTTGTTTATTTGATGTTGTTATTGTTATTTATTTGACGTTGTTGTTGTTTATTTGACGTTGTTGTTGTTTATTTGACGTTGTTGTTGTTGTTGTTATTTATTTGACGTTGTTGTTGTTGTCGTTGTTGTTTATTTGACGTTGTTGTTGTTGTTGTTTATTTGACGTTGTTGTTGTTGTTGTTGTTTATTTGACGTTGTTGTTGTTATTTATTTGACGTTGTTGTTGTTGTTGTTGTTTATTTGACATTGTTGTTATTGTTGTTGTTTATTTGACGTTGTTGTTGTTGTTTATTTGACGTTGTTGTTGTTGACGTTATTGTTATTGTTGTTGTTTATTTGACGTAGTTGTTGTTGTTGACGTTGTTGTTGTTGTTATTATTTGTTTATTTAACGATTTTGTTTTTGTTGTTGTTGTTTACTTGATGTTGTTGTTGTTGTTGTTTATTTGACGTTGTTGACGTTGTTGTTGTTGTTTTTGTTGTTTATTTGACGTTGTTGTAGTTGTTTATTTGACGTTGTTGTTGTTCTTGTTGTTGTTGCTGTTTATTTGACGATATTATTGTTGTTGTTGTTTATTTGACGTTGTTGTTGTTGTTTATTTGACGTTGTTGTTGTTGTTATTTATTTGACATTGTTGTTGTTGTTGTTCATTTGACGTTGTTGTTGTTGTTTATTTGACGTTGTTGTTGTTGTTGTTGTTGTATATTTGACATTGTTTTTGTCATTGTTTTTGTTGTTTATTTGACGTTGTTATTGTTGTTGTTTATTTGACGTTGTTGTTTATTTGACGTTGTTATTGTTGTTGACGTTGTTGTTGTTGTTGTTGTTTATTTGACGTTGTTGTTATTGTTGTTGTTGTTTATATGACGTTGTTGTTGTTGTTGACGTTGTTGTTGTTGTTTATTTGACGTTGTTGTTATTGTTGTTGTTGTTTATTTGACGTTGTTGTTGTTTTTGACGTTGTTGTTGTTGTTGTTATTTATTTGACATTTTTGTTGTTGTTGTTATTGTTGTTGCTGTTGTTTATTTGACGTTGTTGTTGTTGTTATTTATTTGACGTTGTTGTTGTTGTTTATTTGACATTGTTGTTGTTGTTATTGTTTATTTGACGTTGTTGTTGTTGTTTATTTGACGTTGTTGTTGTTGTTGTTCACGTTGTTGTTGTTGTTGTTGTTGTTGTTTATTTGACGTTGTTGTTGTTGTTGACGTTGTTGTTGTTGTTGTTGTATATTTGACATTGTTGTTGTTGTTGTTGTTGTTTATTTGACGTTGTTGTTGTTGTTTATTTGACTTAGTTGTTGTTGTTGTTGTTGTGGTTTATTTGACATTTTTGTTGTTGTTGATGTTGTTGTTGTTGTTGTTTATTTGACGTTGTTGTTATTGTTTATTTGACGTTGTTGTTGTTGACATTGTTGTTGTTGTTGTTTATTTTACGTTGTTGTTGTTGTTTATTTGACTTTGTTGTTGTTGTTGACATTGTTGTTGTTGTTGTTGTTGTTTATTTGACATTTTTGTTGTTGTTGATGTTGTTGTTGTTGTTGTTGTTGTTTATTTGACGTTGTTGTTATTGTTTATTTGACGTTGTTGTTGTTTATTTGACGTTGTTGTTGTTGTTGTTATTGTTGTTGTTTATTTGACGTTATTGTTGTTGTTGTTGTTTATTTGATGTTGTTGTTGTTGTTTATTTAACGTTGGTGTTGTTGTTGTTGTTTATTTGATGTTGTTATTGTTGTTATTTATTTGACGTCCTTGTTGTTGTTATTGTTTATTTTACGTTGTTGTTGTTGTTATTGTTTATTTGACGTTTTTATTGTTGTTTATTTGACATTGTTGTTGTTGTATTTGTTGTTAATGTTGTTGCTTATTTGACGTTGTTGTTATTGTTGTTGTTTATTTGACGTTGTTGTTGTTGTTGTTGTTTATTTGACGTTGTTGTTGTTGTTTATTTGACGTTGTTGTTGTTGTTGTTTATTTGACGTTGTTGTTGTTGTTTATTTGACGTTGTTGTTGTTGTTATTGTTGTTGTTTATTTGACGTTGTTGTTGTTGTTGTTTATTTGATGTTGTTGTTGTTGTTTATTTGACGTTGGTGTTGTTGTTGTTTATTTGACGTTGTTGTTGTTGTTATTTATTTGACGTTGTTGTTGTTGTTATTGTTTATTTGACGTTGTTGCTATTGTTGTTGTTGTTTATTTGACGTTGTTATTGTTGTTAATTTGACGTTGTTTTTGTTATTTGACGTTGTTGTTGTTGTTGTTGTTGTTGTTGTTGCTTATTTGACGTTGTTGTTTATTTGACATTGTTATTGCTGTTAGTTATTTGACGTTGTTGTTGTTGTTGTTTATTTGACATTGTTGTTGTTGTTGTTGTTGACGTTGTTTGTGTTGTTGTTTACTTGACGTTGTTGTTATTGTTGTTGTTTATTTGACGTTGTTTTAGTTGTTGTTTATTTGACGTTGTTGTTGTTGTTTATTTGACATTGTTGTTGTTATTGACGTTGTTGTTGTTGTTGTTGTTGTTGTTTATTTGACATTGTTGTTGTTGTTGTTGACGTTGTTGGTGTTGTTGTTTATTTGACATTGTTATTGTTGTTGTTGTTTATTTGACGTTGTTTTAGTTGTTGTTGTTTATTTGACATTGTTGTTGTTGTTTATTCGACGTTGTTGTTGACATTGTTGTTGTTGTTGTTGTTTATTTGACGTTGTTGTTGTTGTTTATTTGACTTAGTTGTTGTTGTTGACATTGTTGTTGTTGTTGTTGTTGTTTATTTGACATTTTTGTTGTTGTTGATGTTGTTGTTGTTGTTGTTTATTTGACGTTGTTGTTATTGTTTATTTGACGTTGTTGTTGTTGACATTGTTGTTGTTGTTGTTTATTTGACGTTGTTGTTGTTGTTGTTTATTTGACTTAGTTGTTGTTGTTGACATTGTTGTTGTTGTTGTTGTTGTTGTTGTTTATTTGACATTTTTGTTGTTGTTGATGTTGTTGTTGTTGTTGTTTATTTGACGTTGTTGTTATTGTTTATTTGACGTTGTTGTTGTTTATTTGACGTTGTTGTTGTTGTTATTGTTGTTGTTTATTTGACGTTGTTGTTGTTGTTGTTTATTTGATGTTGTTGTTGTTGTTGTTTATTTGACGTTGGTGTTGTTGTTGTTGTTTATTTGATGTTGTTATTGTTGTTATTTATTTGACGTCCTTGTTGTTGTTATTGTTTATTTTACGTTGTTGTTGTTGTTATTGTTTATTTGACGTTTTTATTGTTGTTTATTTGACGTTGTTGTTGTTGTTGTATTTGTTGTTGTTGATGTTGTTGCTTATTTGACGTTGTTGTTATTGTTGTTGTTTATTTGACGTTGTTGTTGTTGTTGTTTATTTGACGTTGTTGTTGTTGTTTATTTGACGTTGTTGTTGTTGTTGTTGTTTATTTGACGTTATTGTTGTTATTGACGTTGTTGTTGTTGTTTATTTGACGTTGTTGCTGTTGTTTATTTGACGTTGTTGTTGTTGTTTATTTGACGTTGTTGTTGTCGTTGTTGTTGTTTATTTGATGTTGTTGTTGTTGTTTATTTGACGTTGTTGTTGTTGTTATATATTTGACGTTGTTGTTGTTGTTGTTATTGTTTATTTGACGTTGGTGTTGTTGTTTATTTGACGTTGTTGTTGTTGTTGACATTGTTGTTGTTGTTGTTGACGTTGTTGGTGTTGTTGTTTATTTGACGTTGTTTTAGTTGTTGTTGTTTATTTGACGTTGTTGTTGTTGTTGTTTATTTGACGTTTTTGTTATTGACATTGTTGTTGTTGTTTATATGACGTTGTTGTTGTTGTTGTTGTTTATTTGACATAGTTGTTGTTGTTGACATTGTTGTTGTTGTTTATTTGACGTTGTTGTTGTTGTTGTTTATTTGACGTTGTTGTTGTTGTTTATTTGACGTTGTTGTTGTTGTTGTTGTTTATTTGACGTTATTGTTGTTATTGACGTTGATGTTGTTGTTGTTGTTTATTTGACGTTGTTGCTGTTGTTTATTTGACGTTGTTGTTGTCGTTGTTGTTGTTTATTTGACGTTGTTGTTGTTGTTTATTTGACGTTGTTGTTGTTGTTGTTATATGTTTGACGTTGTTGTTGTTGTTATTGTTTATTTGACGTTGTTGTTGTTGTTGTTTATTTGACGTTGTTGTTGTTGTTGACGTTGTTGTTGTTGTTGTTGACGTTGTTGTTGTTGTTGTTTATTTGACGTTGTTGTTGTTGTTGTTTATTTGACGTTGTTGTTGTTGTTTATTTGACGTTGTTGTTGTTGTTTATTTGACGGTGTTGTTGTTGTTGTTTATTTGACGTTGTTGTTGTTGTTGTTGTTTATTTGACGTTGTTGTTGTTGTTGTTGTTGACGTTGTTGTTGTTTATTTGACGTGGTTGTTGTTGTTGACATAGTTGTTGTTGTTGTTGTTGTTGTTGTTGTTTATTTCGCGTTGTTGATGTTGTTGACGTTGTTGTTTATTTGACGTTGTTGTTTATTTGACGTTGTTTTAGATGTTGTTGTTTATTTGACGTTGTTCTTGTTTATTTGACATTGGTGTTGTTGTTTACGTTGTTGTTGTTGTTGTTCTTGTTGTTTATTTGACATTGTTGTTGTTGTTGACGTTGTTGGTGTTGTTGTTTATTTGACGTTGTTTTAGTTGTTGTTGTTTATTTGACGTTGTTGTTGTTGTTGTTGTTTATTTGACGTTTTTGTTATTGACATTGATGTTGTTGTTGTTTATATGACGTTGTTGTTGTTGTTGTTTTTTTGACATAGTTGTTGTTGTTGACATTGTTGTTTTTGTTTATTTGACGTTGTTGTTGTTATTTATTTGACGTTGTTGTTGTTGTTGTTGTTTATTTGACATTGTTGTTATTGTTGTTGTTTATTTGATATTGTTGTTGTTGTTTATTTGACGTTGTTGTTGACGTTATTGTTGTTGTTGTTTATTTGACGTAGTTGTTGTTGTTGACGTTGTTGTTGTTGTTATTATTTGTTTATTTAACGATTTTGTTGTTGTTGTTGTTGTTGTTTACTTGATGTTGTTGTTGTTGTTGTTGTTTATTTGACGTTGTTGTTGTTGTTGACGTTGTTGTTGTTGTTTTTGTTGTTTATTTGACGTTGTTGTAGTTGTTTATTTGACGTTGTTGTTGTTCTTGTTGTTGTTGCTGTTTATTTGACGATATTATTATTGTTGTTGTTTATTTGACGTTGTTGTTGTTGTTTATTTGACGTTGTTGTTGTTGTTATTTATTTGACATTGTTGTTGTTGTTGTTGTTCATTTGACGTTGTTGTTGTTGTTTATTTGACGTTGTTGTTGTTATTGTTGTTGTTTATTTGACATTGTTTTTGTCATTGTTTTTGTTGTTTATTTGACGTTGTTATTGTTGTTGTTTATTTGACGTTGTTGTTTATTTGACGTTGTTGTTGTTGTTGACGTTGTTGTTGTTGTTTATTTGACGTTGTTGTTATTGTTGTTGTTGTTTATTTGACGTTGTTGTTGTTGTTGACGTTGTTGTTGTTGTTATTTATTTGACATTTTTGTTGTTGTTGTTATTGTTGTTGCTGTTGTTTATTTGACGTTGTTGTTGTTGTTATTTATTTGACGTTGTTGTTGTTGTTTATTTGACATTGTTGTTGTTGTTATTGTTTATTTGACGTTGTTGTTGTTGTTTATTTGACGTTGTTGTTGTTGTTGTTCACGTTGTTGTTGTTGTTGTTGTTGTTGTTGTATATTTGACATTGTTGTTGTTGTTGTTGTTGTTTATTTGACGTTGTTGTTGTTGTTTATTTGACTTAGTTGTTGTTGTTGTTGTTGTGGTTTATTTGACATTTTTGTTGTTGTTGATGTTGTTGTTGTTGTTTATTTGACGTTGTTGTTATTGTTTATTTGACGTTGTTGTTGTTGACATTGTTGTTGTTGTTGTTTATTTTACGTTGTTGTTGTTGTTTATTTGACTTTGTTGTTGTTGTTGACATTGTTGTTGTTGTTGTTGTTGTTTATTTGACATTTTTGTTGTTGTTGATGTTGTTGTTGTTGTTGTTGTTGTTTATTTGACGTTGTTGTTATTGTTTATTTGACGTTGTTGTTGTTTATTTGACGTTGTTGTTGTTGTTGTTATTATTGTTGTTTATTTGACGTTATTGTTGTTGTTGTTGTTTATTTGATGTTGTTGTTGTTGTTTATTTAACGTTGGTGTTGTTGTTGTTGTTTATTTGATGTTGTTATTGTTGTTATTTATTTGACGTCCTTGTTGTTGTTATTGTTTATTTTACGTTGTTGTTGTTGTTATTGTTTATTTGACGTTTTTATTGTTGTTTATTTGACATTGTTGTTGTTGTATTTGTTGTTAATGTTGTTGCTTATTTGACGTTGTTGTTATTGTTGTTGTTTATTTGACGTTGTTGTTGTTGTTGTTGTTTATTTGACGTTGTTGTTGTTGTTTATTTGACGTTGTTGTTGTTGTTGTTTATTTGACGTTGTTGTTGTTGTTTATTTGACGTTGTTGTTGTTGTTATTGTTGTTGTTTATTTGACGTTGTTGTTGTTGTTGTTTATTTGATGTTGTTGTTGTTGTTTATTTGACGTTGGTGTTGTTGTTGTTTATTTGACGTTGTTGTTGTTGTTATTTATTTGACGTTGTTGTTGTTGTTATTGTTTATTTGACGTTGTTGCTATTGTTGTTGTTGTTTATTTGACGTTGTTATTGTTGTTAATTTGACGTTGTTTTTGTTATTTGACGTTGTTGTTGTTGTTGTTGTTGTTGCTTATTTGACGTTGTTGTTTATTTGACATTGTTATTGCTGTTAGTTATTTGACGTTGTTGTTGTTGTTGTTTATTTGACATTGTTGTTGTTGTTGACGTTGTTTGTGTTGTTGTTTACTTGACGTTGTTGTTATTGTTGTTGTTTATTTGACGTTGTTTTAGTTGTTGTTTATTTGACGTTGTTGTTGTTGTTTATTTGACATTGTTGTTGTTATTGACGTTGTTGTTGTTGTTGTTGTTGTTTATTTGACATTGTTGTTGTTGTTGTTGACGTTGTTGGTGTTGTTGTTTATTTGACGTTGTTATTGTTGTTGTTGTTTATTTGACGTTGTTTTAGTTGTTGTTGTTTATTTGACATTGTTGTTGTTGTTTATTCGACGTTGTTGTTGACATTGTTGTTGTTGTTGTTGTTTATTTGACGTTGTTGTTGTTGTTTATTTGACTTAGTTGTTGTTGTTGACATTGTTGTTGTTGTTGTTTATTTGACATTTTTGTTGTTGTTGATGTTGTTGTTGTTGTTGTTTATTTGACGTTGTTGTTATTGTTTATTTGACGTTGTTGTTGTTGACATTGTTGTTGTTGTTGTTGTTGTTTATTTGACGTTGTTGTTGTTGTTGTTTATTTGACTTAGTTGTTGTTGTTGACATTGTTGTTGTTGTTGTTGTTGTTGTTGTTGTTGTTTATTTGACATTTTTGTTGTTGTTGATGTTGTTGTTGTTGTTGTTTATTTGACGTTGTTGTTATTGTTTATTTGACGTTGTTGTTGTTTATTTGACGTTGTTGTTGTTGTTATTGTTGTTGTTTATTTGACGTTGTTGTTGTTGTTGTTTATTTGATGTTGTTGTTGTTGTTGTTTATTTGACGTTGGTGTTGTTGTTGTTGTTTATTTGATGTTGTTATTGTTGTTATTTATTTGACGTCCTTGTTGTTGTTATTGTTTATTTTACGTTGTTGTTGTTGTTATTGTTTATTTGACGTTTTTATTGTTGTTTATTTGACGTTGTTGTTGTTGTTGTATTTGTTGTTGTTGATGTTGTTGCTTATTTGACGTTGTTGTTATTGTTGTTGTTTATTTGACGTTGTTGTTGTTGTTGTTTATTTGACGTTGTTGTTGTTGTTTATTTGACGTTGTTGTTGTTGTTTATTTGACGTTATTGTTGTTATTGACGTTGTTGTTGTTGTTGTTGCTTATTTGACGTTGTTGCTGTTGTTTATTTGACGTTGTTGCTGTTGTTTATTTGACGTTGTTGTTGTCGTTGTTGTTGTTTATTTGACGTTGTTGTTGTTGTTTATTTGACGTTGTTGTTGTTGTTATATATTTGACGTTGTTGTTGTTGTTATTGTTTATTTGACGTTGGTGTTGTTGTTTATTTGACGTTGTTGTTGTTGTTGACATTGTTGTTGTTGTTGTTGACGTTGTTGGTGTTGTTGTTTATTTGACGTTGTTTTAGTTGTTGTTGTTTATTTGACGTTGTTGTTGTTGTTGTTTATTTGACGTTTTTGTTATTGACATTGTTGTTGTTGTTTATATGACGTTGTTGTTGTTGTTGTTTATTTGACATAGTTGTTGTTGTTGACATTGTTGTTGTTGTTTATTTGACGTTGTTGTTGTTGTTGTTTATTTGACGTTGTTGTTGTTGTTTATTTGACGTTGTTGTTGTTGTTGTTGTTTATTTGACGTTATTGTTGTTATTGACGTTGATGTTGTTGTTGTTGTTTATTTGACGTTGTTGCTGTTGTTTATTTGACGTTGTTGTTGTCGTTGTTGTTGTTTATTTGACGTTGTTGTTGTTGTTTATTTGACGTTGTTGTTGTTGTTATATGTTTGACGTTGTTGTTGTTGTTATTGTTTATTTGACGTTGTTGTTGTTGTTGTTTATTTGACGTTGTTGTTGTTGTTGACGTTGTTGTTGTTGTTGTTGACGTTGTTGTTGTTGTTGTTTATTTGACGTTGTTGTTGTTGTTGTTTATTTGACGTTGTTATTGTTGTTTATTTGACGTTGTTGTTGTTGTTTATTTGACGGTGTTGTTGTTGTTGTTTATTTGACGTTGTTGTTGTTGTTGTTGTTTATTTGACGTTGTTGTTGTTGTTGTTGACGTTGTTGTTGTTTATTTGACGTGGTTGTTGTTGTTGACATAGTTGTTGTTGTTGTTGTTGTTGTTGTTGTTTATTTCACGTTGTTGATGTTGTTGACGTTGTTGTTTATTTGACGTTGTTGTTTATTTGACGTTGTTTTAGATGTTGTTGTTTATTTGACGTTGTTCTTGTTTATTTGACATTGGTGTTGTTGTTGACGTTGTTGTTGTTGTTGTTCTTGTTGTTTATTTGACATTGTTGTTGTTGTTGACGTTGTTGGTGTTGTTGTTTATTTGACGTTGTTTTAGTTGTTGATGTTTATTTGACGTTGTTGTTGTTGTTGTTGTTTATTTGACGTTTTTGTTATTGACATTGTTGTTGTTGTTGTTTATATGACGTTGTTGTTGTTGTTGTTTTTTTGACATAGTTGTTGTTGTTGACATTGTTGTTGTTGTTTATTTGACGTTGTTGTTGTTATTTATTTGACGTTGTTGTTGTTGTTGTTGTTTATTTGACATTGTTGTTATTGTTGTTGTTTATTTGATATTGTTGTTGTTGTTTATTTGACGTTGTTGTTGTTGACGTTATTGTTGTTGTTGTTTATTTGACGTAGTTGTTGTTGTTGACGTTGTTGTTGTTGTTATTATTTGTTTATTTAACGATTTTGTTGTTGTTGTTGTTGTTTACTTGATGTTGTTGTTGTTGTTGTTGTTTATTTGACGTTGTTGTTGTTGTTGACGTTGTTGTTGTTGTTTTTGTTGTTTATTTGACGTTGTTGTAGTTGTTTATTTGACGTTGTTGTTGTTGTTATTTATTTGACGTTGTTGTTGTTGTTTATTTGACATTGTTGTTGTTGTTATTGTTTATTTGACGTTGTTGTTGTTGTTTATTTGACGTTGTTGTTGTTGTTGTTCACGTTGTTGTTGTTGTTGTTGTTGTTGTTGTTTATTTGACGTTGTTGTTGTTGTTGACGTTGTTGTTGTTGTTGTTGTTGTTTATTTGACATTTTTGTTGTTGTTGATGTTGTTGTTGTTGTTGTTTATTTGACGTTGTTGTTATTGTTTATTTGACGTTGTTGTTGTTGACATTGTTGTTGTTGTTGTTTATTTTACGTTGTTGTTGTTGTTTATTTGACTTTGTTGTTGTTGTTGACATTGTTGTTGTTGTTGTTGTTGTTGTTTATTTGACATTTTTGTTGTTGTTGATGTTGTTGTTGTTGTTGTTGTTGTTTATTTGACGTTGTTGTTATTGTTTATTTGACGTTGTTGTTGTTTATTTGACGTTGTTGTTGTTGTTGTTATTGTTGTTGTTTATTTGACATTATTGTTGTTGTTGTTGTTTATTTGATGTTGTTGTTGTTGTTTATTTAACGTTGGTGTTGTTGTTGTTGTTTATTTGATGTTGTTATTGTTGTTATTTATTTGACGTCCTTGTTGTTGTTATTGTTTATTTTACGTTGTTGTTGTTGTTATTGTTTATTTGACATTTTTATTGTTGTTTATTTGATGTTGTTGTTGTTGTATTTGTTGTTGATGTTGTTGCTTATTTGACGTTGTTGTTATTGTTGTTGTTTATTTGACGTTGTTGTTGTTGTTGTTGTTTATTTGACGTTGTTGTTGTTGTTTATTTGACGTTGTTGTTGTTGTTGTTGTTTATTTGACGTTATTGTTGTTATTGACGTTGTTGTTGTTGTTGTTTATTTGACGTTGTTGCTGTTGTTTATTTGACGTTGTTGTTGTCGTTGTTGTTGTTTATTTGACGTTGTTGTTGTTGTTTTTTTGACGTTGTTGTTGTTGTTGTTATATATTTGACGTTGTTGTTGTTGTTATTGTTTATTTGACGTTGTTGTTGTTGTTGTTTATTTGACGTTGTTGTTGTTGTTGACGTTGTTGTTGTTGTTGTTGACGTTGTTGTTGTTGTTGTTTATTTGACGTTGTTGTTGTTGTTGTTTATTTGACGTTGTTGTTGTTGTTTATTTGACGTTGCTGTTGTTGTTGTTGTTTATTTGACGGTGTTGTTGTGGTTGTTTATTTGACGTTGTTGTTATTGTTGTTGTTGTTTATTTGTCGTTTTTGTTGTTGTTGATGTTGTTGTTGTTTTTGTAGTTGTTTATTTGACGTTGTTGTTGTTTATTTGACGTTGTTGTTGTTGTTGTTGTTGTTTATTTGACGTTGTTGTTGTTGTTGTTTATTTGATGTTGTTATTGTTATTTATTTGACGTTGTTGTTGTTTATTTGACGTTGTTGTTGTTGTTGTTATTTATTTGACGTTGTTGTTGTTGTTTATTTGACGTTGTCGTTGTTGTTTATTTGACGTAGTTGTTGTTGTTGACGTTGTTGTTGTTGTTATTATTTGTTTATTTAACGATTTTGTTGTTGTTGTTGTTGTTGTTTACTTGATGTTGTTGTTGTTGTTGTTTATTTGACGTTGTTGTTGTTGTTAACGTTGTTGTTGTTTATTTGACGTTGTTGTTGTTGTTGACGTTGTTGTTGTTGTTATTTATTTGACATTTTTGTTGTTGTTGTTATTGTTGTTGCTGTTGTTTATTTGACGTTGTTGTTGTTGTTATTTATTTGACGTTGTTGTTGTTGTTTATTTGACATTGTTGTTGTTGTTATTGTTTATTTGACGTTGTTGTTGTTGTTTATTTGACGTTGTTGTTGTTGTTCACGTTGTTGTTGTTGTTGTTGTTGTTTATTTGACGTTGTTGTTGTTGTTGACGTTGTTGTTGTTGTTGTTGTTGTTTATTTGACATTTTTGTTGTTGTTGATGTTGTTGTTGTTGTTGTTTATTTGACGTTGTTGTTATTGTTTATTTGACGTTGTTGTTGTTGACATTGTTGTTGTTGTTGTTTATTTTACGTTGTTGTTGTTGTTTATTTGACTTTGTTGTTGTTATTGACATTGTTGTTGTTGTTGTTGTTGTTGTTTATTTGACATTTTTGTTGTTGGTGATGTTGTTGTTGTTGTTGTTGTTGTTGTTTATTTGACGTTGTTGTTATTGTTTATTTGACGTTGTTGTTGTTTATTTGACGTTGTTGTTGTTGTTATTGTTGTTGTTTATTTGACGTTATTGTTGTTGTTGTTGTTTATTTGATGTTGTTGTTGTTGTTTATTTAACGTTGGTGTTGTTGTTGTTGTTTATTTGATGTTGTTATTGTTGTTATTTATTTGACGTCCTTGTTGTTGTTATTGTTTATTTTACGTTGTTGTTGTTGTTATTGTTTATTTGATGTTTTTATTGTTGTTTATTTGACGTTGTTGTTGTTGTATTTGTTGTTGATGTTGTTGCTTATTTGACGTTGTTGTTATTGTTGTTGTTTATTTGACGTTGTTGTTGTTGTTGTTGTTTATTTGACGTTGTTGTTGTTGTTTATTTGACGTTGTTGTTGTTGTTTATTTGACGTTGTTGTTGTTGTTGTTGTTGTTTATTTGACGTTATTGTTGTTATTGACGTTGTTGTTGTTGTTGTTTATTTGACGTTGTTGCTGTTGTTTATTTGACGTTGTTGTTGTCGTTGTTGTTGTTTATTTGACGTTGTTGTTGTTGTTTATTTGACGTTGTTGTTGTTGTTGTTATATATTTGACGTTGTTGTTGTTGTTATTGGTTATTTGACGTTGTTGTTGTTGTTGTTTATTTGACGTTGTTGTTGTTGTTGACGTTGTTGTTGTTGTTGTTGACGTTGTTGTTGTTGTTGTTTATTTGACGTTGTTGTTGTTGTTGTTTATTTGACGTTGTTGTTGTTGTTTATTTGACGTTGCTGTTGTTGTTGTTGTTTATTTGACGGTGTTGTTGTTGTTGTTTATTTGACGTTGTTGTTGTTGTTGACGTTGTTGTTATTGATGTTGTTGTTTATTTGTCGTTTTTGTTGTTGTTGATGTTGTTGTTGTTTTTGTAGTTGTTTATTTGACGTTGTTGTTGTTTATTTGACGTTGTTGTTGTTGTTGTTGTTGTTGTTGTTTATTTGACGTTGTTGTTGTTGTTGTTTATTTGATGTTGTTATTGTTATTTATTTGACGTTGTTGTTGTTTATTTGACGTTGTTGTTGTTGTTGTTATTTATTTGACGTTGTTGTTGTTGTTTATTTGACGTTGTTGTTGTTGTTTATTTGACGTTGTTGTTGTTGACGTTATTGTTGTTGTTGTTGTTTATTTGACGTAGTTGTTGTTGTTGACGTTGTTGTTGTTGTTATTATTTGTTTATTTAACGATTTTGTTGTTGTTATTGTTGTTGTTTACTTGATGTTGTTGTTGTTGTTGTTTATTTGATGTTGTTGTTGTTGTTGACGTTGTTGTTGTTGTTGTTGTTGTTTTTGTTGTTTATTTGACGTTGTTGTAGTTATTTATTTGACGTTGTTGTTGTTCTTGTTGTTGTTGCTATTTATTTGACGATATTATTGTTGTTGTTGTTTATTTGACGTTGTTGTTGTTGTTGTTTATTTGACGTTGTTGTTGTTGTTATTTATTTGACATTGTTGTTGTTGTTGTTCATTTGACGTTGTTGTTGTTGTTTATTTGACGTTGTTGTTGTTGTTGTTTATTTGACATTGTTTTTGTCATTGTTTTTGTTGTTTATTTGACGTTGTTATTGTTGTTGTTTATTTGACGTTGTTGTTTATTTGACGTTGTTGTTGTTGTTGACGTTGTTGTTGTTGTTGTTTATTTGACGTTGTTATTATTGTTGTTGTTGTTTATATGACGTTGTTGTTGTTGTTGACGTTGTTGTTGTTGTTGTTGTTATTTATTTGACGTTTTTGTTGTTGTTATTGTTGTTGTTGTTGTTTATTTGACGTTGTTGTTGTTGTTATTTATTTGACGTTGTTGTTGTTGTTTATTTGACATTGTTGTTGTTGTTATTGTTTATTTGACGTTGTTGTTGTTGTTTATTTGACGTTGTTGTTGTTCACGTTGTTGTTGTTGTTGTTGTTGTTGTTTATTTGACGTTGTTGTTGTTGTTGACGTTGTTGTTGTTGTTGTTCTTTATTTGACGTTGTTGTTGTTGTTGTTAATTTGACGTTGTTGTTGTTTATTTGACGTTGTTGTTGTTGTTGTTAATTTGACGTTGTTGTTGTTTATTTGACGTTGTTGTTGTTGTTTATTTGACGTTGTTGTTGTTGTTGTTGTTGTTTATTTGACGTTGTTGTTGTTGTTGACGTTGTTGTTGTTTATTTGACGTTGTTGTTGTTGTTGACATAGTTGTTGTTGTTGTTGTTGTTTATTTCACGTTGTTGATGTTGTTGACGTTGTTGTTTATTTGACGTTGTTGTTGTTGTTTATTTGACGTTGTTGTTGTTGACATTGTTGTTGTTGTTGTTATTTATTTGGCATTGTTGTTGTTGTTAACGTTGTTGTTGTTGTTGTTGACGTTGTTGGTTTTGTTGTTTATTTGACGTTGTTGTTGTTGTTGTTTATTTGACGTTATTTTAGTTGTTGTTGTTTATTTGACGTTGTTGTTGTTGTTTATTTGACGTTGTTGTTGTTGACATTGTTGTTGATGTTTATTTGACGTAGTTGTTGTTGTTGACGTTGTTGTTGTTTATTTGACGTTTTTGTTATTGTTGATGTTGTTGTTGTTTATTTGACGTTGTTGTTATTGTTTATTTGACGTTGTTGTTGTTGTTTATTTGACGTTGTTGTTGTTGTTATTGTTGTTGTTTATTTGACGTTGTTGTTGTTGTTGTTTATTTGATGTTGTTGTTGTTGTTGTTGTTTATTTGACATTGGTGTTGTTGTTGTTGTTTATTTGACGTTGTTATTGTTGTTATTTATTTGACGTCGTTGTTCTTGTTATTGTTTATTTGACGTTGTTGTTGTTGTTGTTTATTTGACGTTTTTATTGTTGTTTATTTGACGTTGTTTTTGTTATTTGACGTTGTTGTTGTTGTTGTATTTGTTGTTGTTGTTGTTGTTGCTTATTTGATGTTGTTGTTATTGTTGTTGTTAATTTGACGTTGTTGTTGCTGTTGTTTATTTGACGTTGTTGTTGTTGTTGTTTATTTGACGTTGTTGTTGTTGTTTATTTGACGTTATTGTTGTTGTTGATGTTGTTGTTGATGTTGTTGTTGTTGTTGTTTATTTGACGTTGTTGCTGTTGTTTATTTGACGTTGTTGTCGTTGTTGTGGTTTATTTGACGTTGTTGTTGTTGTTTATTTGACGTTGTTGTTGTTGTTGTTGTTATATATTTGACGTTGTTGTTGTTGTTATTGTTTTTTTGACTTTGATGTTGTTGTTGTTTATTTGATGTTGTTGTTGTTGTTGTTGACGTTGTTGTTGTTGTTGTTGTTGTTGACGTTGTTGTTGTTGTTTATTTGACGTTGTTGTTGCTGTTGTTTATTTGACGTTGTTGTTGTTGTTTATTTGACGTTGTTGTTGTTTATTTGACGGTGTTGTTGTGGTTGTTTATTTGACGTTGTTATTGTTGTTGTTTATTTGACGTTGTTGTTGTTATTTATTTGAAGTTGTTGTTGTTGTTGTTTATTTGACATTGTTGTTGTTGTTGTTGTTTATTTGACGTTGTTGTTGTTGTTTATTTGGCGTTGTTGTTGTTGATGTTGTTGTTGTTGTTGTTGTTTATTTGACGTTGTTGTTGTTGTTGTTTATTTGACGTAGTTATTGTTGTTGATGTTGTTGTTGTTGTTGTTTATTTGACGTTGTTGTTGTTGTTTATTTGACGTTGTTGTTGTTGTTCACGTTGTTGTTGTTGTTGTTTATTTGACGTTGTTGTTGTTATTTATTTGACGTTGTTGTTGTTGTTTATTTGACGTTGTTGTTGTTGTTGTTTATTTGACGGTGTTGTTGTTGTTGTTTATTTGACGTTGTTGTTGTTGTTGTTTATTTGACGTTGTTGTTGTTGTTGTTGACGCTGTTGTTGTTTATTTGACGTGGTTGTTGTTGTTGACATAGTTGTTGTTGTTGTTGTTTATTTCAAGTCGTTGATGTTGTTGACGTTGTTGTTTATTTGACGTTGTTTTAGATGTTGTTGTTTATTTGACGTTGTTCTTGTTTATTTGACATTGTTGTTGTTGTTGACGTTGTTGTTGTTGTTGTTGTTGTTTATTTGACATTGTTGTTATTGTTGACGTTGTTGGTGTTGTTGTTTATTTGACGTTGTTTTAGTTGTTGTTGTTTATTTGACGTTGTTGTTGTTGTTGTTGTTTATTTGACGTTTTTTTTATTGACATTGTTGTTGTTGTTGTTTATATGACGTTGTTGTTGTTGTTGTAGTTTATTTGACATAGTTGTTGTTGTTGACATTGTTGTTGTTGTTTATTTGACGTTTTTGTTGTTGTTGATGTTGTTGTTGTTGTTGTTTATTTGACGTTGTTGTTATTGTTTATTTGACGTTGTTGTTGTTGTTTATTTGACGTTGTTGTTGTTGTTGTTATTGTTGTTGTTTATTTGACGTTGTTGTTGTTGTTGTTGTTTATTTGACGTTGGTGTTGTTGTTGTTGTGTATTTGACGTTGTTGTTGTTGTTATTTATTTGACGTTGTTGTTGTTGTTATTATTTATTTGACGTTGTTGCTGTTGTTGTTGTTGTTGTTTATTTGACGTTGTTATTGTTGTTTATTTGACGTTGTTTTTGTTATTTGACGCTGTTGTTGTTGTTGTTGTATTTGTTGTTGTTGTTGTTGCTTATTTGACGTTGTTATTTATTTGACGTTGTTGTTGCTGTTAGTTATTTGACGTTGTTGTTGTTGTTGTTGTTTATTTGACGTTGTTGTTGTTGCTTATTTGACGTTGTTGTTGTTGTTGACGTTGTTGTTGTTGTTGTTTATTTGACGTTGTTATTGTTGTTGTTGATGTTTATTTGACGTTGTTGTTGTCGTTGTTGTTATTTATTTGACGTTGTTGTTATTGTTTATTTGACGTTGTTGTTGTTGTTATTTATTTGACGTTGTTGTTGTTGTTTATTTGACGTTGTTGTTGTTGTTGTTTATTTGACGTTGTTGTTGTTGTTGTTTATTTGACGTTGTTGTTGTTGTTGTTTATTTGACATTATTGTTGTTGTTGTTGTTGACGTTGTTGTTGCTGTTTATTTGACATTGTTGTTGTTGGTGTTGGTGTTGTTGTTTATTTGACGTTGTTGTTGTTGTTGTTGTTGTTGTTTATTTGACGTAGTTGTTGTTGTTGACGTTGTTGTTGTTGTTTATTTGACGTTTTTGTTGTTGTTGATGTTGTTGTTGTTGTTGTTGTTTATTTAATGTTGTTGTTGTTGTTGTTTATTTGACGTTGTTGTTTTTGTTATTGTTGTTGTTTATTTGACGTTGTTGTTGTTGTTGTTTATTTGATGTTGTTGTTGTTATTTATTTGACATTGTTGTTGTTGTTGACGTTGTTGCTGTTGTTGTTTATTTGACATTGTTGTTGTTGTTGTTGTTTATTTGACGTTGTTGTTGTTGTTTATTTGACGTAGTTGTTGTTGTTGACATTGTTGTTGTTGTTGTTGTTGCTTATTTGACGTTGTTGTTGTTGTTGTTGTTTATTTGACTTTTTTATTGTTGTTTATTTGACGTTGTTTTTGTTATTTGACGTTGTTTTTGTTGTTGTTGTATTTGTTATTGTTGTTGTTGTTGCTTATTTTACGTTGTTATTATTGTTGTTGTTAATTTGACATTGTTGTTGCTGTTGTTTATTTGATGTTGTTGTTGTTGTTTATTTGACGTTGTTGTTGTTGTTTATTTGACGTTATTGTTGTTGTTGATGTTGTTATTGATGTTGTTGTTGTTGTTGTTGTTTATTTGACGTTGTTGTTGTCGTTGTTATGGTTTATTTGACGTTGTTGTTGTTGTTTATTTGATGTTGTTGTTGTTGTTATATATTTGACGTTGTTGTTGTTGTTATTGTTTTTTTGACTTTGTTGTTGTTGTTGTTTATTTGACGTTGTTGTTGTTGTTGTTGACGTTGTTGTTGTTGTTGTTGACGTTGTTGTTGTTGTTTATTTGACGTTGTTGTTGTTGTTGTTGTTGTTTATTTGACGTTGTTGTTGTTGTTTATTTGACGTTGTTGTTGTTGTTGTTGTTGTTGTTGTTGTTGTTTATTTGACGGTGTTGTTGTGGTTGTTTATTTGACGTTGTTGTTGTTGTTGTTGTTTATTTGACGTTGTTGTTGTTATTTATTTGAAGTTGTTGTTGTTGTTTATTTGACATTGTTGTTGTTGTTGTTGTTTATTTGACGTTGTTGTTGTTGTTTATTTGACGTTGTTGTTGTTGACGTTGTTGTTGTTGTTTATTTGACGTTGTTGTTGTTGTTTATTTGACGTAGTTGTTGTTGTTGACGTTGTTGTTGTTGTTGTTTATTTGACGTTGTTGTTGTTGTTTATTTGACGTTGTTGTTGTTGTTGTTCACGTTGTTGTTGTTGTTGTTGTTTATTTGACGTTGTTGTTGTTGTTTATTGGACGTTGTTGTTGTTGTTGTTGTTTATTTGACGTTGTTGTTGTTGTTTATTTGACGGTGTTGTTGTTGTTGTTTATTTGACGTTGTTGTTGTTGTTTATTTGACGTTGTTGTTGTTGTTGTTGTTGTTGACGTTGATGTTGTTTATTTGACGTGGTTGTTGTTGTTGACATAGTTGTTGTTGTTGTTGTTGTTGTTTATTTCACGTTGTTGATGTTGTTGACGTTGTTGTTTATTTGACGTTGTTGTTTATTTGACGTTGTTTTAGATGTTGTTGTTTATTTGACGTTGTTCTTGTTTATTTGACATTGGTGTTGTTGTTGACGTTGTTGTTGTTGTTGTTGTTTATTTGACATTGTTGTTGTTGTTGACGTTGTTGGTGTTGTTGTTTATTTGACGTTGTTTTAGTTGTTGTTGTTTATTTGACGTTGTTGTTGTTGTTTATTTGACGTTTTTGTTATTGACATTGTTGTTGTTGTTGTTTATATGACGTTGTTGTTGTTGTTGTTGTTTATTTGACATAGTTGTTGTTGTTGACATTGTTGTTGTTGTTTATTTGACGTTTTTGTTGTTGATGTTGTTGTTGTTTATTTGACGTTGTTTTTAATGTTTATTTGACGTTGTTGTTGTTGTTTATTTGACGTTGTTGTTGTTGTTATTTGATGTTGTTGTTGTTGTTTATTTGACGTTGGTGTTGTTGTTGTTTATTTGACGTTGTTGTTGTTGTTATTTATTTGACGTTGTTGTTGTTGTTATTGTTTATTTGACGTTGTTGCTATTGTTGTTGTTGATTATTTGACGTTGTTATTGTTGTTAATTTGACGTTGTTTTTGTTATTTGACGTTGTTGTTGTTGTTGTTGTTGTTGTTGCTTATTTGACGTTGTTGTTATTTTTGTTGTTAATTTGACGTTGTTGTTGCTGTTGTTTATTTGTTGTTGTTGTTGTTGTTTATTTGACGTTGTTGTTGTTGTTGACGTTGTTGTTGTTGTTTTTGTTGTTTATTTGACGTTGTTGTAGTTGTTTATTTGACGTTGTTGTTGTTCTTGTTGTTGTTGCTGTTTATTTGACGATATTATTGTTGTTGTTGTTTATTTGACGTTGTTGTTGTTGTTTATTTGACGTTGTTGTTGTTATTTATTTGACATTGTTGTTGTTGTTGTTCATTTGACGTTGTTGTTGTTGTTTATTTGACGTTGTTGTTGTTGTTGTTGTTTATTTGACATTGTTTTTGACATTGTTTTTGTTGTTTATTTGACGTTGTTATTGTTGTTGTTTATTTGACGTTGTTGTTGTTGTTGACATTGTTGTTGTTGTTGTTTATTTGACGTTGTTGTTATTGTTGTTGTTGTTTATATGACGTTGTTGTTGTTGTTGACGTTGTTGTTGTTGTTGTTATTTATTTGACGTTTTTGTTGTTGTTATTATTGTTGTTGTTGTTGTTGTTTATTTGACGTTGTTGTTGTTGTTATTTATTTGACGTTGTTGTTGTTGTTTATTTGACATTGTTGTTGTTGTTATTGTTTATTTGACGTTGTTGTTGTTGTTTATTTGACATTGTTGTTGTTGTTGTTCACGTTGTTGTTATTGTTGTTGTTGTTTATTTGACGTTGTTGTTGTTGTTGACGTTGTTGTTGTTGTTGTTGTTGTTTATTTGACGTTGTTGTTGTTGTTGTTGTTGTTGTTGTTAATTTGACGTTGTTGTTGTTTATTTGACGTTGTTGTTGTTGTTGTTAATTTGACGTTGTTGTTGTTTATTTGATGTTGTTGTTGTTGTTTATTTGACGTTGTTGTTGTTGTTGTTGTTTATTTGACGTTGTTGTTGTTGTTGACGTTGTTGTTGTTTATTTGACGTTGTTGTTGTTGTTGACATAGTTGTTGTTGTTGTTGTTGTTTATTTGTCGTTTCTGTTGTTGTTGTTGATGTTGTTGTTGTTTTTATAGTTGTTTATTTGACGTTGTTGTTGTTTATTTGACGTTGTTGTTGTTGTTGTTTATTTGACGTTGTTGTTGTTGTTGTTATTGTTGTTGTTGTTGTTTATTTGACGTTGTTATTGTTATTTATTTGACGTTGTTGTTGTTTATTTGACGTTGTTGTTGTTGTTGTTATTTATTTGACGTTGTTGTTGTTGTCGTTGTTGTTTATTTGACGTTGTTGTTGTTGTTGTTGTTTATTTGACGTTGTTGTTGTTGTTGTTTATTTGACGTTGTTGTTGTTATTTATTTGACGTTGTTGTTGTTGTTGTTTATTTGACATTGTTGTTATTGTTGTTGTTTATTTGATGTTGTTGTTGTTGTTTATTTGACGTTGTTGTTGTTGACGTTATTGTTGTTGTTGTTGTTTATTTGACGTAGTTGTTGTTGTTGACGTTGTTGTTGTTGTTATTATTTGTTTATTTAACGATTTTGTTGTTGTTGTTGTTGTTGTTGTTTACTTGATGTTGTTGTTGTTGTTGTTGTTTATTTGACGTTGTTGTTGTTGTTGACGTTGTTGTTGTTGTTGTTTTTGTTGTTTATTTGACGTTGTTGTAGTTGTTTATTTGACGTTGTTGTTGTTCTTGTTGTTGTTGCTGTTTATTTGACGATATTATTGTTGTTGTTGTTTATTTGACGTTGTTGTTGTTGTTTATTTGACGGTGTTGTTGTTGTTATTTATTTGACATTGTTGTTGTTGTTGTTCATTTGACGTTGTTGTTGTTGTTTATTTGACGTTCTTGTTGTTGTTGTTGTTTATTTGACATTGTTTTTGTCATTGTTTTTGTTGTTTATTTGACGTTGTTATTGTTGTTGTTTATTTGACGTTGTTGTTTATTTGACGTTGTTGTTGTTGTTGACGTTGTTGTTGTTGTTTATTTGACGTTGTTGTTATTGTTGTTGTTGTTTATTTGACGTTGTTGTTGTTGTTGACGTTGTTGTTGTTGTTATTTATTTGACATTTTTGTTGTTGTTGTTATTGTTGTTGCTGTTGTTTATTTGACGTTGTTGTTGTTGTTATTTATTTGACGTTGTTGTTGTTGTTGTTTATTTGACATTGTTGTTGTTGTTATTGTTTATTTGACGTTGTTGTTGTTGTTTATTTGACGTTGTTGTTGTTGTTGTTCACGTTGTTGTTGTTGTTGTTTATTTGACGTTGTTGTTGTTGTTTATTTGACGTAGTTATTGTTGTTGATGTTGTTGTTGTTGTTGTTTATTTGACGTTGTTGTTGTTGTTGTTTATTTGACGTTGTTGTTGTTGTTCACGTTGTTGTTGTTGTTTATTTGACGTTGTTGTTGTTATTTATTTGACGTTGTTGTTGTTGTTGTTGTTTATTTGACGTTGTGGTTGTTGTTTATTTGACGGTGTTGTTGTTGTTGTTGTTTATTTGACGTTGTTGTTGTTGTTGTTGTTTATTTGACGTTGTTGTTGTTGTTGTTGTTGACGCTGTTGTTGTTTATTTGACGTGGTTGTTGTTGTTGACATAGTTGTTGTTGTTGTTGTTTATTTCAAGTTGTTGATGTTGTTGACGTTGTTGTTTATTTGACGTTGTTGTTTATTTGACGTTGTTTTAGATGTTGTTGTTTATTTGACGTTGTTCTTGTTTATTTGACATTGTTGTTGTTGTTGACGTTGTTGTTGTTGTTGTTGTTTATTTGACATTGTTGTTATTGTTGACGTTGTTGGTGTTGTTGTTTATTTGACGTTGTTTTAGTTGTTGTTGTTTATTTGACGTTGTTGTTGTTGTTGTTGTTTATTTGACGTTTTTGTTATTGACATTGTTGTTGTTGTTGTTTATATGACGTTGTTGTTGTTGTTGTTTATTTGACATAGTTGTTGTTGTTGACATTGTTGTTGTTGTTTATTTGACGTTTTTGTTGTTGATGATGTTGTTGTTGTTGTTGTTTATTTGACGTTGTTGTTATTGTTTATTTGACGTTGTTGTTGTTGTTTATTTGACGTTGTTGTTGTTGTTGTTATTGTTGTTGTTTATTTGACGTTGTTGTTGTTGTTGTTTATTTGATGTTGTTGTTGTTGTTTATTTGACGTTGGTGTTGTTGTTGTTGTTTATTTGACGTTGTTGTTGTTGTTATTTATTTGACGTTGTTGTTGTTGTTATTATTTATTTGACGTTGTTGCTGTTGTTGTTGTTTATTTGACGTTGTTATTGTTGTTTATTTGACGTTGTTTTTGTTATTTGACGTTGTTGTTGTTGTTGTATTTGTTGTTGTTGTTGTTGCTTATTTGACGTTGTTGTTTATTTGACGTTGTTGTTGCTGTTAGTTATTTGACGTTGTTGTTGTTGTTGTTGTTGTTGTTTATTTGACGTTGTTGTTGTTGTTGTTTATTTGACGTTGTTGTTGTTGTTGTTGACGTTGTTGTTGTTGTTGTTTATTTGACATTGTTATTGTTATTGTTGTTGTTTATTTGACGTTGTTGTTGTCGTTGTTGTTATTTATTTGACGTTGTTGTTGTTGTTTATTTGACGTTGTTGTTGTTGTTATTTATTTGACGTTGTTGTTGTTTTTATTTATTTGACGTTGTTGTTGTTGTTGTTGTTTATTTGACGTTGTTGTTGTTGTTTATTTGACGTTGTTGTTGTTGTTTATTTGACATTATTGTTGTTGTTGTTGTTGACGTTGTTGTTGTTGTTTATTTGACATTGTTGTTGTTGGTGTTGGCGTTGTTGTTTATTTGACGTTGTTGTTGTTGTTGTTTATTTGACGTTGTTTTAGTTGTTGTTGTTTATTTGGCGTTGTTGTTGTTGTTTATTTGACATTGTTGTTGTTGACATTGTTGTTGTTGTTGTTGTTGTTTATTTGACGTAGTTGTTGTTGTTGTTTATTTGACGTTTTTGTTGTTGTTGATGTTGTTGTTGTTGTTTATTTAATGTTGTTGTTGTTGTTGTTTATTTAATGTTGTTGTTGTTGTTGTTTATTTGACGTTGTTGTTTTTGTTATTGTTGTTGTTTATTTGACGTTGTTGTTATTGTTGTTTATTTGATGTTGTTGTTGTTATTTATTTGACATTGTTGTTGTTGTTGTTGACGTTGTTGCTGTTGTTGTTTATTTGACATTGTTGTTGTTGTTGTTTATTTGACGTTGTCGTTGTTGTTGTTTATTTGACGTAGTTGTTGTTGTTGACATTGTTGTTGTTGTTGTTGTTGTTTATTTGACGTTGTTGTTGTTGTTGTTGTTTATTTGACTTTTTTATTGTTGTTTATTTGACGTTGTTTTTGTTATTTGACGTTGTTGTTGTTGTTGTTGTTGTTGTTGTATTTGTTGTTGTTGTTGTTGTTGCTTATTTGACGTTGTTGTTATTGTTGTTGTTAATTTGACGTTGTTGTTGCTGTTAATTATTTGACGTTGTTGTTGTTGTTGTTTATTTGACGTTGTTGTTGTTGTTGTTTATTTGACGTTATTATTGTTGTTGATGTTGTTGTTGATGTTGTTGTTGTTTATTTGACGTTGTTGCTGTTGTTTATTTGACGTTGTTGTTGTCGTTGTTATGGTTTATTTGACGTTGTTGATGTTGTTTATTTGACGTTGTTGTTGTTGTTGTTATGTATTTGACGTTGTTGTTGTTGTTATTGTTTTTTTGACTTTGTTGTTGTTGTTGTTTATTTGACGTTGTTGTTGTTGTTGTTGACGTTGTTGTTGTTGTTGTTGACGTTGTTGTTGTTGTTTATTTGACGTTGTTGTTGTTGTTGTTGTTTATTTGACGTTGTTGTTGTTGTTTATTTGACGTTGTTGTTGTTGTTGTTGTTGTTGTTGTTTATTTGACGGTGTTGTTGTGGTTGTTTATTTGACGTTGTTGTTGTTGTTATTGTTTATTTGACGTTGTTGTTGTTATTTATTTGAAGTTGTTGTTGTTGTTTATTTGACGTTGTTGTTGTTGTTGTTGTTTATTTGACGTTGTTGTTGTTGTTTATTTGACGTAGTTGTTGTTGTTGATGTTGTTGTTGTTGTTGTTTATTTGACGTTATTGTTGTTGTTTATTTGACGTTGTTGTTGTTGTTGATGTTGTTGTTGTTGTTGTTTATTTGACGTTATTGTTGTTGTTTATTTGACGTTGTTGTTGTTGTTCACGTTGTTGTTATTGTTGTTGTTGTTTATTTGACGTTGTTGTTGTTGTTTATTTGACGTTGTTGTTGTTGTTGTTGTTTATTTGACGTTGTTGTTGTTGTTTATTTAACGGTGTTGTTGTTGTTGTTTATTTGACGTTGTTGTTGTTGTTGTTTATTTGACGTTGTTGTTGTTGTTGTTGACGTTGTTGTTGTTTATTTGACGTGGTTATTGTTGTTGACATAGTTGTTGTTGTTGTTGTTGTTGTTGTTTATTTCACGTTGTTGATGTTGTTGACGTTGTTGTTTATTTGACGTTGTTTTAGATGTTGTTGTTTATTTGACGTTGTTCTTGTTTATTTGACATTGGTGTTGTTGTTGACGTTGTTGTTGTTGTTGTTGTTGTTTATTTGACATTGTTGTTGTTGTTGACGTTGTTGGTGTTGTTGTTTATTTGACGATGTTTTAGTTGTTGTTGTTTATTTGAAGTTGTTGTTGTTGTTGTTTATTTGACGTTTTTGTTATTGACATAGTTGTTGTTGTTGTGTATATGACGTTGTTGTTGTTGTTGTTTATTTGACATAGTTGTTGTTGTTGACATTGTTGTTGTTGTTTATTTGACGTTTTTGTTGTTGATGTTGTTGTTGTTGTTTATTTGACGTTGTTGTTATTGTTTATTTGACTTTGTTGTTGTTGTTTATTTGACGTTGTTGTTGTTGTTGTTATTTGATGTTGTTGTTGTTGTTTATTTGACGTTGGTGTTGTTGTTGTTTATTTGACGTTGTATTGTTGTTAATTTGACGTTGTTTTTGTTATTTGACGTTGTTGTTGTTGTTGTTGTTGCTTATTTGACGTTGTTGTTATTGTTGTTGTTAATTTGACGTTGTTGTTGCGGTTGTTTATTTGTTGTTGTTGTTGTTGTTTATTTGACGTTGTTGTTGTTGTTGACGTTGTTGTTGTTGTTTTTGTTGTTTATTTGACGTTGTTGTAGTTGTTTATTTGACGTTGTTGTTGTTCTTGTTGTTGTTGCTGTTTATTTGACGATATTATTGTTGTTGTTGTTTATTTGACGTTGTTGTTGTTGTTTATTTGACGTTGTTGTTGTTGTTATTTATTTGACATTGTTGTTGTTGTTATTCATTTGACGTTGTTGTTGTTGTTTATTTGACGTTGTTGTTGTTGTTGTTTATTTGACATTGTTTTTGTCAATGTTTTTGTTGTTTATTTGACGTTGTTATTGTTGTTGTTTATTTGACGTTGTTGTTTATTTGACGTTGTTGTTGTTGACGTTGTTGTTGTTGTTGTTTATTTGACGTTGTTGTTATTGTTGTTGTTGTTTATATGACGTTGTTGTTGTTGTTGACGTTGTTGTTGTTGTTGTTTATTTGACGTTGTTGTTATTGTTGTTGTTGTTGTTGTTTATTTGACGTTGTTGTTGTTATTTATTTGACGTTGTTGTTGTTGTTGTTGTTGTTGTTTATTTGACGTTGTTGTTGTTGTTATTTATTTGACGTTATTGTTGTTGTTTATTTGACGTTGTTGTTGTTGTTGTTCACGTTGTTCTTGTTGTTGTTGTTTATTTGACGTTGTTGTTATTGTTGACGTTGTTGTTGTTGTTGTTGTTTATTTGACGTTGTTGTTGTTGTTGTTGTTAATTTGACGTTGTTGTTGTTTATTTGACGTTGTTGTTGTTGTTGTTAATTTGACGTTGTTGTTGTTTATTTGACGTTGTTGTTGTTGTTTATTTGACGTTGTTGTTGTTGTTGTTTATTTGACGTTGTTGTTGTTGACGTTGTTGTTGTTTATTTGACGTTGTTGTTGTTGTTGACATAGTTGTTGTTGTTGTTGTTGTTTATTTCACGTTGTTGATGTTGTTGACGTTGTTGTTTATTTGACGTTGTTGTTGTCGTTGTTGTTATTTATTTGACGTTGTTGTTGTTGTTTATTTGACGTTGTTGTTGTTGTTATTTATTTGACGTTGTTGTTGTTTTTATTTATTTGACGTTGTTGTTGTTGTTTATTTGACGTTGTTGTTGTTGTTTATTTGACGTTGTTGTTGTTGTTTATTTGACATTATTGTTGTTGTTGTTGTTGACGTTGTTGTTGTTGTTTATTTGACATTGTTGTTGTTGGTGTTGGTGTTGTTGTTTAATTGACGTTGTTGTTGTTGTTGTTTAATTGACGTTGTTTTAGTTGTTGTTGTTTATTTGGCGTTGTTGTTGTTGTTTATTTGACATTGTTGTTGTTGACATTGTTGTTGTTGTTGTTGTTTATTTGACGTAGTTGTTGTTGTTGTTTATTTGACGTTTTTGTTGTTGTTGATGTTGTTGTTGTTGTTTATTTAATGTTGTTGTTGTTGTTGTTTATTTGACGTTGTTTTTTTTGTTATTGTTGTTGTTTATTTGACGTTGTTGTTGTTGTTGTTTATTTGATGTTGTTGTTGTTATTTATTTGACATTGTTGTTGTTGTTGTTGACGTTGTTGCTGTTGTTGTTTATTTGACATTGTTGTTGTTGTTGTTTATTTGACGTTGTTGTTGTTGTTGTTTATTTGATGTAGTTGTTGTTGTTGACATTGTTGTTGTTGTTGTTTATTTGACGTTGTTGTTGTTGTTGTTGTTGTTTATTTGACTTTTTTATTGTTGTTTATTTGACGTTGTTTTTGTTATTTGACGTTGTTGTTGTTGTTGTTGTATTTGTTGTTGTTGTTGTTGTTGCTTATTTGACGTTGTTGTTATTGTTGTTGTTAATTTGACGTTGTTGTTGCTGTTAGTTATTTGACGTTGTTGTTGTTGTTGTTTATTTGACGTTGTTGTTGTTGTTTATTTGACGTTATTATTGTTGTTGATGTTGTTGTTGTTTATTTGACGTTGTTGCTGTTGTTTATTTGACGTTGTTGTTGTCGTTGTTATGGTTTATTTGACGTTGTTGATGTTGTTTATTTGACGTTGTTGTTGTTGTTGTTATGTATTTGACGTTGTTGTTGTTGTTATTGTTTTTTTGACTTTGTTGTTGTTGTTGTTGTTTATTTGACGTTGTTGTTGTTGTTGTTTATTTGACGTTGTTGTTGTTGTTTATTTGACGTTTCTGTTGTTGTTGTTGTTTATTTGACGGTGTTGTTGTGGTTGTTTATTTGACGTTGTTGTTGTTGTTTATTTGACGTTGTTGTTGTTGTTTATTTGACGTTGTTGTTGTTGTTGTTGTTGTTGTTGTTTATTTGACGGTGTTGTTGTGGTTGTTTATTTGACGTTGTTGTTGTTGTTATTGTTTATTTGACGTTGTTGTTGTTATTTATTTGAAGTTGCTGTTGTTGTTTATTTGACGTTGTTGTTGTTGTTGTTTATTTGACGTTGTTGTTGTTGTTTATTTGACGTAGTTGTTGTTGTTGATGTTGTTGTTGTTGTTGTTTATTTGACGTTATTGTTGTTGTTTATTTGACGTAGTTGTTGTTGTTGATGTTGTTGTTGTTGTTGTTGTTTATTTGACGTTATTGTTGTTGTTTATTTGACGTTGTTGTTGTTGTTCACGTTGTTGTTATTGTTGTTGTTGTTTATTTGACGTTGTTGTTGTTGTTTATTTGACGTTGTTGTTGTTGTTGTTGTTTATTTGACGTTGTTGTTGTTGTTTATTTAACGGTGTTGTTGTTGTTGTTTATTTGACGTTGTTGTTGTTGTTGTTTATTTGACGTTGTTGTTGTTGTTGTTGACGTTGTTGTTGTTTATTTGACGTGGTTATTGTTGTTGACATAGTTGTTGTTGTTGTTGTTGTTGTTTATTTCACGTTGTTGATGTTGTTGACGTTGTTGTTTATTTGACGTTGTTGTTTATTTGACGTTGTTTTAGATGTTGTTGTTTATTTGACATTGGTGTTGTTGTTGACGTTGTTGTTGTTGTTGTTGTTGTTTATTTGACATTGTTGTTGTTGTTGACGTTGTTGGTGTTGTTGTTTATTTGACGTTGTTTTAGTTGTTGTTGTTTATTTGACGTTGTTGTTGTTGTTGTTTATTTGACGTTTTTGTTATTGACATAGTTGTTGTTGTTGTGTATATGACCTTGTTGTTGTTGTTGTTGTTTATTTGACATAGTTGTTGTTGTTGACATTGTTGTTGTTGTTTATTTGACGTTTTTGTTGTTGATGTTGTTGTTGTTGTTTATTTGACGTTGTTGTTATTGTTTATTTGACGTTGTTGTTGTTGTTTATTTGACGTTGTTGTTGTTGTTGTTATTTGATGTTGTTGTTGTTGTTTATTTGACGTTGGTGTTGTTGTTGTTTATTTGACGTTGTTGTTGTTATTTATTTGACGTTGTTGTTGTTGTTATTGTTTATTTGACGTTGTTGCTATTGTTGTTGTTGTTTATTTGACGTTGTATTGTTGTTAATTTGACGTTGTTTTTGTTATTTGACGTTGTTGTTGTTGTTGTTGTTGTTGCTTATTTGACGTTGTTGTTATTGTTGTTGTTAATTTGACGTTGTTGTTGCGGTTGTTTATTTGTTGTTGTTGTTGTTGTTTATTTGACGTTGTTGTTGTTGTTGACGTTGTTGTTGTTGTTTATTTGACGTTGTTGTAGTTGTTTATTTGACGTTGTTGTTGTTCTTGTTGTTGTTGCTGTTTATTTGACGATATTATTGTTGTTGTTGTTTATTTGACGTTGTTGTTGTTGTTTATTTGACGTTGTTGTTGTTGTTATTTATTTGACATTGTTGTTGTTGTTATTCATTTGACGTTGTTGTTGTTGTTTATTTGACGTTGTTGTTGTTGTTGTTGTTTATTTGACATTGTTTTTGTCAATGTTTTTGTTGTTTATTTGACGTTGTTATTGTTGTTGTTTATTTGACGTTGTTGTTTATTTGACGTTGTTGTTGTTGTTGACGTTGTTGTTGTTGTTGTTTATTTGACGTTGTTGTTATTGTTGTTGTTGTTTATATGATGTTGTTGTTGTTGTTGACGTTGTTGTTGTTGTTGTTTATTTGACGTTGTTGTTATTGTTGTTGTTGTTGTTGTTTATTTGACGTTGTTGTTGTTGTTATTTATTTGACGTTGTTGTTGTTGTTTATTTGACATTGTTGTTGTTGTTATTGTTTATTTGACGTTGTTGTTGTTGTTTATTTGACGTTGTTGTTGTTGTTGTTCACGTTGTTCTTGTTGTTGTTGTTTATTTGACGTTGTTGTTATTGTTGACATTGTTGTTGTTGTTGTTGTTTATTTGACGTTGTTGTTGTTGTTGTTAATTTGACGTTGTTGTTGTTTATTTGACGTTGTTGTTGTTGTTGTTGTTAATTTGACGTTGTTGTTGTTTATTTGACGTTGTTGTTGTTGTTGTTGTTTATTTGACGTTGTTGTTTTTGACGTTGTTGTTGTTTATTTGACGTTGTTGTTGTTGTTGACATAGTTGTTGTTGTTGTTGTTGTTTATTTCACGTTGTTGATGTTGTTGACGTTGTTGTTTATTTGACGTTGTTGTTGTTGTTTATTTGACGTTGTTGTTGTTGACATTGTTGTTGTTGTTGTTATTTATTTGGCATTGTTGTTGTTGTTAACGTTGTTGTTGTTGTTGTTGTTGTTGTTGACATTGTTGGTTTTGTTGTTTATTTGACGTTGTTGTTGTTGTTTATTTGACGTTATTTTAGTTGTTGTTGTTTATTTGACGTAGTTGTTGTTGTTTATTTGACGTTGTTGTTGTTGACATTGTTGTTGATGTTTATTTGATGTAGTTGTTGTTGTTGACGTTGTTGTTGTTTATTTGACGTTTTTGTTATTGTTGATGTTGATGTTGTTGTTGTTTATTTGACGTTGTTGTTATTGTTTATTTGACGTTTTTTATGTTGTTGTTTATTTGACGTTGTTGTTGTTGTTATTATTGTTGTTTATTTGACGTTGTTGTTAATGTTGTTTATTTGATGTTGTTGTTATTGTTGTTGTTTATTTGACATTGGTGTTGTTGTTGTTGTTTATTTGACGTTGTTATTGTTGTTATTTATTTGACGTCGTTGTTGTTGTTATTGTTTAATTGACGTTGTTGTTTTTGTTGTTTATTTGACGTTTTTATTGTTGTTTATTTGACGTTGTTTTTGTTATTTGACGTTGTTGTTGTTGTTGTTGTATTTGTTGTTGTTGTTGTTGTTGTTGCTTATTTGACGTTGTTGTTATTGTTGTTGTTAATTTGACGTTGTTGTTGCTGTTGTTTATTTGACGTTGTTGTTGTTGTTTATTTAACGTTGTTGTTGTTGTTGTTTATTTGACGTTATTGTTGTTGTTGATGTTGTTGTTGATGTTGTTGTTGTTGTTGTTGTTTATTTGACGTTGTTGCTGTTGTTTATTTGACGTTGTTGTCGTTGTTGTGGTTTATTTGACGTTGTTGTTGTTGTTCATTTGACGTTGTTGTTGTTGTTGTTATATATTTGACGTTGTTGTTGTTGTTATTGTTTTTTTAACTTTGATGTTGTTGTTGTTTATTTGACGTTGTTGTTGTTGTTGTTGACGTTGTTGTTGTTGTTGTTGTTGTTGACGTTGTTGTTGTTGTTGTTTATTTGACGTTGTTGTTGTTGTTGTTTATTTGACGTTGTTGTTGTTGTTTATTTGACGTTGCTGTTGTTGTTGTTGTTTATTTGACGGTGTTGTTGTGGTTGTTTATTTGACGTTGTTCATGTTGTTGTTTATTTGACGTTGTTGTTGTTATTTATTTGAAGTTGTTGTTGTTGTTTATTTGACATTGTTGTTGTTGTTGTTGTTTATTTGACGTTGTTGTTGTTGTTGTTGTTGTTTATTTGACGTTGTTGTTGTTGACGTTGTTGTTGTTGTTGTTTATTTGACGTTGTTGTTGTTGTTGTTTATTTGACGTAGTTATTGTTGTTGATGTTGTTGTTGTTGTTTATTTGACGTTGTTGTTGTTGTTTATTTGACGTTGTTGTTGTTGTTCACGTTGTTATTGTTGTTGTTTATTTGACGTTGTTGTTGTTATTTATTTGACGTTGTTGTTGTCGTTGTTGTTTATTTGACGTTGTTGTTGTTGTTTATTTGACGGTGTTGTTGTTGTTGTTTATTTGACGTTGTTGTTGTTGTTGTTTATTTGACGTTGTTGTTGTTGTTGTTGACGCTGTTGTTGTTTATTTGACGTGGTTGTTGTTGTTGACATAGTTGTTGTTGTTGTTGTTTATTTCAAGTTGTTGATGGTTTTGACGTTGTTGTTTATTTGACGTTGTTGTTTATTTGACGTTGTTTTAGATGTTGTTGTTTATTTGACGTTTGTTCTTGTTTATTTGACATTGTTGTTGTTGTTGACGTTGTTGTTGTTGTTGTTGTTGTTTATTTGACATTGTTGTTATTGTTGACGTTGTTGGTGTTGTTGTTTATTTGACGTTGTTTTAGTTGTTGTTGTTTATTTGACGTTGTTGTTGTTGTTGTTGTTGTTTATTTGACGTTTTTGTTATTGACATTGTTGTTGTTGTTGTTTATATGACGTTGTTGTTGTTGTTGTTTATTTGACATAGTTGTTGTTGTTGTTATTTATTTGACATAGTTGTTGTTGTTGACATTGTTGTTGTTGTTGTTGTTTATTTGACGTTTTTGTTGTTGTTGATGTTGTTGTTGTTGTTGTTTATTTGACGTTGTTGTTATTGTTTATTTGACGTTGTTGTTGTTGTTTATTTGACGTTGTTGTTGTTGTTGTTATTGTTGTTGTTTATTTGACGTTGTTGTTGTTGTTGTTGTTGTTGTTTATTTGATGTTGTTGTTGTTGTTGTTGTTTATTTGACGTTGGTGTTGTTGTTGTTGTTTATTTGACGTTGTTGTTGTTGTTATTTATTTGACGTTGTTGTTGTTGTTATTATTTATTTGACGTTGTTGCTGTTGTTGTTGTTGTTGTTTATTTGACGTTGTTATTGTTGTTTATTTGACGTTGTTTTTGTTATTTGACGTTGTTGTTGTTGTTGTTGTATTCGTTGTTGTTGTTGTTGCTTATTTGACGTTGTTGTTTATTTGACGTTGTTGTTGCTGTTAGTTATTTGACGTTGTTGTTGTTGTTGTTGTTTATTTGACGTTGTTGTTGTTGTTGTTTATTTGACGTTGTTGTTGTTGTTGACGTTGTTGTTGTTGTTTATTTGACGTTGTTATTGTTGTTGCTGTTGTTTATTTGACGTTGTTGTTGTCGTTGTTGTTATTTATTTGATGTTGTTGTTGTTGTTGTTTATTTGACGTTGTTGTTGTTGTTATTTATTTGACGTTGTTGTTGTTGTTTATTTGACGTTGTTGTTGTTGTTGTTGTTGTTTATTTGACGTTGTTGTTGTTGTTTATTTGACGTTGTTGTTGTTTATTTGACATTATTGTTGTTGTTGTTGTTGTTTATTTGACATTGTTGTTGTTGGTGTTGGTGTTGTTGTTTATTTGACGTTGTTGTTGTTGTTGTTGTTGTTTATTTGACGTTGTTTTAGTTGTTGTTGTTTATTTGGCGTTGTTGTTGTTGTTTATTTGACATTGTTGTTGTTGACATTGTTGTTGTTGTTGTTGTTTATTTGACGTAGTTGTTGTTGTTGACGTTGTTGTTGTTGTTTATTTGACGTTTTTGTTGTTGTTGATGTTGTTGTTGTTGTTTATTTAATGTTGTTGTTGTTGTTGTTTATTTGACGTTGTTGTTTTTGTTATTGTTGTTGTTTATTTGACGTTGTTGTTGTTGTTGTTTATTTGATGTTGTTGTTGTTATTTATTTGACATTGTTGTTGTTGTTGACGTTGTTGCTGTTGTTGTTTATTTGACATTGTTGTTGTTGTTGTTGTTTATTTGACGTTGTTGTTGTTGTTTATTTGACGTAGTTGTTGTTGTTGACATTGTTGTTGTTGTTGTTGTTGTTTATTTGACGTTGTTGTTGTTGTTGTTTATTTGACTTTTTTATTGTTGTTTATTTGACATTGTTTTTGTTATTTGACGTTGTTGTTGTTGTTGTTGTTGTATTTGTTGTTGTTGTTGTTGCTTATTTGACGTTGTTGTTATTGTTGTTGTTAATTTGATGTTGTTGTTGCTGTTTTTTTATTTGACGTTGTTGTTGTTTTTTATTTGACGTTGTTGTTGTTGTTTATTTGACGTTATTGTTGTTGTTGATGTTGTTGATGTTGTTGTTGTTGTTGTTGTTTATTTGACGTTGTTGCTGTTGTTTATTTGACGTTGTTGTTGTCGTTGTTATGGTTTATTTGACATTGTTGTTGTTGTTTATTTGACGTTGTTGTTGTTGTTGTTGTTATATATTTGACGTTGTTGTTGTTGTTATTGTTTTTTTGACTTTGTTGTTGTTGTTGTTTATTTGACGTTGTTGTTGTTGTTGTTGTTGACGTTGTTGTTGTTGTTGTTGTTGACATTGTTGTTGTTGTTTATTTGACGTTGTTGTTGTTGTTGTTTATTTGACGTTGTTGTTGTTGTTTATTTGACGTTGCTGTTGTTGTTGTTGTTTATTTGACGGTGTTGTTGTGGTTGTTTATTTGACGTTGTTGTTGTTGTTGTTGTTTATTTGAAGTTGTTGTTGTTATTTATTTGAAGTTGTTGTTGTTGTTTATTTGACATTGTTTTTGTTGTTGTTGTTTATTTGACGTTGTTGTTGTTGTTTATTTGACGTTGTTGTTGTTGTTGACGTTGTTGTTGTTGTTTATTTGACGTTGTTGTTGTTGTTTATTTGACGTTGTTGTTGTTGTTTATTTGACGTAGTTGTTGTTGTTGACGTTGTTGTTGTTGTTGTTTATTTGACGTTGTTGTTTATTTGACGTTGTTGTTGTTGTTCACGTTGTTATTGTTGTTGTTTATTTGACGTTGTTGTTGTTATTTATTTGACGTTGTTGTTGTTGTTGTTGTTTATTTGACGTTGTTGTTGTTGTTTATTTGACGGTGTTGTTGTTGTTGTTTATTTGACGTTGTTGTTGTTGTTGTTGTTTATTTGACGTTGTTGTTGTTGTTGTTGACGCTATTGTTATTTATTTGACGTGGTTGTTGTTGTTGACATAGTTGTTGTTGTTGTTGTTTATTTCAAGTTGTTGATGTTGTTGACGTTGTTGTTTATTTGACGTTGTTGTTTATTTGACGTTGTTTTAGATGTTGTTGTTTATTTGACGTTGTTCTTGTTTATTTGACATTGTTGTTGTTGTTGACGTTGTTGTTGTTGTTGTTGTTTATTTGACATTGTTGTTATTGTTGACGTTGTTGGTGTTGTTGTTTATTTGACGTTGTTTTAGTTGTTGTTGTTTATTTGACGTTGTTGTTGTTGTTGTTGTTTATTTGACGTTGTTGTTGTTGTTGTTGTTTATTTGACGTTTTTGTTATTGACATTGTTGTTGTTGTTGTTTATATGACGTTGTTGTTGTTGTTGTTTATTTGACATAGTTGTTGTTGTTGACATTGTTGTTGTTGTTGTTTATTTGACGTTTTTGTTGTTGTTGATGTTGTTGTTGTTGTTTATTTGACGTTGTTGTTATTGTTTATTTGACGTTGTTGTTGTTGTTTCTTTGACGTTGTTGTTGTTGTTGTTGTTGTTGTTATTGTTGTTGTTTATTTGACGTTGTTGTTGTTGTTGTTGTTGTTGTTTATTTGATGTTGTTGTTGTTGTTGTTTATTTGACATTGGTGTTGTTGTTGTTGTTTATTTGACGTTGTTGTTGTTGTTATTTATTTGACGTTGTTTTTGTTGTTATTATTTATTTGACGTTGTTGCTGTTGTTGTTGTTGTTTATTTGACGTTGTTATTGTTGTTTATTTGACGTTGTTTTTGTTATTTGACGTTGTTGTTGTTGTTGTTGTTGTATTTGTTGTTGTTGTTATTGCTTATTTGACGTTGTTGTTTATTTGACGTTGTTATTGCTGTTAGTTATTTGACGTTGTTGTTGTTGTTGTTGTTGTTGTTGTTTATTTGACATTGTTGTTGTTGTTGTTGTTTATTTGACGTTGTTGTTGTTGTTGACGTTGTTGTTGTTGTTTATTTGACGTTGTTATTGTTGTTGCTGTTGTTTATTTGACGTTATTGTTGTCGTTGTTGTTATTTATTTGACGTTGTTGTTGTTGTTGTTTATTTGACGTTGTTGTTGTTGTTATTTATTTGACGTTGTTGTTGTTGTTGTTTATTTGACGTTGTTGTTGTTGTTGTTTATTTGACGTTGTTGTTGTTGTTGTTTATTTGACGTTGTTGTTGTTTATTTGACATTATTGTTGTTGTTGTTGTTGTTGACGTTGTTGTTGTTGTTTATTTGACATTGTTGTTGTTGGTGTTGGTGTTGTTGTTTATTTGACGTTGTTGTGGTTGTTGTTGTTTATTTGACGTTGTTTTAGTTGTTGTTGTTTATTTGGCGTTGTTGTTGTTGTTTATTTGACATTGTTGTTGTTGACATTGTTGTTGTTGTTGTTGTTTATTTGACGTAGTTGTTGTTGTTGACGTTGTTGTTGTTGTTTATTTGACGTTTTTGTTGTTGTTGATGTTGTTGTTGTTGTTTATTTAATGTTGTTGTTGTTGTTTATTTGACGTTGTTGTTTTTGTTATTGTTGTTGTTTATTTGACGTTGTTGTTGTTGTTGTTGTTGTTGTTGTTGTTTATTTGATGTTGTTGTTGTTATTTATTTGACATTGTTGTTGTTGTTGACGTTGTTGCTGTTGTTGTTTATTTGACATTGTTGTTGTTGTTGTTGTTTATTTGACGTTGTTGTTGTTGTTTATTTGACGTAGTTGTTGTTGTTGACATTGTTGTTGTTGTTGTTGTTGTTGTTTATTTGATGTTGTTGTTGTTGTTGTTTATTTGACTTTTTTATTGTTGTTTATTTGACATTTGTTTTGTTATTTGACGTTGTTGTTGTTGTTGTATTTGTTGTTGTTGTTGTTGTTGCTTATTTGACGTTGTTGTTATTGTTGTTGTTAATTTGACGATGTTGTTGCTGTTGTTTTATTTGACGTTGTTGTTGTTGTTTATTTGACGTTGTTGTTGTTGTTTATTTGACGTTATTGTTGTTGTTGATGTTGTTGTTGATGTTGTTGTTGTTGTTGTTGTTTATTTGACGTTGTTGCTGTTGTTTATTTGACGTTGTTGTTGTCGTTGTTATGGTTTATTTGACGTTGTTGTTGTTGTTTATTTGACGTTGTTATTGTTGTTGTTATATATTTGACGTTGTTGTTGTTGTTATTGTTTTTTTAACTTTGTTGTTGTTGTTGTTTATTTGACGTTGTTGTTGTTGTTGTTGACGTTGTTGTTGTTGTTGTTGTTGTTGTTGACGTTGTTGTTGTTGTTGTTTATTTGACGTTGTTGTTGTTGTTGTTTATTTGACGTTGTTGTTGTTGTTTATTTGACGTTTCTGTTGTTGTTGTTGTTTATTTGACGGTGTTGTTGTGGTTGTTTATTTGACGTTGTTGTTGTTGTTGTTGTTGTTTATTTGACGTTGTTGTTGTTATTTATTTGAAGTTGTTGTTGTTGTTTATTTGACATTGTTGTTGTTGTTGTTTATTTGACGTTGTTGTTGTTGTTTATTTGACGTTGTTGTTGTTGACGTTGTTGTTGTTGTTTATTTGACGTTGTTGTTGTTGTTTATTTGACGTAGTTGTTGTTGTTGACGTTGTTGTTATTGTTGTTTATTTGACGTTGTTGTTGTTGTTTATTTGACGTTGTTGTTGTTGTTGTTCATGTTGTTGTTGTTGTTGTTGTTTATTTGACGTTGTTGTTGTTGTTTATTTGACGTTGTTGTTGTTGTTGTTGTTTATTTGACGTTGTTGTTGTTGTTGTTGTTTATTTGACGGTGTTGTTGTTGTTTATTTGACGTTGTTGTTGTTGTTGTTGACGTTGTTGTTGTTTATTTGACGTGGTTGTTGTTGTTGACATGGTTGTTGTTGTTGTTGTTGTTGTTTATTTCACGTTGTTGATGTTGTTGACGTTGTTGTTTATTTGACGTTGTTTTAGATGTTGTTGTTTATTTGACGTTGTTCTTGTTTATTTGACATTGGTGTTGTTGTTGACGTTGTTGTTGTTGTTGTTGTTGTTTATTTGACATTGTTGTTGTTCTTGACGTTGTTGGTGTTGTTGTTTATATGACGTTGTTTTAGTTGTTGTTGTTTATTTGACGTTGTTGTTGTTGTTGTTTATTTGACGTTTTTGTTATTGACATTGTTGTTGTTGTTGTTTATATGACGTTGTTGTTGTTGTTGTTTATTTGACATAGTTGTTGTTGTTGACATTGTTGTTGTTTTTTTATTTGACATTTTTGTTGTTGATGTTGTTGTTGTTGTTTATTTGACGTTGTTGTTATTGTTTATTTGACGTTGTTGTTGTTGTTTATTTGACGTTGTTGTTGTTGTTGTTATTTGATGTTGTTGTTGTTGTTTATTTGACGTTGGTGTTGTTGTTGTTTATTTGACGTTGTTGTTGTTGTTATTTATTTGACGTTGTTGTTGTTGTTATTGTTTATTTGACGTTGTTGCTATTGTTGTTGTTGTTTATTTGACGTTGTTATTGTTGTTAATTTGACGTTGTTTTTGTTATTTGACGTTGTTGTTGTTGTTGTTGTTGTTGCTTATTTGACGTTGTTGTTATTGTTGTTGTAATTTGACGTTGTTGTTGCTGTTGTTTATTTGACGTTGTTGTTGTTGTTGTTGCTTATTTGACGTTGTTGTTATTGTTGTTGTAATTTGACGTTGTTGTTGCTGTTGTTTATTTGACGTTGTTGTTGTTGTTTATTTGACGTTGTTATTGTTGTTGTTTATTTGACGTTATTGTTGTTGTTGATGTTGTTGTTGTTGATGTTGTTGTTGATGTTGTTGTTGTTGTTGTTTATTTGACGTTGTTGCTGTTGTTTATTTGACGTTGTTGTCGTTGTTGTGGTTTATTTGACGTTGTTGTTGTTGTTTATTTGACGTTGTTGTTGTTGTTGTTATATATTTGACGTTGTTGTTGTTATTGTTTTTTTGACTTTGTTGTTGTTGTTGTTTATTTGACGTTGTTGTTGTTGTTGTTGACGTTGTTGTTGTTGTTGTTGTTGACGTTGTTGTTGTTGTTTATTTGACGTTGTTGTTGTTGTTTATTTGGCGTTGTTGTTGTTGTTTATTTGATGTTGCTGTTGTTGTTGTTGTTTATTTGACGGTGTTGTTGTGGTTGTTTATTTGACGTTGTTGTTGTTGTTTATTTGACGTTGTTGTTGTTATTTATTTGAAGTTGTTGTTGTTGTTTATTTGACATTGTTGTTGTTGTTGTTGTTGTTTATTTGACGTTGTTGTTGTTGTTTATTTGACGTTGTTGTTGTTGACGTTGTTGTCGTTGACGTTGTTGTTGTTGTTGTTTATTTGACGTTGTTGTTGTTTATTTGACGTAGTTGTTGTTGTTGATGTTGTTGTTGTTGTTGTTTATTTGACGTTGTTGTTGTTGTTCACGTTGTTGTTGTTGTTGTTTATTTGACGTTGTTGTTGTTATTTATTTGACGTTGTTGTTGTTGTTGTTTATTTGACGTTGTTGTTGTTGTTTATTTTACGGTGTTGTTGTTGTTGTTTATTTGACGTTGTTGTTGTTGTTGTTTATTTGACGTTGTTGTTGTTGTTGTTGACGCTGTTGTTGTTTATTTGACGTGGTTGTTGTTGTTGACATAGTTGTTGTTGTTGTTGTTTATTTCACGTTGTTGATGTTGTTGACGCTGTTGTTTATTTGACGTTGTTGTTTATTTGACGTTGTTTTAGATGTTGTTGTTTATTTGACGTTGTTCTTGTTTATTTGACATTGTTGTTGTTGTTGACGTTGTTGTTGTTGTTGTTGTTGTTTATTTGACATTGTTGTTATTGTTGACGTTGTTGGTGTTGTTGTTTATTTGACGTTGTTTTAGTTGTTGTTGTTTATTTGACGTTGTTGTTGTTGTTGTTTATTTGACGTTTTTGTTATTGTTATTGTTGTTGTTGTTGTTTATATGACGTTGTTGTTGTTGTTGTTGTTTATTTGACATAGTTGTTGTTGTTGACATTGTTGTTGTTGTTTATTTGACGTTTTTGTTGTTGTTGATGTTGTTGTTGTTGTTGTTTATTTGACGTTGTTGTTATTGTTTATTTGACGTTGTTATTGTTGTTTATTTGACGTTGTTGTTGTTGTTGTTATTGTTGTTGTTTATTTGACGTTGTTGTTGTTGTTGTTGTTTATTTGATGTTGTTGTTGTTGTTTATTTGACGTTGGTGTTGTTGTTGTTGTTTATTTGACGTTGTTGTTGTTGTTATTTATTTGACGTTGTTGTTGTTGTTATTATTTATTTGACGTTGTTGATGTTGTTGTTGTTGTTGTTGTTTATTTGACGTTGTTATTGTTGTTTATTTGACGTTGTTTTTGTTATTTGACGTTGTTGTTGTTGTTGTATTTGTTGTTGTTGTTGTTCCTTATTTGACGTTGTTGTTTATTTGACGTTGTTGTTGCTGTTAGTTATTTGACGTTGTTGTTGTTGTTGTTGTTGTTTATTTGACGTTGTTGTTGTTGTTGTTTATTTGACGTTGTTGTTGTTGTTGACGTTGTTGTTGTTGTTGTTGTTGTTTATTTCACGTTGTTGATGTTGTTGACATTGTTGTTTATTTGACGTTGTTGTTTATTTGACGTTGTTTTAGATGTTGTTGTTTATTTGACGTTGTTCTTGTTTATTTGACATTGTTGTTGTTGTTGACGTTGTTGTTGTTGTTGTTGTTGTTTATTTGACATTGTTGTTATTGTTGACGTTGTTGGTGTTGTTGTTTATTTGACGTTGTTTTAGTTGTTGTTGTTTATTTGACGTTGTTGTTGTTGTTGTTGTTGTTTATTTGACGTTTTTGTTATTGACATTGTTGTTGTTGTTGTTGTTGTTTATATGACGTTGTTGTTGTTGTTGTTTATTTGACATAGTTGTTGTTGTTGACATTGTTGTTGTTGTTTATTTGACGTTTTTGTTGTTGTTGATGTTGTTGTTGTTGTTGTTCTTTTTTTGACGTTGTTGTTATTGTTTATTTGACGTTGTTGTTGTTGTTGTTGTTGTTTATTTGATGTTGTTATTGTTGTTATTTATTTGACGTCCTTGTTGTTGTTATTGTTTATTTTACGTTGTTGTTGTTGTTATTGTTTATTTGACATTTTTATTGTTGTTTATTTGACGTTGTTGTTGTTGTATTTGTTGTTGTTGATGTTGTTGCTTATTTGACGTTGTTGTTATTGTTGTTGTTTATTTGACGTTGTTGTTGTTGTTGTTTATTTGACATTGTTGTTGTTGTTTATTTGACGTTGTTGTTATTGTTGTTGTTGTTGTTTATTTGATGTTGTTGTTGTTGTTTATTTGACGTTGTTGTTGTTGTTGTTGTTTATTTGATGTTGTTGTTGTTGTTTATTTGACGTTGTTGTTGTTGTTGTTGTTTATTTGACGTTGTTGTTGTTGTTATTTATTTGACGTTGTTGTTGTTGTTATTATTTATTTGACGTTGTTGCTGTTGTTGTTGTTGTTGTTGTTTATTTGACGTTGTTATTGTTGTTTATTTGACGTTGTTTTTGTTATTTGACGTTGTTGTTGTTGTTGTTGTTGTATTTGTTGTTGTTGTTGTTGCTTATTTGACGTTGTTGTTTATTTGACGTTGTTGTTGCTGTTAGTTATTTGACGTTGTTGTTATTGTTGTTGTTTATTTGACGTTGTTGTTGTTGCTTATTTGACGTTGTTGTTGTTGACGTTGTTGTTGTTGTTGTTGTTGTTTATTTGACGTAGTTATTGTTGTTGCTGTTGTTTATTTGACGTTGTTGTTGTCGTTGTTGTTATTTATTTGACGTTGTTGTTGTTGTTGTTGTTTATTTGACGTTGTTGTTGTTGTTATTTATTTGACGTTGTTGTTGTTGTTGTTTATTTGACGTTGTTGTTGTTGTTGTTGTTGTTTATTTGACGTTGTTGTTGTTGTTGTTGTTTATTTGACGTTGTTGTTGTTGTTTATTTGACATTATTGTTGTTGTTGTTGTTGACATTGTTGTTGTTGTTTATTTGACATTGTTGTTGTTGGTGTTGGTGTTCTTGTTTATTTGACATTGTTGTTGTTGTTGTTGTTGTTGTTGTTTATTTGACGTTGTTTTAGTTGTTGTTGTTTATTTGGCGTTGTTGTTGTTGTTGTTTATTTGACATTGTTGTTGTTGTTGTTTATTTGACGTAGTTGTTGTTGTTGACGTTGTTGTTGTTGTTTATTTGACGTTTTTGTTGTTGTTGATGTTGTTGTTGTTGTTTATTTAATGTTGTTGTTGTTGTTGTTTATTTGACGTTGTTGTTTTTGTTATTGTTGTTGTTTATTTGACGTTGTTGTTGTTGTTTATTTGATGTTGTTGTTGTTATATATTTGACATTGTTGTTGTTGTTGACGTTGTTGCTGTTGTTGTTTATTTGACATTGTTGTTGTTGTTGTTGTTTATATGACGTTGTTGTTGTTGTTGTTTATTTGACGTAGTTGTTGTTGTTGACATTGTTGTTGTTGTTGTTGTTGTTGTTTATTTGACGTTGTTGTTGTTGTTGTTTATTTGACTTTTTTATTGTTGTTTATTTGACGTTGTTTTTTTTATTTGACGTTGTTGTTGTTGTTGTTGTTGTTGTTGTTGTTGTATTTGTTGTTGTTGTTGTTGCTTATTTGACGTTGTTGTTATTGTTGTTGTTAATTTGACGTTGTTGTTGTTGTTGTTTATTTGACGTTGTTGTTGTTGTTGTTTATTTGACGTTGTTGTTGTTGTTGTTGTTTATTTGACGTTATTGTTGTTGTTGATGTTGTTGTTGATGTTGTTGTTGTTGTTGTTATTTATTTGACGTTGTTGCTGTTGTTTATTTGACGTTGTTGTTGTCGTTGTTATGGTTTATTTGACGTTGTTGTTGTTGTTTATTTGACGTTGTTGTTGTTGTTATATATTTGACGTTGTTGTTGTTGTTATTGTTTTTTTGACTTTGTTGTTGTTGTTGTTTATTTGACGTTTTTGTTGTTGTTGTTGACGTTGTTGTTGTTGTTGTTGTTGACGTTGTTGTTGTTATTTATTTGACGTTGTTGTTGTTGTTGTTTATTTGACGTTGTTGTTTTTTATTTGACGTTGCTGTTGTTGTTGTTTATTTGACGGTGTTGTTGTGGTTGTTTATTTGACGTTGTTGTTGTTGTTGTTTATTTGACGTTGTTGTTGTTATTTATTTGAAGTTGTTGTTGTTGTTTATTTGACATTGTTGTTTTTGTTGTTGTTCTTTATTTGACGTTGTTGTTGTTGTTTATTTGACGTTGTTGTTGTTGACGTTGTTGTTGTTGTTTATTTGACGTTGTTGTTGTTGTTTATTTGACGTAGTTGATGTTGTTGACGTTGTTGTTGTTGTTGTTGTTGTTTATTTGATGTTGTTGTTGTTGATTATTTGACGTTGTTGTTGTTGTTGTTGTTCATGTTGTTGTTGTTGTTGTTTATTTGACGTTGTTGTTGTTGTTTATTTGACGTTGTTGTTGTTGTTGTTGTTTATTTGACGTTGTTGTTGTTTATTTGACGGTGTTGTTGTTGTTGTTTATTTGACGTTGTTGTTGTTGTTTATTTGACGTTGTTGTTGTTGTTGTTGACATTGTTGTTGTTTATTTGACGTGGTTGTTGTTGTTGACATAGTTGTTGTTGTTGTTGTTGTTTATTTCACGTTGTTGATGTTGTTGACGTTGTTGTTTATTTGACGTTGTTGTTTATTTGACGTTGTTTTAGATGTTGTTGTTTATTTGACGTTGTTCTTGTTTATTTGACATTGGTGTTGTTGTTGACGTTGTTGTTGTTGTTGTTGTTGTTGTTTATTTGACATTGTTGTTGTTGTTGACGTTGTTGGTGTTGTTGTTTATTTGACGTTGTTTTAGTTGTTGTTGTTTATTTGACGTTGTTGTTGTTGTTGTTTATTTGACTTTTTGTTATTGACATTGTTGTTGTTGTTGTTTATATGACGTTGTTGTTGTTGTTTATTTGACATAGTTGTTGTTGTTGACATTGTTGTTGTTGTTTATTTGACATTTTTGTTTTTGATGTTGTTGTTGTTGTTTATTTGACGTTGTTGTTATTGTTTATTTGACGTTGTTGTTGTTGTTTATTTGACGTTGTTGTTGTTGTTGTTGTTTATTTGACGTTGTTGTTGTTGTTGTTTATTTGATGTTGTTATTGTTGTTTATTTGACGTTGGTGTTGTTGTTGTTGTTGTTTATTTGACGTTGTTGTTGTTGTTATTTATTTGACGTTGTTGTTGTTGTTATTGTTTATTTGACGTTGTTGCTATTGTTGTTGTTGTTTATTTGACGTTGTTATTGTTGTTAATTTGACGTTGTTTTTGTTATTTGACGTTGTTGTTGTTGTTGTTGCTTATTTGACGTTGTTGTTTATTTGACATTGTTGTTGCTGTTAATTATTTGACGTTGTTGTTGTTGTTTATTTGACATTGTTGTTGTTGTTGTTGTTGACGTTGTTTGTGTTGTTGTTTACTTGACGTTGTTGTTATTGTTGTTGTTTATTTGACGTTGTTTTAGTTGTTGTTTATTTGACGTTGTTTTGTTGTTTATTTGACATTGTTGTTGTTATTGACGCTGATGTTGTTGTTGTTGTTGTTTATTTGACATTGTTGTTGTTGTTGTTGACGTTGTTGGTGTTGTTGTTTATTTGACGTTGTTATTGTTGTTGTTGTTTATTTGACGTTGTTTTAGTTGTTGTTGTTTATTTGACATTGTTGTTGTTGTTTATTCGACGTTGTTGTTGTTGACATTGTTGTTGTTGTTGTTGTTTATTTGACGTTGTTGTTGTTGTTTATTTGACTTAGTTGTTGTTGTTGACATTGTTGTTGTTGTTGATGTTGTTGTTGTTGTTGTTTATTTGACGTTGTTGTTATTGTTTATTTGACGTTGTTGTTGTTGACATTGTTGTTGTTGTTGTTTATTTGACGTTGTTGTTGTTGTTTATTTGACTTAGTTGTTGTTGTTGACATTGTTGTTGTTGTTGTTGTTGTTTATTTGACATTTTTGTTGTTGTTGATGTTGTTGTTGTTGTTTATTTGACGCTGTCGTTATTGTTTATTTGACGTTGTTGTTGTTTATTTGACGTTGTTGTTGTTGTTATTGTTGTTGTTTATTTGACGTTGTTGTTGTTGTTGTTGTTTATTTGATGTTGTTGTTGTTGTTTATTTGACGTTGGTGTTGTTGTTGTTGTTGTTTATTTGATGTTGTTATTGTTGTTATTTATTTGACGTCCTTGTTGTTGTTATTGTTTATTTTACGTTGTTGTTGTTGTTATTGTTTATTTGACATTTTTATTGTTGTTTATTTGACGTTGTTGTTGTTGTATTTGTTGTTGTTGATGTTGTTGCTTATTTGACGTTGTTGTTATTGTTGTTGTTTATTTGACGTTGTTGTTGTTGTTGTTTATTTGACATTGTTGTTGTTGTTTATTTGACGTTGTTGTTATTGTTGTTTATTTGACGTTATTGTTGTTATTGACGTTGTTGTTGTTGTTGTTGTTGTTTATTTGACGTTGTTGCTGTTGTTGTTGTTGTTGTTGCTTATTTGACGTTGTTGTTATTGTTGTTGTTAATTTGACGTTGTTGTTGCTGTTGTTTATTTGACGTTGTTGTTGTTGTTGTTTATTTGACGTTGTTGTTGTTGTTGTTGTTTATTTGACGTTATTGTTGTTGTTGATGTTGTTGTTGATGTTGTTGTTGTTGTTGTTATTTATTTGACGTTGTTGCTGTTGTTTATTTGACGTTGTTGTTGTCGTTGTTATGGTTTATTTGACGTTGTTGTTGTTGTTGTTTATTTGACGTTGTTGTTGTTGTTATATATTTGACGTTGTTGTTGTTGTTATTGTTTTTTTGACTTTGTTGTTGTTGTTGTTTATTTGACGTTTTTGTTGTTGTTGTTGTTGACGTTGTTGTTGTTGTTGTTGTTGACGTTGTTGTTGTTATTTATTTGACGTTGTTGTTGTTGTTGTTTATTTGACGTTGTTGTTGTTTTTTATTTGACGTTGCTGTTGTTGTTGTTTATTTGACGGTGTTGTTGTGGTTGTTTATTTGACGTTGTTGTTGTTGTTGTTTATTTGACGTTGTTGTTGTTATTTATTTGAAGTTGTTGTTGTTGTTTATTTGACATTGTTGTTTTTGTTGTTGTTCTTTATTTGACGTTGTTGTTGTTTATTAGACGTTGTTGTTGTTGACGTTGTTGTTGTTGTTTATTTGACGTTGTTGTTGTTGTTTATTTGACGTAGTTGATGTTGTTGACGTTGTTGTTGTTGTTGTTTATTTGATGTTGTTGTTGTTGTTTATTTGACGTTGTTGTTGTTGTTGTTCATGTTGTTGTTGTTGTTGTTTATTTGACGTTGTTGTTGTTGTTTATTTGACGTTGTTGTTGTTGTTGTTGTTGTTGTTTATTTGACGTTGTTGTTGTTTATTTGACGGTGTTGTTGTTGTTGTTTATTTGACGTTGTTGTTGTTGTTGTTTATTTGACGTTGTTGTTGTTGTTGTTGACATTGTTGTTGTTTATTTGACGTGGTTGTTGTTGTTGACATAGTTGTTGTTGTTGTTGTTGTTTATTTCACGTTGTTGATGTTGTTGACGTTGTTGTTTATTTGACGTTGTTGTTTATTTGACGTTGTTTTAGATGTTGTTGTTTATTTGACGTTGTTCTTGTTTATTTGACATTGGTGTTGTTGTTGACGTTGTTGTTGTTGTTGTTGTTGTTTATTTGACATTGTTGTTGTTGTTGACGTTGTTGGTGTTGTTGTTTATTTGACGTTGTTTTAGTTGTTGTTGTTTATTTGACGTTGTTGTTGTTGTTGTTTATTTGACTTTTTGTTATTGACATTGTTGTTGTTGTTGTTTATATGACGTTGTTGTTGTTGTTTATTTGACATAGTTGTTGTTGTTGACATTGTTGTTGTTGTTTATTTGACATTTTTGTTTTTGATGTTGTTGTTGTTGTTTATTTGACGTTGTTGTTATTGTTTATTTGACGTTGTTGTTGTTGTTTATTTGACGTTGTTGTTGTTGTTGTTGTTTATTTGACGTTGTTGTTGTTGTTGTTTATTTGATGTTGTTGTTGTTGTTTATTTGACGTTGGTGTTGTTGTTGTTGTTGTTTATTTGACGTTGTTGTTGTTGTTATTTATTTGACGTTGTTGTTGTTGTTATTGTTTATTTGACGTTGTTGCTATTGTTGTTGTTGTTTATTTGACGTTGTTATTGTTGTTAATTTGACGTTGTTTTTGTTATTTGACGTTGTTGTTGTTGTTGTTACTTATTTGACGTTGTTGTTTATTTGACATTGTTGTTGCTGTTAGTTATTTGACGTTGTTGTTGTTGTTTATTTGACATTGTTGTTGTTGTTGTTGTTGACGTTGTTTGTGTTGTTGTTTACTTGACGTTGTTGTTATTGTTGTTGTTTATTTGACGTTGTTTTAGTTGTTGTTTATTTGACGTTGTTTTGTTGTTTATTTGACATTGTTGTTGTTATTGACGTTGTTGTTGTTGTTGTTGTTGTTTATTTGACATTGTTGTTGTTGTTGTTGACGTTGTTGGTGTTGTTGTTTATTTGACGTTGTTATTGTTGTTGTTGTTTATTTGACGTTGTTTTAGTTGTTGTTGTTTATTTGACATTGTTGTTGTTGTTTATTCGACGTTGTTGTTGTTGACATTGTTGTTGTTGTTGTTGTTTATTTGACGTTGTTGTTGTTGTTTATTTGACTTAGTTGTTGTTGTTGACATTGTTGTTGTTGTTGATGTTGTTGTTGTTGTTGTTTATTTGACGTTGTTGTTATTGTTTATTTGACGTTGTTGTTGTTGACATTGTTGTTGTTGTTTATTTGACGTTGTTGTTGTTGTTGTTTATTTGACTTAGTTGTTGTTGTTGACATTGTTGTTGTTGTTGTTGTTGTTGTTTATTTGACATTTTTGTTGTTGTTGATGTTGTTGTTGTTGTTGTTGTTTATTTGACGCTGTCGTTATTGTTTATTTGACGTTGTTGTTGTTTATTTGACGTTGTTGTTGTTGTTATTGTTGTTGTTTATTTGACGTTGTTGTTGTTGTTGTTGTTTATTTGATGTTGTTGTTGTTGTTTATTTGACGTTGGTGTTGTTGTTGTTGTTGTTTATTTGATGTTGTTATTGTTGTTATTTATTTGACGTCCTTGTTGTTGTTATTGTTTATTTTACGTTGTTGTTGTTATTATTGTTTATTTGACGTTTTTATTGTTGTTTATTTGACGTTGTTGTTGTTGTATTTGTTGTTGTTGATGTTGTTGCTTATTTGACGTTGTTGTTATTGTTGTTGTTTATTTGACGTTGTTGTTGTTTATTTGACGTTGTTGTTGTTGTTTATTTGACGTTGTTGTTGTTGTTGTTTATTTGACGTTATTGTTGTTATTGACGTTGTTGTTGTTGTTGTTGTTGTTTATTTGACGTTGTTGCTGTTGTTTATTTGACGTTGTTGTTGTCGTTGTTGTTGTTTATTTGACGTTGTTGTTGTTGTTGTTTATTTGACGTTGTTGTTGTTGTTGTTATATATTTGACGTTGTTGTTGTTGTTATTGTTTATTTGACGTTGGTGTTGTTGTTTATTTGACGTTGTTGTTGTTGTTGACGTTGTTGTTGTTGTTGTTAATGTTGTTGTTGTTGTTGTTGTTGTTTATTTGACGTTGTTGTTGTTGTTGTTTATTTGACGTTGTTGTTGTTGTTGTTTATTTGACGTTGTTGTTGTTGTTGTTGTTTATTTGACGGTGTTGTTGTGGTTGTTTATTTGACGTTGTTGTTGTTATTGACGTTGTTGTTATTGTTGTTGTTGTTGTTTATTTGACGTTGTTGTTGTTGTTGTCGTTGTTGTTTATTTGACGTTGTTGTTGTTGTTGTTGTTTATTTGACGTTGTTGTTGTTATTTATTTGACGTTGTTGTTGTTGTTGTTGTTGTTTATTTGACATTTTTGTTATTGTTGTTGTTTATTTGATGTTGTTGTTGTTGTTTAATTGACGTTGTTGTTGTTGACGTTATTGTTGTTGTTGTTGTTGTTTATTTGACGTAGTTGTTGTTGTTGACGTTGTTGTTGTTGTTATTATTTGTTTATTTAACGATTTTGTTGTTGTTGTTGTTGTTGTTTACTTGATGTTATTGTTGTTGTTGTTTATTTGACGTTGTTGTTGTTGTTGACGTTGTTGTTGTTGTTTTTGTTGTTTATTTGACGTTGTTGTAGTTGTTTATTTGACGTTGTTATTGTTGTTGTTATTTATTTGACATTGTTGTTGTTGTTGTTCATTTGACGTTGTTGTTGTTGTTTATTTGACGTTGTTGTTGTTGTTGTTGTTGTTGTTGTTTATTTGACATTGTTTTTGTCATTGTTTTTGTTGTTTATTTGACGTTGTTATTGTTGTTGTTTATTTGACGTTGTTGTTTATTTGACGTTGTTGTTGTTGTTGACGTTGTTGTTGTTGTTGTTATTTATTTGACATTTTTGTTGTTGTTGTTATTGTTGTTGTTGTTGTTTATTTGACGTTGTTGTTGTTGTTATTTATTTGACGTTGTTGTTGTTTATTTGACATTGTTGTTGTTGTTATTGTTTATTTGACGTTGTTGTTGTTGTTTATTTGACGTTGTTGTTGTTGTTGTTGTTCACGTTGTTGTTGTTGTTGTTGTTGTTGTTTATTTGACGTTGTTGTTGTTGTTGACGTTGTTGTTGTTGTTGTTTATTTGACGTTGTTGTTGTTGTTAATTTGACGTTGTTGTTGTTTATTTGACGTTGTTGTTGTTGTTGTTGTTGTTAATTTGATGTTGTTGCTGTTGTTTATTTGACGTTGTTGTTGTCGTTGTTGTTATTTATTTGATGTTGTTGTTGTTGTTGTTGTTGTTTATTTGACGTTGTTGTTGTTGTTATTTATTTGACGTTGTTGTTGTTGTTTATTTGACGTTGTTGTTGTTGTTGTTTATTTGACATTGTTGTTGTTATTGACGCTGTTGTTGTTGTTGTTGTTTATTTGACATTGTTGTTGTTGTTGTTGACGTTGTTGGTGTTGTTGTTTATTTGACGTTGTTATTGTTGTTGTTGTTGTTTATTTGACGTTGTTTTAGTTGTTGTTGTTTATTTGACATTGTTGTTGTTGTTTATTCGACGTTGTTGTTGACATTGTTGTTGTTGTTGTTTATTTGACGTTGTTGTTGTTGTTTATTTGACTTAGTTGTTGTTGTTGACATTGTTGTTGTTGTTGTTGTTGTTGTTTATTTGACATTTTTGTTGTTGTTGTTGTTGTTGTTGTTGTTGTTTATTTGACGTTGTTGTTATTGTTTATTTGACGTTGTTGTTGTTGACATTGTTGTTGTTATTGTTTATTTGACGTTGTTGTTGTTGTTGTTTATTTGACTTACTTGTTGTTGTTGACATTGTTGTTGTTGTTGTTGTTGTTGTTGTTTATTTGACATTTTTGTTGTTGTTGATGTTGTTGTTGTTGTTGTTGTTTATTTGACGTTGTTGTTATTGTTTATTTGACGTTGTTGTTGTTTATTTGACGTTGTTGTTGTTATTGTTGTTGTTTATTTGACGTTGTTGTTGTTGTTGTTGTTGTTGTTGTTTATTTGATGTTGTTGTTGTTGTTTATTTGACGTTGGTGTTGTTGTTGTTGTTGTTTATTTGATGTTGTTATTGTTGTTATTTATTTGACGTCCTTGTTGTTGTTATTGTTTATTTTACGTTGTTGTTGTTGTTATTGTTTATTTGACGTTTTTATTGTTGTTTATTTGACGTTGTTGTTGTTGTTTATTTAACGTTGTTGTTGTTGTTGTTTATTTGACGTTATTGTTGTTATTGACGTTGTTGTTGTTGTTGTTGTTTATTTGACGTTGTTGCTGTTGTTTATTTGACGTTATTGTTGTTATTGACGTTGTTGTTGTTGTTGTTGTTTATTTGACGTTGTTGTTGTTGTTTATTTGACGTTGTTGTTGTTGTTGTTATATATTTGACGTTGTTGTTGTTGTTATTGTTTATTTGACGTTGGTGTTGTTGTTTATTTGACATTGTTGTTGTTGTTGACGTTGTTGTTGTTGTTGTTGATGTTGTTGTTGTTGTTATTTATTTGACGTTGTTGTTGTTGTTGTTTATTTGACGTTGTTGTTGTTGTTGTTTATTTGACGTTGCTGTTGTTGTTGTTGTTTATTTGACGGTGTTGTTGTGGTTGTTTATTTGACGTTGTTGTTGTTATTGTTGTTGTTGTTGTTTATTTGTCGTTTTTGTTGTTGTTGATGTTGTTGTTGTTTATTTGACGTTGTTGTTGTTGTTGTTATTGTTGTTGTTGTTGTTGTTTATTTGACGTTGTTATTGTTATTTATTTGACGTTGTTGTTGTTTATTTGACGTTGTTGTTGTTGTTGTTATTTATTTGACGTTGTTGTTGTTGTTGTTGTTGTTTATTTGACGTTGTTGTTGTTGTTTATTTGACGTTGTTGTTGTTGTTGTTGTTTATTTGACGTTGTTGTTGTTATTTATTTGACGTTGTTGTTGTTGTTGTTGTTGTTTATTTGACATTGTTGTTATTGTTGTTATTTATTTGACGTTGTTGTTGTTGTTATTGTTTATTTGACGTTGTTGCTATTGTTGTTGTTGTTTATTTGACGTTGTTATTGTTGTTAATTTGACGTTGTTTTTGTTATTTGACGTTGTTGTTGTTGTTGTTGTTGTTGCTTATTTGACGTTGTTGTTTATTTGACATTGTTGTTGCTGTTAGTTATTTGACGTTGTCGTTGTTGTTTATTTGACATTGTTGTTGTTGTTGTTGTTGACGTTGTTTGTGTTGTTGTTTACTTGACGTTGTTGTTATTGTTGTTGTTTATTTGACGTTGTTTTAGTTGTTGTTTATTTGACGTTGTTTTGTTGTTTATTTGACATTGTTGTTGTTATTGACGCTGTTGTTGTTGTTGTTGTTGTTGTTTATTTGACATTGTTGTTGTTGTTGTTGACGTTGTTGGTGTTGTTGTTTATTTGACGTTGTTATTGTTGTTGTTGTTTATTTGACGTTATTTTAGTTGTTGTTGTTTATTTGACATTGTTGTTGTTGTTTATTCGACGTTGTTGTTGTTGACATTGTTGTTGTTGTTGTTGTTTATTTGACGTTGTTGTTGTTGTTTATTTGACTTAGTTGTTGTTGTTGACATTGTTGTTGTTGTTGATGTTGTTGTTGTTGTTTATTTGACGTTGTTGTTATTGTTTATTTGACGTTGTTGTTGTTGACATTGTTGTTGTTGTTGTTTATTTGACGTTGTTGTTGTTGTTTATTTGACTTAGTTGTTGTTGTTGACATTGTTGTTGTTGTTGTTGTTGTTTATTTGACATTTTTGTTGTTGTTGATGTTGTTGTTGTTGTTGTTGTTTATTTGACGTTGTCGTTATTGTTTATTTGACGTTGTTGTTGTTGTTTATTTGACGTTGTTGTTGTTGTTATTGTTGTTGTTTATTTGACGTTGTTGTTGTTGTTGTTGTTGTTTATTTGATGTTGTTGTTGTTGTTTATTTGACGTTGGTGTTGTTGTTGTTGTTGTTTATTTGATGTTGTTATTGTTGTTATTTATTTGACGTCCTTGTTGTTGTTATTGTTTATTTTACGTTGTTGTTGTTGTTATTGTTTATTTGACGTTTTTATTGTTGTTTATTTGACGTTGTTGTTGTTGTATTTGTTGTTGTTGATGTTGTTGTTTATTTGACGTTGTTGTTGTTGTTTATTTGACGTTGTTGTTGTTGTTGTTTATTTGACGTTATTGTTGTTATTGACGTTGTTGTTGTTGTTGTTGTTGTTGTTTATTTGACGTTGTTGCTGTTGTTTATTTGACGTTGTTGTTGTCGTTGTTGTTGTTTATTTGACGTTGTTGTTGTTGTTTATTTGACGTTGTTGTTGTTGTTGTTATATATTTGACGTTGTTGTTGTTATTGTTTATTTGACGTTGGTGTTTTTGTTTATTTGACGTTGTTGTTGTTGACGTTGTTGTTGTTGTTGTTAATGTTGTTGTTGTTGTTGTTGTTGTTGTTTATTTGACGTTGTTGTTGTTGTTGTTTATTTGACGTTGTTGTTGTTGTTGTTGTTGTTTATTTGACGTTGTTGTTGTTGTTGTTTATTTGACGGTGTTGTTGTGGTTGTTTATTTGACGTTGTTGTTGTTATTGACGTTGTTGTTATTGTTGTTGTTGTTGTTTATTTGACGTTGTTGTTGTTGTCGTTGTTGTTTATTTGACGTTGTTGTTGTTGTTGTTGTTGTTTATTTGACGTTGTTGTTGTTGTTGTTGTTTATTTGACGTTGTTGTTGTTATTTATTTGACGTTGTTGTTGTTGTTGTTGTTGTTGTTTATTTGACATTTTTGTTATTGTTGTTGTTTATTTGATGTTGTTGTTGTTGTTGTTTAATTGACGTTGTTGTTGTTTATTTGACGTAGTTGTTGTTGTTGACGTTGTTGTTGTTGTTATTATTTGTTTATTTAACGATTTTGTTGTTGTTGTTGTTGTTTACTTGATGTTATTGTTGTTGTTGTTTATTTGACGTTGTTGTTGTTGTTGACGTTGTTGTTGTTGTTTTTGTTGTTTATTTGACGTTGTTGTAGTTGTTTATTTGACGTTGTTATTGTTGTTGTTATTTATTTGACATTGTTGTTGTTGTTGTTCATTTGACGTTGTTGTTGTTGTTTATTTGACGTTGTTGTTGTTGTTGTTGTTGTTGTTTATTTGACATTGTTTTTGTCATTGTTTTTGTTGTTTATTTGACATTGTTATTGTTGTTGTTTATTTGACGTTGTTGTTTATTTGACGTTGTTGTTGTTGTTGACGTTGTTGTTGTTGTTTATTTGACGTTGTTGTTATTGTTGTTATTGTTTATTTGACGTTGTTGTTGTTGTTGACGTTGTTGTTGTTGTTGTTATTTATTTGACATTTTTGTTGTTGTTATTTATTTGACGTTGTTGTTGTTGTTTATTTGACATTGTTGTTGTTGTTATTGTTTATTTGACGTTGTTGTTGTTGTTGTTTATTTGACGTTGTTGTTGTTGTTGTTCACGTTGTTGTTGTTGTTGTTGTTGTTGTTGTTGTTGTTTATTTGACGTTGTTGTTGTTGTTGACGTTGTTGTTGTTGTTGTTTATTTGACGTTGTTGTTGTTGTTGTTGTTAATTTGACGTTGTTGTTGTTTATTTGACGTTGTTGTTGTTGTTGTTGTTGTTGTTGTTAATTTGATGTTGTTGCTGTTGTTTATTTGACGTTGTTGTTGTCGTTGTTGTTATTTATTTGATGTTGTTGTTGTTGTTGTTTATTTGACGTTGTTGTTGTTGTTGTTATTTATTTGACGTTGTTGTTGTTGTTGTTTATTTGACGTTGTTGTTGTTGTTGTTTATTTGACATTGTTGTTGTTATTGACGCTGTTGTTGTTGTTGTTGTTGTTGTTTATTTGACATTGTTGTTGTTGTTGTTGACGTTGTTGGTGTTGTTGTTTATTTGACGTTGTTATTGTTGTTGTTGTTTATTTGACGTTGTTTTAGTTGTTGTTGTTTATTTGACATTGTTGTTGTTGTTTATTCGACGTTGTTGTTGACATTGTTGTTGTTGTTGTTGTTGTTTATTTGACGTTGTTGTTGTTGTTTATTTGACTTAGTTGTTGTTGTTGACATTGTTGTTGTTGTTGTTGTTGTTTATTTGACATTTTTGTTGTTGTTGTTGTTTTGTTGTTGTTGTTGTTTATTTGACGTTGTTGTTATTGTTTATTTCACGTTGTTGTTGTTGACATTGTTGTTGTTGTTGTTTATTTGACGTTGTTGTTGTTGTTTATTTGACTTACTTGTTGTTGTTGACATTGTTGTTGTTGTTGTTGTTGTTTACTTGACATTTTTGTTGTTGTTGATGTTGTTGTTGTTGTTGTTATTTATTTGACGTTGTTGTTATTGTTTATTTGACGTTGTTGTTGTTTATTTGACGTTGTTGTTGTTGTTATTGTTGTTGTTTATTTGACGTTGTTGTTGTTGTTGTTGTTTATTTGATGTTGTTGTTGTTGTTTATTTGACGTTGGTGTTGTTGTTGTTGTTGTTTATTTGATGTTGTTATTGTTGTTATTTATTTGACGTCCTTGTTGTTGTTATTGTTTATTTTACGTTGTTGTTGTTGTTATTGTTTATTTGACGTTTTTATTGTTGTTTATTTGACGTTGTTGTTGTTGTTTATTTGACGTTGTTGTTGTTGTTGTTGTTTATTTGACGTTATTGTTGTTATTGACGTTGTTGTTGTTGTTGTTGTTGTTTATTTGACGTTGTTGCTGTTGTTTATTTGACGTTATTGTTGTTATTGACGTTGTTGTTGTTGTTGTTTATTTGACGTTGTTGTTGTTGTTTATTTGACGTTGTTGTTGTTGTTGTTATATATTTGACGTTGTTGTTGTTGTTATTGTTTATTTGACGTTGGTGTTGTTGTTTATTTGACATTG